>JAODUP010000311.1:140000-430609 GCA_025642065.1 Paralvinella palmiformis | reverse complement strand
GTTTGCCAGCATTTTGGAATGCAACAAATTTTCGGAATGGCTCCTCTTTGAGACTTCATTAATGAGGTCTCCAGATCTGAGCCTTTTCACGGATGTTGGCGTTCCAGCCAAGCCCTTCAGGCCTTTCTCAATGGCAAAAGGATTTAGCTTCGCCAAGGGAAAGTCCTTACTAGTGTCCTGTATTAATAAACATCTAGGCCACATTTTAATGGTGGATTCTTCGTTGTCCGAGGAAGGGCCCACTTCTAAGGCCCGCTTTTTGTGCGAGTTTTTTGTTTTGTTTTGGGGGGGTGTCCATATTTTATTTTATTTGTTTCAGCACAAATGCTCCCCACCCGCCTTGGAGTCCAACAAGGGGATGCACAGAGGTGTGGTAACAAACACTTGTGCATCAGGGATACAATTGTGATATACCCCCAGAAGACAGTATTACAAGGGAGAATCGAGTGGAGGAGTATCATCCACCCGATTACCTAAAGTAACACCATCCTCCAAGGTTGACCCATCAGCCACTGCCTTCTGGTAAGTGGCGGCTTAAGGACCAATGGTCTAAAAACAACCACCTCCAGGGCTAAACGTGACTAGCCGATTGGTCAGATCGGGCCTTTCTGACATCCCGTCTTAGAAGGAAATTGGGGCCAAAGTAGTGTGTTGCAGTGTTTCCACCAGTCAACTACCAGGATCCCCTCTTCCCCTCCTATGGGTCGCAACCCACGGCAAACAGGTTGCCCCTTTTAGTCGCCTTTTACGACATGCACGGGATACAGCGGACCTATTCTAAACACTGAACCCGCAGGGGGAAGACCTCTCGTGGAATATTGTGAATATGGTGCAATGTTAGATGACATGCTGCATGATCATATTTCTGATGAAGGGTTCCAAGAACCTCTACTGTACGAACCAAATCTAAATTTCATTCGTGCACTACTCGGAGTATGAAAATGGTTTCATTCAAAAGGGTATCCATGGTCCTGTTTCTTCTCGAAAGGAGAAAAGCTAAATAAAGTGGTTCAGAAAAAATCTAAGAAAATAATCTAGGAACCAATTTTAAAAAATCGAACATCAAGTGTTACCGATGTCACGAATCACCTTCTTCTGATAACTGATAACTGTTGTTCATCTTCGTAAACCTAGACAAACCACTTACTCAACAAATATAGTTCAACAAAATGATAACTCCGAGAGTGACAATGATGATTCATTACATGTGAACCCTGACGAGGAGAAATCCCCATTACAATATCATCATCAGATCTGTACCAACAACTTTGGATGTCTGTATGAATGGGACATAAGTCGTACTGCACGTTGACACCGTCGCTAGAGTGTATCTCTAATGAGTGAGTCTTACTATAAGAAAATGTGTTCTGAACATGAACCTTATCCATTGAGATAACCGAAAGCTCTTCTTCGTACATAAATTAAGGTATCTGGCGTCTTAGACACTTATGAGGCAAATACCTCATTGTGTTTTTAGTTTAATAAATACAAACAGACTAAAGCTAGTCTTGAATGTAATAGTACTGACTGGACATAACTGGGCATAAAAAAAAAACTCAATTTCCACATGCTGTTAGGGTTTTAGTTTTATTAATGACAAGCAGACTAAAGTTTGCCTTGAATGTCATACGTATCCTTTTATTTATTTTTTGTGAATCATGATTGCAATGAACGAAGTCCTGAATATTATATGATTGCAATCATGGATACAATTTATAAAAGACAATATAACACATTCCAATTAATGATACATATATAAATAATTTTCAACATAAAAGAACTTCGATCTTCTAGTTCAAGTTCATTGGGTTTGATTTACGTGACTTTTAAAGGCTTCTGTTAAATTCTATAGAAAAGAACTTTGATTGAAAATGTATTGCTTTGATTGATAATCAGTCGACAAAAATATTAGTGGTAGTATTGGGAATATAATATTTTGGAAATGTTGGCATTATACTTTAATATTTTAAAGCCAAAACAAAATACATGACATGCAATTGCATATTATAAAAATGGAAACCTAGACAAATTAAAAAACAAATATTTTATTTTAATATTTTTTATTCTTGGTGGGTATTTGTCCAATCTCTCACTTTTTTGGTGAGCATATGTCCGGAGAGCATCTGTGCGTGCACCTTAACATACATCCTCGTTATTATATCAGTTTAACATGGTTGAAATGGCATGTGCACGACTGAATTTAAAAAGTTTGTTTTGTATTTTCAGTTTATCTATTATGGTGATAAATAGTATGATTCCTATCCTCAACTTTTGGATTCCCTAAATTTTATTTGTATTGGTAAATAAAACATACATTATTTATTTCATATGATTAGTTTTAAGTCATTAGCAAATGACGTTATTGTTGGCTGTTGAATAATGTAACCGCCGCATATTCATATGATATATTGGAACTATATCTTCCTGCGCATTAATAAACACCGGAAGTAAACCGAGTAACTTTCTTTTAGGTAGTGGTGAGGTTTGGGGCAAGCATGAGGTAAAATTTCATTCTGAAAGTTTATTGTTTGTCTCATGAACAATGCCGAACTACAAGCATTTTCATGCTCATATAGCAGTTACGTTTCTCATAGTTAATTGTCAGTAAAAAGACGTGAGGCATATTACATGTAGGTTTGTAATTATATTGTTATCTTTGACCACGTTGTGGCTTGTGCAACTTATCCGCAGTGATCCACCGACCACACGCGTATTACAAGTCAACTTGAATTTGACTTGACACCTGGAACTGAAATATGTTTGACTTTTGGTGAAACCGATCTGTTTAATGGCAGAATATTTCCCCTGTAAATGTAATGTTATACTGAAATAAACATGCCGGAGTGTGTGAATTACTACAAGTATTACTATTGGCCTGGAAGAGGTAGTCTGGCGTTACGTCGAATATTATTTGACAAGTGCTTTTAAATTAATGGGTCACTTTTGAGTGTAAGCAAAATAACTCATGAAAGGAAAGTCGTGGTTACCTTAATATTTAAAGTAATAACTATAAATTAAACAGAAAGCATGTATGCTATAGTTCTATCCCGTAATATAATTTGTTTTGGAAGTCGGGGATATAATTGTTAAAAGACGAGATGTCAGATTTAGGTATTTCAACAAAGCTGTAACCAGTGGAAAGAGCATGGCAATACCTTTAAAAGGCTTTATAATGATACTTAACGTGTTTGTTGTGTGATGGATTTTGTGCCATAATTGTCATTGTTTATGGCTAAAAGCCTAAATTCGATCCCTTCGTTTCACTATAAAACATCACTGAATGGCCTAAATTGTGCCGATGTGTCATTAAACAACATTCATCCATCCTTCACTGTAAAACAGGCAAATGTGTGACCCATAATTAGTTTTCACTTTCAAAATTTCATAACTTTTTTTAATATTAATAAGATCAAAAAAATTGGTACATGATTCATATAGACAGCTCTTTGTAATGCTGAAGTCTTAATAATATTCAATGTAACACTAATGCTAATTAAATTCTTAGATTATTAATTCATTAATCGGAACAAGTGATTTCATGAACATTTTATTAAAATATATAGTGTATAAATGTATTTATTATAACAGTATTTCAAGGAGATCACACAAGACAACATATAAATTAATGATGGAAAAGTAACGTCTTTGTTCATATTGATTATCTGAAAAGATATTATAGTTACTTCTGAAATCACTAACCTACTTAATGGCCCCAAAAATTAATAAATAATTATTCTACTTATTTAGACACTAAACCATGACAACTATTTTACATGAGTTTTATTCACACCTGAACAATGTTTTAAACATTTTCAGTAAATATAAACAGAAATTAGAAAAACTAAATTATTTAAGCATGAAAATCATTTATATGAAATCCTACTGGTATTTGAAGCCATCTGGACAGTTGGTTAAACACAGTCAGGAACACCTGAAAAAACTATTTATTATAGATTTAGGAAAATATCATTAAAGTCTTAATAAATAAGGTAGGGAAGGTGGTATTTTTTAAAAATTCTTCAATTTGTAGTTCCTTGGATAGGTCTTGTCATAAATAAGAAGAAAATATATAGTTTAATGGGGCCATCTTTTATAATTATTGAGTAATCTGCTAAATATGCCCCTTATTTGACAGGTCATAAAAATCTTATTCCAGAAATGTACAATTCCCAGAGCAGAGCTGCCAACCATCACAACCTCAGTGGTGCTCATCACATGGCTTTTGCTCTAGACCGCATGGCTTGAAATGCGCCAGCGAATCGGAATGGTGCATTTTATCCAGGAGGACCCTGAATTCTGTGTATTTTACATATGGAGCAGATCCTCTCTGTCGTACAATGTTTCCTGATACAGGGATAGCAAAAAAATATGGCAGTGGTGACCAGGTCTGGAAAAATTGGTAGCCTGGGACATGTGGATTTTGTCTAAGGGCTAGTGAGTAGTCTAAAACAGTAGCCAGATCGGGCCACTGCAATCTTGATATGCGGTAGTCTAGTTGATTTATTGTAGAAAAAAATTCCGCTGTTTTGGAGCTCTTCGCAGTGGTAAAAAGTTTCATAGTTTAAAACTGCTGCACTGATACCTCACCAAACTTGGAGGCTGTGCCGAATAAGCGACAGCCTGGGGATTCTTCCTGAAAAACAAAAACTCACCAAGAGTTGCTAAAAAGCACAGTTCCCGATTGTACACTAGATTTTGAACTGATTTTCAGCAGAAAATAAATCATGATAAACAACAAATATTTATGATCTGATAAAAATGCATGGTCATTGGCTGAGACTTTGCACTTCAAAATGTTTTAACTTGGTTAATATTAACTTTATAAAGCCCTATTTGTTATTCATAATTACCATGCATTCTTTATAAAGCCCAATTTTTTATACATAATTCCCATGAACAGCTATTTATAATTTTGCAGTTTTAATTGTGTTCAATGTGATGCTAACTAAATGCTTAGATAATTAATTAATTACTAGAACAGGTGCTTCCATGAAATATTGCCATTTAAACATATACTTAATGAAATGTTCAATGAGATCAAACCATAAAGTTACATATAAAGTAATGATGGGAAAGTAGTGTGTTTGTGTGTTTAAAGTATTTATACAAATATGCATTATTAATTACTTCTCAATTCACTAATCAACCAACTTGTTCGACTAAAATCATAATATAATGGGTTTGAAGCATCATGATTAATAAGTAATGTTTCAATGACATATTAAGGGTAGAGACAAAATAGTGTAACTTTCAGTATCAACATTTGCCTAATACCAGCAATGAAATATTCATTCCTTAGATACAGTGGTGGATGGACAAAGTAGAAACCCAATTATTAAGTTACAAAAAACTGCATATAATTCCTTTAACAAAGTATGGATACAGTTAATATGATATATAAAATCCTTATTTTTATTGTAATAACCTAAAATGCAAAAAACACTGATCCAATAAATGGGGAAGGGACAGAGAAATCCACCATATAAAAAAAGACCATGTCCTTTTATTTACTGTAAGCAAAGATAAATGGCCAATCAGGAGAGAGTATTTGAGTCACATGACCATCATAATACAAAATCAATGTTTATCAGCCAAGATTGCCAGCCCATCAAAATCTCTCCCATCCTTCAAACATGGTTCTTATATTCATTAAATACTTATAAACATTAGATTTTGGCATTATTTCAAATCAAGAAACTATCGGATGATAAATATTTGCCGTTTATCATGTCTAATTTTTTGCTGATAATCCCATACCAGTGGTACTGCATTATTAAAGTGCTGAGGAGATTGTTAATGCACACAACACTTACAGTATTACATCATGGGATTTTATTCTGTGCCATGTGGTGTCCAGGATTTTTATATCAGTTTCAGAAATATTCTTGACCATTGTGATAATTTTCATTGAAGCTTGTGGCAAGTTCTTTTTAATACCTACAATTTTGTTTTAATGGCATGTTTATTAATGAATAGTCAACACACTGACTTTGAGGACCAGTTTGGGCGACCTTTCTGTGACCTCTATTGTCTATTTGTGGCCAGTGGGAGCTGAACATCTTCTATATGAAGATATGAGGTATATTCCTTTACCACAGTGTTGAAAAATAAACATGTCCCCTTGTTGTAATGACCTGGTGTGGACAGAATCTTGTATATTCCATAACCTTCCCATAGTCACTATGTGACCTTGATTGGGAAGATAAGCCATACAAGATATAGACATTATAGCCAAACATGGGATCATTTTCAATTTTGGTCAATTCCACATCAATTTATCACCTACTACTTTGACCATGAGTAGGTACTCCGAATAGTTTATATTCCAAGTAGGATTGTCATGGAAGAAATATTTCTGAATAAAAAATTAATTTGTGGATTTAATGTTTTTGTAGCAAATTTCAATTCCAATTTTTAAATAAAGCAATTCCATAGTTGTCCATCAATTCTGGAATTGATTTGATCCCATGTCTGATTCTAGCTGCAGATAATACAAATATTCTTTTCCTGCGTATTTCATGATGTTTGTTATTTTCATCATTGCAGTACACTCCGCTTGCAGAAGCGGTTGGCCGCTTCGGTTCTTAAATGTGGTCGAAACAAAATTTGGTTGGATCCCAATGAGACCAATGAAATTGCTAATGCCAATTCTCGTAAGTCTGTTGTGTGTGAAATATTTAAGCTCAGACTTTTTCTTGTGTCATTCTTATTTAACTGTATGCCATTAGCTAATGGCTCTTGTTATCCTCAGGACAAAATATCAGAAAGTACATCAAGAATGGTCTGATCATCCGCAAGCCAGTGGCCGTGCACTCTCGTGCACGTGTCCGTAAAAACACCGAGGCTCGTCGCAAGGGTCGCCACATGGGTCGTGGTAAAAGGAAGGGAACACGTAATGCACGTATGCCACAGAAAATTATTTGGATGCGTCGTATGAGAGTTCTCCGTCGTCTGCTGAAACGCTACAGGGAGTCGAAAAAGATCGACAGGCATCTGTAAGTATGAGCCTTTTTGTTACATGGCACAACATTTCTGTTTTAAATAATCAAGCTGTATTATTTATAACCCTAGGCATTCAGATATCATAAATACAGATAAAATGTCATTGGCAGGGTCGGAAAAATCGGACGCCCAGGATATGTGGATTTTGTCTTCAGGCTAGTGAGTAGTCTAACACACTAGCCCAGGTTGGCTACTGCTGTTTTGAGGCAATATATGTGGTAGTCTCAAGTTAGTTTTCTGTAGAATAATTTTCGTCTGTTTTGGAACTTTTCCCGGTGGAAGATATGCCACGAAAATTCTTGGCTTGATCGATTTAGCCTGGTTGGGTATTATAGATTTTTTTAAATTTAGCAGGTCTGTGTAGGGTTAAGTGAAGAAGTTATTCTTCAAATTTTGCTTGAATACAGTGACTCTTCCTGTATAAAATAAAGCAGTGCATGATGTAGCAGGCAAAAAGATTTCTCCTTCCATGATAATACTATCTCATCTGGCCGAAATCTATTTGTATAATAATTTTTGGTTAACTAACTTTAGGTTTTGTTTTCAACTGCTATATTGGAGAAATTCTGGCATATTAAGTCATTACAAAATAGAATTTATAGAAGTTAATTTCTCTCAGCATTTTTGTACTTATTCACAGCCAACACATTGATACAGAGGACATAGATTGGGTGACCTTTCTGTGACCTTTAGTGTCTGTTTGTGGCCAATGGGAGCTGAACATCTTCTGTATGAAGACATGAGGTATATTCCCTTACCACGGTGTTGAAGAGTAAACATGTCCCCTTGTCGTAATGACTTTGTGTGGACAGAATCTTGTATATTCCATAACCTTCTCATAGTCACTATGTGACCTTGATTGAGGAGATAAGCCATACAAGATATAGTGATACCTGTACATGATATATTACCCCATTAGTTTTTCCTCCTTGAGTTAACCAATTGTATTAAAGTGATTCTGTGGATATTTTTATCTTGCTCCAAAATAGACAGTGGTCTTTTCATAGAGGTGGTAATCCTTTGCAAATCGGCTGACCAATCAGGAGCTGGCTAGCTTTATAAGTCCTCTTTGTAATAACGGTGATCAGGAGCAGTGATTTATAGTTGTTTACTCTAATAAAATCCTTGTTGGTTGTCATACTGGTATGATAGTATATCAAAATCAAATACTATGGTTTTTGATATTTTAAAAGCAGTTTAGTTGTGACTGAAAACGTAATCAAGAGTGAACTGGATTGTAAGAAAAATAAGGGGGTTCCCTTGGAGGGTGAAATCTTGGATGGGATATTGAACTCGCAGCTTATTTCAAACTGGGGCCTAACAAATGAGACAGATTATGTTGATTGCTTAGATGAAAAAACATTTGAAATTTATTTGGTTGGTTGTTTATTACAAAATAGAAGTTAGTTTCTCTCAACATTTCTGTACTTATTCACAGCCAACACATTGATACAGAGGACATAGATTGGGTGACCTTTCTGTGACCTTTAGTGTCTGTTTGTGGCCAATGGGAGCTGAACATCTTTTATATGAAGAAATGAGGTATATTCCCTTACCACAGTGTTGAAGAGTAAACATGTCCCCTTGTCGTAATGACTTGTTGTGGACAGAATCTTGTATATTCCATAACCTTCTCATAGTCACTATGTGACCTTGATTGAGGAGATAAGCCATACAAGATATAGTGATTCCTGTACATGATATATTACCCCATTAGTTTTTCCTCCTTGAGTTAACCAATTGTATTAAAGTGATTCTGTGGATATTTTTATCTTGCTCCAAAATAGACAGTGGTCTTTTCATAGAGGTGGTAATCCTTTGCGAATCGGCTGACCAATCAGGAGCTGGCTAGCTTTATAAGTCCTCTTTGTAATAACGGTGATCAGGAGCAGTGATTTATAGTTGTTTACTCTAATAAAATCCTTGTTGGTTGTCATACTGGTATGATAGTATATCAAAATCAAATACTATGGTTTTTGATATTTTAAAAGCAGTTTAGTTGTGACTGAAAACGTAATCAAGAGTGAACTGGATTGTAAGAAAAATAAGGGGGTTCCCTTGGAGGGTGAAATCTTGGATGGGATATTGAACTCGCAGCTTATTTCAAACTGGGGCCTAACAAATGAGACAGATTATGTTGATTGCTTAGATGAAAAAACATTTGAAATTTATTTGGTTGGTTGTTTATTACAAAATAGAAGTTAGTTTCTCTCAACATTTCTGTACTTATTCACAGCCAACACATTGATACAGAGGACATAGATTGGGTGACCTTTCTGTGACCTTTAGTGTCTGTTTGTGGCCAATGGGAGCTGAACATCTTTTATATGGAGAAATGAGGTATATTCCCTTATCACAGTGTTGGAGAGTAAACATGTCCCCTTGTCGTAATGACTTGTTGTGGACAGAATCTTGTATATTCCATAACCTTCTCATAGTCACTATGTGACATTGACTGGGGAGATAAGCCATACAAGATACATTTATCATTGTTTTGTATTACACTAAGCATAGATAGTCTGGTAAATAATAGATACATGTGTATGTGAATATTATTGACAGCAGTAATGGCTGTAATAAGAATTTTGTTGGTCGAAGGTTTTTCTCATTACGCTTGTTTCTCTTCTTTCAGATATCACTTGCTTTACATGAAATGTAAAGGTAATGTGTTTAGAAACAAGAGAGTGTTGATGGAACACATTCACAAGGAGAAGGCAAGGAAAGCTAGGATGAAGATGCTTAGGTATGTTTATGTTTTAGTGTGAGAGGAGACATAGCTGGTGCCTTGTCAACCAGGTGACTAACAGTAATTCTACGTATTGACAGGCATAGCTAATTTGGTCATGTCAAGTCTTCTATTTAGACATCTGAATTTTTAGTTCAAATTTGACTTCTCTGAATTAAGTTAAGTAATAAATATTTACATAATTATTACATCTAAAATGCTATGAGATTTTATTGGTTTGTCAGATAAACTATTCCTGAAATAAAGTGCATCAGGTGTTTTGGCTTCAGGTCTATTTACTGTCGTCAGTTTAACAACCAGTTCTTGAAAATTGATGGATAATGGACAGTCTAGTTTGACTGTATTTAGACTTTCTGATATTAAATAGTACGGGAAGTAATGCAGATTGAAGGTCATTTCAGTACAACTCTTACTTGACAATTATTTACTAAAGTAATATTTTTTGTTCACGACTGAAGGACTGATGCAGTTTATTTACTTATTAGTTGAACTTTTAAGATCAGTATTGAAAAGGGTATTCTGTAGTTATTGTATATATTTATTAGTTTATTAACGCTTTTGTGAAACATGAGATGACATAAATTGTGTAACTTTCCAAAAGATATCTTGATCATTGTTGGGTGGAAGAGCTTAATGCACAATATGGATAATCTTTTATCCAACACATGGATACAGAGGACACAGTTTGGGTGACCTTTCTGTGGCCTCTCATGTCTGTTTGTGGGCAATGGGAGCTGAACATCTTCTGTATGAAGACATGAGGTATATTCCCTTACCACAGTGTTGGAGAGTAAACATGTCCCCTTGTTGTAATGACTTGATGTGGACAGAATCTTGTATATTCCATAACTTTCTCATAGTCACTATGTGACCTTGATTGAGGAGATAAGCCATACAAGATATATAGCCTGTAATCTTTTATAACATCTATCATTTCAGTATAACTTTTGATTTGACAATTATTTACTAAAGTAATATTTTTTGTTCATGACTGAAGGAATGATCCAGTTTATTTATTTATTAGTTGAACTTTTAAGATCAGTATTGAAAAGGGTATTCTGTAGTTATTGTATATATTTATTAGTTTATTAAAGCTTTTGTGAAATATGAGATGACATCAGAGAGATAAATTGTGTAACTTTCCAAAAGATATCTTGATCACTGTTGGGTGGAAGAGCTTAATGCACAATATGGATAATCTTTTATCCAACACATGGATACAGAGGACACAGTTTGGGTGACCTTTTTGTGGCCTCTCATGTCTGTTTGTGGGCAATGGGAGCTGAACATCTTCTGTATGAAGACATGAGGTATATTCCCTTACCACAGTGTTGGAGAGTAAACATGTCCCCTTGTCCTGGTGACTTGGCATGGACAGAATCTTGTATATTCCATAACTTTCCCATAGTCACTATGTGACCTTGACTGGGAAGATAAGCCATACAAGATATATAGCCTGTGATCTTTTATAAGATCTATCATTTCTTTTATAGAAGGTACAATTTTAACCCAATTCTGGTGTTCTTTTATTTAGTGACCAGGCTGAAGCTCGCAGGCAGAAGGTGCGTGAAGCAAGACGCCGCCGTGAAGAGCGTGTGGCTCAGAAGAAACAGGAACTTCTGAAGAGCTTTGCCAAGGAAGATGAGGCGCAGGCCAACAAGAAGTAATCAGTTAAAATAGTATCTTATGTGTAACTGATAAGAAATAAATCATCTGTTACTGCTTATGTTGTATTATATTTTCTTACTTCAGTCCAATTATTCTTATATAATAGTTTAATCAAGCTGTAAAAACAAGCCTTTTGCTTTTTAATTGTAATGCAGTTTGTTTTGGTTTTTGCAAAATCAATTGCACAATAACAGGCTTGAATTGAATGGGATTTTATTAAGTCGTCTAGTAACAATATCTGCAACCTGTGACAGTGTTTAGTTATAAATGTTAGTGTTCACACATCTTGAGTGATTAGCTTAGTTTTTTTTTTTTTAATTTTTATGCTATTAGTGTAACTAATTGTCGTAAAATAAAGACAAAATAATAAATGCACAGCTATCCGAGAAAAATTAGTGACTAATAAATGTCTATTATTGATTAACATATTACCATTTTTTTTTATTTCACACTATTCAATATCATACATGGTTCCTTTAAATGTAAAAAAAACACACAAGGCCTTGACATAGCTGTTTAATCACATTTTGGCATTGTTTTAATATTATAATTATTGACATTCGGGTTTAGTTCTCTTCATAAGATCAGATATAAATACAAATGACAGCTGTGATGTTTATAACACAGGCTTGTACAAGAAGATCTATAACAATTTATATCATTATTTAATTTTCCACATATTGATTTTTTGGTTTAATCGTAACACTGGATTGTAAACTTCCAGGTTTGTTTGTAATAATTATGGTCAACTGGTATATGCTCTATAATTTACTGCTTCATCATGGTGACTTTATTCTAAACAAATTTAGAATTTATGTTGGATCACATTTTCGGTGAAGAAAACCTTGTCAGTTGCTTGGCTGAATGAAAAAACTCCTACTATTGTGCCACGGCCAGGATTCGGACCTCCTGCACAGCTTCACCGTGAGTAAGAAGGTCCCATGCTCTAACCCATGAGGGCTTAGATGTCTGTGTTTGATTTTTTTATGTTTCCATAGAGAATTGGCCAAGAATTAGGGATAATGTAACTTTCTTAGCGATGTATCTCGACTAATTTATCTAACAGTGTTTAAGAATAGTGTAGTCAGCCAATCGGATGTATGTGTGCGTGGCCGCCAACTAAAAAAACAACCACTGCGACGTGCTAACTGCAACCTGTGTCTAATTTAAAATTCCAGAAAATTGGTTAACATGACACATTGAGTTGTGATTTTTAGAATGCTGAAAAGCTGTTAAAGAATTAGATTTTAAACGAATCAAGTTAAGGTTGTGATTTTCCAAAACATGATTTTTCACAACAGATCTAGTGCTTCAAAAACGAGTGGTTTTGAGCTCGGCTGTACTAAAACTCTTTTATCAGTGTACTCTGCGCTTAATACGTCATTTAATAGAATGTCAAGAAGCCTGTTACAATTTTCTGAGCACGATGTTCACTACATTCGTCCAACACGGTACTTTAATTTCTAGCCATGGTCTCGTGACTGCTGTAGTTTTATCGAAACAGCACGATATGAATCACTCACCTAGTGAATCATCCACAAGTTGTATTCTGAATTCTCTACACCAGGTACTTTTTACACACATAGAGCGGGAAAACTAAGACACACACCGACGGACGGATAGATACAAGAGCAAATATGCAGGCACGTACACATAAACGGATGCAATAATTAGACCAGTTCATGGTTTTATTAAAAATCTTTAGCATAATATATTTGTTATTTCAGTTATGAGATTTTAATTATGTTCAGTAAAAGAAGAGGATTTCATCAGCACGAAGAGTAGTTGAATTGGTAAATAATGCGTACTGTCCGATCATGCCAAAACTAACACTACTGTTCCCTAAATACATTATACATATAAAATTATGTATGTGAGGACGTTGTTGATGCACCGCGCTAGATGTTAACTGTGCCTATCGACGAATATTTTACATCATCTCACTTCCTCAAGAACTCGCCTTCGGCCACATTTCCCAGGTGCAACTAAATTAATTTATATACATTATAGTGTGTGTGCACGCGCGCGTTCTCTCTCACACACAGTGTTAGAATCTTGATTAGTAACTTGCACATTCTTAGCGTATGCGTCAGTAAGAACAAATGGTAACGTTGAATAATCGGATAATATCTTAACACCATCCAGGATCAACTGGATCTGTGATGTGAGATGTGGACTGATTAAATGACTGCGGTGGTTCGTCGTAATTACTTTTGAGCTCATTAACTAACATCAACTTCAATTCCTGTATCAGTGCCACATTATTGGTGTCTCCTGATAGATCCTCGTATTCGTTTGGATCGTCTACAACAACAAAAACAAGATAGGAAATATTTTAATCCGGTGCACTCATCAAAATTAGGTGTAGACGTATTTCAATCGAGACGTGTTACCTTTTAAGTTATACAGGCGTATCACTCCTGAGTATAGGTTGTCTGGCTTCCACGTGTTCTCGTTCAGAAGTTGCACTATTCTATCTTGTTCATCTTGTGGCAAGGATGTTAAGTCTGAAGAGGATAATGGTATCGTGAGGAACTCGGTGTCAGTTTCGTACGTCGGAGTTCTGAGGCAGCCTCTACCATTAGTTATTCCATCGAATCCCCAGATCAGCTTCCATTCGTTGTGCCTGGAGTATGCCGTTTGTTTAAATAATAAATACGCTATAAAAATGAGCCGATTTCTATTAGCCGGCTAAGAGGTCATCTGATACGAATTAGCAAACAGGATGATTTGATCTTGCCGTTACGTTAGTGCTACGAATCGTCTGCTTTGTAATAGCCATCTATCTTTCTGTTTAATTCCAGTTTATTAACTCTCCTTGTGGCTTAGGAGTTTAGAACTGGGCCATTGTATTTTACCGTGTCTTGTAAAAAGTCGGCGAAAAAATCATAGGATAAAGAGTACCTTTTTGTTCCGACATATTCTTAATTTACTGAGCATGAACAGGGAATCAAATTAAATTTAATTACATACTTGAGAGTAAAAACAAAGTTTGTCGAATGCTCTTCATTACATGTATCGTTTTGGGTAGACATTACTCATTGGACAACCGTTATGACCAGAAAGTTTTCTTAAAGAACAGCAGTCAGTAATGTATGTTATACCTTATAGCAGACTGGCCAAGAAGTGGATACTGCTCCATGTCTAGATTATAGATGATGCGATCTCGTTTTGATGGCAATCCAAACAGAATCATTTCGGTTTGGTCAAAACCATCATGTTGTGAACCTGGTTAAATAATGTTAACTAAGTTGTAATAATCTGTAACTAAGTCTGATATTGTTGTTACAAAGTGAGTTAGCTCAGTCAGTTAGTTCCTCATTCATTCATTCATTAGCGACTCACTCATTCACCCAACCAATCAGTTAGTCAGCTAATCAAACAGCCAGTAAGTTCACAGTCCATACTTAAATTAAAAAAGTCGGTCAATCAGTCAATTTGCCTGTTTTTGAAACTGCATAAGTGAAACTAGCTATAAACTCTTCAACGGTGTATATAGTGTATACATGTATATGTAATATTTACTAGGAAATGTTCCAGCCAAGGATGTTATTGTAGCAGCCCAATCTGTAGCGTGGAATAATCTGAAGAAAAAAGGTCGGTCTGTACAGTGCATTGTGCACAATATGCACGCGTGCCGACATGGCTATTGCACACTACTTAAATATATTTATTTTTAAATGATTATGATTGGTGTTTCATAAATGGAAATTTATTAAATGAGTTGTTAGAGAAATTCAGAATAACGAACCCTTCGTGACGGTTGTTAAGTATTGGCGCCTCCATATAAGGACTACTGACAATGGCCCGTGTTTTCGTGCCGCCTTCATATAGGGTACCGGTGGCGCCCCTCAGTGGAAGGTTATTAGCATATTCTTGGTGGGAGCCACCAGTCTGCAGTATATGTTGATTGGTGGTATTAATGATAACAATGTAGCCATAAACAGCTAAATAAATTATTGATGTGTTGAAATGTGAAACTTAAGAGGTCATCTCAGAACATCAATGTCCAACCACAGATGAAATTACTTTCATCTGGACATAGACCCCCCTTCCCTCAGATGAAAGTTGTTGGGTAACATGGATAATAGTACCAATTCATCTCGGAGTTCATCATGGGTTTTGCAGCACCAGTTATATATGTCTTGATATTGGAATTATTGTTTTGGTTTTAATTTGTCATGGAGATAAGCACTGATCGTTTTAGTCCGTTCAGCTTCCGGTTTCGATTTGAGTGTCCCGTAAATTACTTGAGCATTTTTGCATGTATCTTGTTTAGTTAATCCCAAATTTTCAATAATGTTCTTCTCCCATTCTTTGTTAACAATTATTTCGAAGTCCGAAGATGAATTTTTGAAGAAATGTGTAACTTTTGGCGATCTAAAGATAGTTGGTTGACGAAACTGTTTCACTGGTGTCGCCATTTGTTTTCCGCTGATGTCACGTGACCTGTCTGATATCCGACATCGATGTTCTGAGATAACCCCTAAACGAATTATTTAATACTAAATGTAACATGCACATGGGACATTGATTTGTATGAACTAAGACCGTTAGTTCACGCTGAGGTTAAGTTCAATGGTTGCAATTTCTTGTAATATCTGCCTATATGGTAATACATACATCAGGAGTAAAGATGATAACTGTGTTATCATCAGCTGCTCTCTTAATACGTCCTATAGCTTCATCAACTGCTGTTATAAAACCTGGTAAATAAATACCAATAATACTATATAAGTGGAAATTGTTATATGCATATTAAAATAAGGTAATAGTAGAAATAAATCATTAATGTAAGTTTTTATTATTATGATGTAATTTTAACGTTAATTCATCAGTGAATACAAATTGCTATATTAATATAGCAATTTTATAAACAATGAATTTGCAGCTCCTGTATATATATATATATATATATATATATATAAGGACACTCCCCCCCCCCCCACACACACACACACACATTATCAGTTATTGTTTAAAGCTAACTGAACTGAAAATATACATACATATTGGACAAATAGGCGACTTAAAATACTTTATGTTCATTAATATGCTCTCTCTCTCTCTCTCTCTCTCTCTCTCTCTCTCTCTCTCTCTCTCTCTCTCTCTATATATATATATATATATATATATATATATATATATAAAGCACAAATAATCACTCGGCCATTGTCTCGTGTACATATTACAGCAGTAGCTAGCAAACTAACAACTGACCATTCAGGTATATTTCTATATACATATATATCTGAACTCTTACCTAGATAATTCCGCCTTTTCAAATTACGTCTTCTCTCTGCCTCATCACCCATATATAAACAAGATAAAGAATTTGTTCCTTCATCACAGTCTGGGTAATAGGACGTATATCGAGATGGTATCTGAACAATTATAAACAAATAAATACCTGGACGCTCTAATAGTCACATACAAAAGGCTGAAAACTTGATACGGAATAGGTGTCACTTGCGAAGAGATTCATGTAATGTTTGCATATCTGATAGAGAAAGCTAAAACATATGGATAAGGCGCTGCTCCGTGGGTACATGAGATACATCCCACAGACAACACTGGAATTTTACCCCATGACCTGGATGGCTGGAGCGCAGTGCCTTAAGAACTACGCAACAGGAACACACACCTACAACACACACACACATTGCTATCCCAGTACCACTCATCAGTGATTTTACTAACTTAGACTATCAGTGCAGTGCTGTCTACTAAGAAAATTTTACGCCATACCCGTAGTTCATCTATGTCAGTTAGAAAAGGTTTACACATTAGCGTGCTATATTTGTTGTTTTGTTTCGGCCTATATGTATTTTATAAATTAATCCCAAACCATCTCATTACAGATATTACCTATCTGTTAATACCCCCTCTCTATAAATATAATGTATCGGGTAATCCTATCTTTCTATATACAGGCTTTATATTTTAGGCCAATTATCAATATATATCTCCTACCTCCACATGTTTATGAACGTCGCCAAATGCCAAGTTAACAAAGTATGGTCTTCTTGTTGTAGATATGGTGTTTATCACGTGATCAGCCAACAGTTCCTTTAAATCAATACGATATTATGAAATAAACGTTTTTTGGTTAAAATCTTGTACAATAAAATATAAACATGCTTGATGAAAAACATGTGCTTCGGCACACACACACACACACACACACACACACACACACACACACACACACACACACACACACACACACACACACACAACAAGGAGAGAGAGAGAGAGAGGGAGAGAGAGAGAGAAAGAAACGTATATCTGAACCAAATGATAACTAAGTCAAAACAACAACAATTGTCAAAACAACTGATAATAATTGTTTTAACGTTTTAACCATAAAACGTGATAGTAAATACTAATCATAATGCCGAGATAGTCACTTACCGTATAGAACGTCCCACCATCTGGTACGTCATCGTTCGTCATAGCGTCTACGCGCCAGTCATAACGTGTTCCTATATAATTACATCACAACAAAAATCATCTGACAATAGAGCTGGATTAAATGACCTTCTGATAATTGTTTATGTATATATTTCCACGTAAATGCAATGTTATATGACCCACAGTTGTCTTAATGGCAGTTTAAGCTCACTATGTAATTTTTAATCTGATTTACCATTAGGTTTATCGGAGTAATGGCCATAGAAATGATCAAATCCTCGATTAACTGGTATACACCTATCACTACAAAATCCAAGACTCCATCTAGAAAGTAAAATTATATATATATATGTATATATGTGTGTGTGTGTGTGTGTGTGTGTGTGTGTGTGTGTGTGTGTGTGTGTGTGTGTGTGTGTGTGTGTGTGAATGGTGAGGTAAATTATTAGTGTGCATACACTTAGGCAGAAGCACACAAGCACGCATTGATAACTCTTAACGCGCATATATCCATTTACGCATACTAAAGTATTTTAAATCACAAGTATTTTACATATTCATAATGGGGATATTTATGGCTGAATTTAAAATGTAGTGAGCAGAATATGAAATATAAAACTGTTTATTGGCTAGATCTAGAGGCAATTGAGTACATCTAGTCCTAGAGGCAAATCGCCGTCTTCTGGGTTGGTAAACTGTGGTTAATACATTTATTTTTCGGCTCACAATATCATGGGTGGGACTATCATCCATGAACATAAGACCGGAACTTTAAACAACGACCCCATGAAGACATAAAATAGTCTGGCACTGGCCACAGTAGGTATTTTGTTTGCATAGTTCCGAACTCCTCGTCTGTGATTGACGTAATATCAGGGTTTACGCGCTCGTGTGTTATCCAACCACACCAAATCATTTATTCAGCAAGAGCTTTAATTATGGACAATGATAAACTGGTACAGCGCTAAATGCAGTAATACTCTGATAAAATTAGAATACACATATTGCCCGTGTCTTCACATTTGACGAGCTTCCGCTCGTTCGTTTAACACATTAACACCAGAGATCAATTGTGTCAGATCGATATGACTTGTCGGTCTATTTCTGGAGAGCGTTCTCTTAATTTCTTGTTCATTAGTTAGTTATGTTCTGTTGTTGTTGTTGAAGATGTATTACTTTTCAAACCGCAGTGAATCTCTGACGATGTGCGGCAAATCCCTAAAATTTATTTATCCTTTAAATAATTATCGATGGAGTGTCAGGCTTAGCTTAACTGATATAAAACATACGTGTATAAAAAAAGGAAAGGGAATAGTCCACCTTTATTTCATTTTTTCAGCACTAATACAGCTATGCTCACAAATATGATCATCCATGCATTAAAAAGATTAAATAATCCAGTTCAAAGTGCAAAGTGAATTATTCCAGAACAAAACGCAATTATCTTGTTAAAAGTGCGTCATGAATGACATACAACCATATCAGTTTGAACAGGAAGGAACCGTAGAAGAGGAAGATGATTCAAAATGGCTGAGATATTAACGCTCAAGAGCAACTAAAATCAGCGTCAGTTTAGAGTGGGCTCATATGACGTCAGAACATTTGAGATTGCTCCTTCCCGCCTTCGAATCTGGCTTCCGGTACAGCAGTAATAGCGACCCTCCAATAATTTGGATTATTTCCTTATATCTATGATTATTATTGTGGAATTTTTGGTTACTGTCCTAAGTATTAAATATTTAAGAAATATTTGGTGAAGGTGGACTTTCCCTTTAAAATTATTCGCCCCGAGAACTGTCAAGTTCTGATAACATTCATCAGTCACATTTTTCAGTTCAATCACCTGTAAACGAGTATTTTTCTAAAGATTATGATCAACAAGTGATCGTTGGGGCACCGTGACAACTGGGAGCAGTGATGCGTGCCCAAGTAGCTCTATAATCCGCCTTGCGGTAGAATGTGCCTGCATTCAGTCCAGTCCTTGATGTTTCCCAGCCAGGATTTTCTTAGTCTTCTCCTCTTTCTTCCTCCCTCGACGGTGCCCTATAAAATAATTATCCGTCTTTTTACCGTGGGCAGCAGTGTCTCCCGCCTGCCACATGTTGACCCCACCTGTTGGCGAATCGAATTATTGGTCTTTCGTTGTTGGTAGGAGATCCCAAGTATTTTCGAAGGCTTGGATGCGGGGTTCGGTCTCTGCAATTGGCGTCCAATTCTTGCAGCCGTAACGGAAGATGGAGATGACGAGAGATCTGTAGAGCCTGATCTTGACTTGTAAGCAGCTATTCTTGTTTTGTAGTATGGAGTGGAGTCTTGTCATAGCTGCTATTTCTTGAGCAATTCGTGCTTTTATCTCCTGTGTGGATGTGCCATCTTTTTAAAGGATTGAGCCAAGGTACCTGAAGTGGTCCACATCTTCCAGGAGATTCCCGCCCATTGATATTGCTGTCTTGGCCATTCGTGTTATGCTGTTCACCATCCTTTTGCTCTTCGCGGTGCTGACCTCCATACGATAGGCGCTGCTGTTTCTTTCAACCCGTGTATAGAGGTCTTGGTGTTCCTCTGTATTGCCTGCCATGAGGTGAATATCATCTGCGAATCTCAGGTTGGAGATTGGTCTGCCATTGATGAAGATTGATGAGTCGTAGTTGGTCAATGCTTCCTGCATGTTTTTCTCTCTCTCAGGAAGACGTTGAACAGGGCTGGGGAAAGTAGATACCAACTGTAGTCCTGAAATACTCTCCAATGTGGTTGTTCTGGAGTACAGCGCTGGTCGCATCTTCATACAAAGCCTCGATGATCTTGATCAGTGGTGAATTGATGTAATAGTTTCTCATGACCTTCCACAAGCCATCGTGCCATATCAGGTTGAAAGCCTTCTTAAAGTCGATGAAGTTGTGGTATACCTTGGTGATCTAGGTGTTTTTATACCAGTAATCTAATGATGAAGATATATCACCTACTATTTTAAGACCCGATAAAGGATAAGGATGTTAAGGTTCTTCGCAGACGTGAATGCTTCTTCTGGTGTAACGCAAATTATGGCATACAAATGACGTAATAGAGAAGAAAAGAAAACGTGTGCTGTGAATTTGTCAACAATGTTTACTCGCTTCAGCTGGGTTTTTTTCGTATCTACCTTTTCGAAGTTTTTATTGGAGGATGAAACATCCCAAGGGAAAGGTAACACTGGGTTTTAATCTCACCACAAACATAAATACACAAAAAGTGGCTTACACCATTACAACTTGGCAAAAACGTCATTAAATTGGCGAGTGCTAAACTGTTTTAGTCAATGACCGGCTTTATGTTATTCTTTACTATAATGTTATATATTGCACCACCCCGCAATCCACTCACTCACTCACTCACTCACTCACGCGTGAAAACTGTTAATACTAATTTTATACTGACCTGCCGAAGGCGTGGGTACTATAACCTCGCTGTTTCAACGTCCTCGATATCAAGGTCAGGTCACTTCCCGTGCAATAAGGCGCCGCTACATCGAATGGTCCATGCTGCATACCCGATTTAAATGGTAGGCGTCCAGTAAGGAAAGCATGATGAGAACTGAACACAAATTTAAATGAAAACAATGATTAATTGTTAATTCAGGTTAGTTTGGAAGATATCCGACTTGTATAACTTTCCTTAGATAGGTAATACTATATGCCATATGCCATTCCCAAATTGATAAGTATATATTTTAGTTTAAGAACTCTCTTGGTAGCTGTCTCCCTCAAAAAGCCCCCATCTCACATTTCCTTTCATCTTCTTGTTGCAGCATTATCTTATGGCTTATATTATCGTTGTCTCTATCAGTGAGCATAATTATGAAAGACCATCCCGGAAGTTGTGACTTGAACAGAAAACCTCCTATATTTGGTCCACAACCGTAAAACAATGGACTATTGTCACCGAATCAAGATAAAGCGGGTGCTGCTGCTGCTGCTGTCGATAATGATGACGATTTGCCAACCTAAATGATACCAAGAAATACGCCATTATTGTGTTTCGGGTAATTTATAAACAATTATTTAAACTTACCTGACGCTAGTGGGCTGAACATAATGGTTTTCAAGTGTTCTGCCATTTTTCGCCAAATCATCCAAGTTTGGGGTGTGTACCTGTATTCTCGGCTCGCCATATCGTATATCACTCCAACCTTGATAGAGATAGCATCAGAAAGATATGACTGACTAAACACTTACTTCTTTTGACTGATGAGGCTCTATCGTGCCGTCATACATCAATGGTTGTGTTTTAATTGTTGCCCTTTATCAACACTGTATGCTAATGTCAAACATCATGTAGCCATCTGTGTATGATGTAGTCATCCATGAATGATGTAGTTAACCGTGTATGATGTAGTTATCGGTATATGATGTAGTCAACGGTGTATGATGTACCTAACCCATGTATGATGTAGTTAACCGTGTATGATGTAGTTAACCGTGTATGATGTAGTTAACCGTGTATGATGTAGTTATCGGTATATGATGTAGTCAACGGTGTATGATGTAGGTAACTGTGTATGACGTAGTTAACCGTGTATGATGTAGTTAACCGTGTATGATGTAGTTAATCGTGTATGATGCGGCTGGGAGGTACATTAAATACTTCACCTATTTCCTGGACTGTTATAAAGATGATATTAGGTTTTTCCGGTTTGGTGTAGTTAGCTTGCTTGGGAAGCTGCATTTGTGGCACAGGCTGAGGGTTTTCTGTAGAGACGAAGCATATCATCAGGGATGATCGATTATTTCGAACCTGTATTTTAAGCACACTCACCCAATCCCAAAACACAGACACAAATCACCCGCGATAGCCTAGTGCTTTTGCAGCGGTTTTTGTTCATAATCCTGCGATGATTTGACGTTTCCCTTAGTCTAATCGTTCATTAAAAGGGACCACATTGGAAATAAGTGTTCGCACCTTCGTGTGTTATCCCTGTTTCATGACTATATATGATGAAACGAATGAAATCAATCAATATGACAGACAAGTTGTTTTAGATAGTACGTGAAAACATTCACTTCGTAAACATTACCTCTGGTTGTGAAGTATATGGTCAACGAAACGGCGCATCCTACGAGGCCGAGCCCTAACATAATTAACCCAGAGACGAATACATATCGATCTTTGTTTTTGTTTTTCTTCCTGTAAAATAATTTAATGTTCATCTAGTCAATGGCGGTAGAAATTTATATAAGGCACGTCTAAGATTTGTTAAATGTTTATCTCGGATCAGTTTGATTATTGTAGCCTTTTTAAGATGATGACTAACCTCTCTTGTTCCAATCGCCATTGTGAATCCCATGTTCCTGGTCTTTGCTGATTCCACTAATAATAATAATAATAATAATAATAATAATAAAATGTATTTGTGTGCATGCGCACTGGTATATATATATATATATATATATATATATATGCGTGCGTGCGTGCGTGAGCGCGCACCATTGTTTATGTATATTCACATGAAAGCTTATGTGAGATGGATCTTCGCTGATAAATCTATTGTTTACAACAAAGAGAAAGAAATTAAAATTTTCCCCGAGCAGATGACGGAGTACACGCATTGCTTGACGCATTGATCTACGTATCTGAATAAGTGTACCACCTACCATAAACATGTTGACAGTAGATTACTGGCCTCCCTATTAATCCAAGTCTTTCCGGTATTTAGTACAGTCGGACCCAACGACTAAACGTCTATATTAACAGCTCGTCTGATGTATCAGCGTCTAAGATCAGGATAAACATACGCTTTATGGATCTAAAAGTGGCATAAACTAATTCCTGTGTATCACGACGACTACAAACTGAGATCGATAGTGATCGAAGCTAAATTCTGATAACTTATTGATTTGAAGCTTCATCTGGCCGCAGCCAGTCACTCTGACTATAAAGGCTTAGTGCATACACCAAAATGAATCATGAGAGTGATGCCTAGGCTATATATATATATATATATATATATATATATATATATCTTCCGCTTTCGCAAGTTAACCTTGGCTGATTTGTCAGGCGTGTCCTCATAAATAACTATCCACGTTCCAGTGTGAAGCATGTACCAGTCAACTTGTATACTTAACAGTGAGATATATAGCAAATACTTATCATGTGGTCTCCTCAATTTACTAACAAAGTTACCCGAGAAGAACAACGACCCTATTCACCTTGACAGGATGACTACAATATGCTGCGGTTACAGGAGGTCAGCTCAGACAGAGTCCTCATTTAGAGCAGTATGAGGTGATCAGAAATTGGCCGACTGTTGATTAGAATTAATAATTATATCTTATAATTTATTTTTAATAATTCTGAGTTAACTACTACGAACAATCTAAGTATTTAGTCTGTTGTATTGTTGTTTAAATGTTAATTTTTAACAGTCTCAGTCACTGTTATTTACGTAGGAACTCTGCACCAGATGTTTTTATTTTAATGAGTTAACTTAGAATTTTGAACTTTTTCTCAACTGTTTGCTAAAGCTAATAAGAGTCGCACAATATTTCTATTTGGATTAAGTGAATGAAAGAAACAAACAAACAAAAAACTAACAAACAAAACTACTATCTTCATATATAAGCCTACCATGCTATTAGCCAGTCTTATCGTTAAATTATATATTAATTGACGTGAATAAGATAACTGTCTCGCTCCTCCCCCCCCCCCATCTCAAATCCTATATCAAACGGTAACCGAGTTTAATGTGTTAAAATAAATACTAAACAAGCTTTATAAATTATTTTAACTTAAGGGAACACACACACACACACACACACACAGAGAGACACACAATAGTTTTCTTGTTACACTGCCTGGGGCTGTGTTCTTCAAGGTCTTTGATAATTTACACTACTAGTCGAAAAAGAAATGAATAAAAGGCATGATCCCAGCCGAAATGGCCACTGAAAGTAATTTAACACCCCGTGATAACAAAGACACCATTTAAGGACAATATGCTATGGAAGGCCATTTACCTTGATAAGTTCATGGGGTGATTGTCATTAGAAGTAAAATTTTGCCATAAATAAAAGTTCTGTTTGTCTAACTGGTGGCAAAGCGATAGAAAATTGATGAAATGTCAGTGTGGACCTCAGACCTAAATGAACACACACACACACACACACACACACACACACACACACACACACACACACACAGACACACACAAGAGAGAGAGAGAGAGAGAGAGAGAGAGAGATTTACTTACTTTCAAATATCAAGGAGAGTAACATTACGTTGAAGGCAGTTTCGTTCAGTCATGACTTTGTTTTCACGTTAATATTTAGTTTTATAAATGTCCATCACATAATGAACTTAACGTTAAATCTACGTCATATTTTTCAAAGCTAGTTCTACGTCATTGTTACAATGTTGTATCTACGTTAGCATTTTTGACCAAAAGACAAATGACAAATTTCAATATTAATTGTCAGACTGTGCAATAATATGGAAATGTGTGACGTTGAGCCGTGATAGCGCATATATATATATATATATATATATATATATATATATGTGTGTGTGTGTGTTATGTGATAACTATTTGAAAACACATGTTAATTCTGATTGTAGTCAAGTTATTCATGTAATAGAGAGTACCCTGCATGAATATAATTGTTACGCATACATATTAGTTGATGACTTTAATATCTGTTTTGGCAGAGACAACACGCACTGTAAACACCTTCCAAAATTTATGACCAGGAATCATACGCAGATTGCATGGGATAGTCCAACTGCTAAGGGTGATGATAGTGATGATGATTGATGTTTTCGGCTACGTTTGTGCTCATGGTAGGCTAAATGGGCCGAACGACCTCCACGGGTCAATGATGCGAAGTTAAAGATGAAACAACCTTCAGATATGCCTGCCCACGCCGAGATTCGAACACAGGTGGTAGTGATCTGTGGCCCAACACGCTACCGCCAGACCATGTAGGCGCCCCCGACTGCTAAGGGTGGTAACACCTATAGTAATTATGCTCTCAATTACTTTTTTCATGTGTTGATAATTTTATACTTGCTTTGCTTGCTTTGTTTTTCGGGGAGAATCTCCAGACTGTCGCTTATTCAGCACAGCCTCTATCTTCGAGTGGTTGAGAAAACCCTCCCCCACCACTCACAGGGGAGCAGTACGAAAAGATGGAGCCATCTTATACTTAGCACTGTCTTCTACGAACTTTTATGCAATAGTCGAAAACATTATGATGCGAAACAAGCCTTATAATCATAACGTCATATCTATAAAATGCAAACTGGACACTCTTGATGTCGATATTACTAAATATAAAAGATCTATTATCTATTAGTTGTGTCTAGAACAAAGCTATGAGATAATCACATGTTCCGATGTTTTTGTCAAGATATAGATCACAGAAGATCGATAGATAAGTTATGCTCAGATATTATTCATAGCTGTATTCAAGGTGGGAGAACCAGTATTCCCGGCAAACGATAATTTTAAAAGGGTAAGTTCCCGGTTGGAAAAACAAGATTAACCCTGAAAGGGACCACTCCGGTTTTTTTTTTTGGGGGGGGGGGCACTGGCTCTGGTTAGAATGCGGCAAACCAAATACACAGGTCAAATATATGAAATTATGAAAAATGACAAGACACCGATTCCATTATGCTGTAATTAAGGTGCACCAGAAAGGTTGAATAAAGAAACGAAAACTATTTGAATTTAAATCAAACGGTACATATTTTTGGTGATACTTAAAGAAAATTGAAAACTGCTAAAAGCGACGGCTATATACTGGTTTTGATTCAAATCATCTGCTCAGTGGCAGTCCTGAACTTCACGTTATGCTGTGTGTTTAATGCTAAATGCTATGATTTCACATGGTTACACCGCAAATTATTTATTATTCTCCAAATTTATTCCAATCGCCAAGAATCTGATAAAAACCTCTCCTCTAGCGAATGCTAAAGAAATTGCTCTTTACTCAGCTAATTGCAATATAATTGTTATGATTATACTGATTAGTTCTAAGAATATTTGTGTATATTAGATACTAGATTTACAGTTTTGGCTTTAAACCAGACCATAGCATTACTTTATGTACGGTCCGTTGTGTATATGGAGTGAGTTAATTACTATAGAGAATTATAATACGGACATCTTTTATCCAGTAAATCCACCTTCCGACATATTATTGTCTGTGACGGAATTTGGCTCCATTATAAATGACTCTTTAATCTGGCAAAATCAGGTTTCGGCTTCCGATTCCGACACTTCATTTCGCCAACAGAATGTGAGATTTCAATGTAAAACTACTTTGATAATCCGACAACACGAAAAAGTTGCCAAATATTTCTGCTAGTTTAGTCATGCAAGACACACCTACAATGGTTAATTAGCCTGCCCACACGCGATAATTGCTATATCGCAACCAATTACAACCATCCTTGACCATACACACACCGACACACGGTGCTTCCATTGCCTGTGGCTATCTCATAGCCAATCATAATCATTCATGGCTAATTACAAACACAAATGTGTGATCTTTCCAAATGAATAGATCATACATGACTCGACATTCCGACATTCAATTTTATCCAGCATATACCAATTCTTTTTCTTGTGTATATAGATGAATTAATAATAATAATAATAATAATAATAATAATAATAATAATAATAATAATAATAATAATAATAATAATAATAATAATACCAAATGTATATAGCGCCCTTATAACCTGTAAGAATTAATAATAATGTTAAAACATTATGGCCTTGGGTGTCATATAACTAATTATTATATCATCCCCAGCATTCGGGATCTTAATAGTATGCTTTCCATCTGTTCAGAATTTGTATCGGATGATGATGATGATGATTGATGTTTTACGAGCACTCTTCTGCACAAGGTAGGCTAAATGGGCCGAGCGACATCCAAAGGTAATGAAGCGAAATCAAAGATGAAACACCTTTCAGGTATGCCCACGCCGAGATTCGAACCCAGGTGGTAGTGATATGTGGTCCAACGTGATATCAACTAGACCACAGAGGCGCCCAAAATTTGGATCGGAATACAATATTACAGTCAATGTAAAGTAAACTGTGTGCGTAAAATTTGGGCCTGATGTTACTGAGAATAAACGTGTCATACAGTTACTTGATAATAGTTTAATATTATTGGTCAGATAAAGTAAAACATCTCGGACATGTGGTAAATAACAAGCTAACTGAAATTGACGACTGCGTGTCTAAATTAGCATTTTTAACGAATCCGTAAACAAATTCATTTCTAGCTACCTCTATAATAAGATATTTAGTGTATATTATTTTCTAGCTATTGCCGATCTTTTTATAGATCATAATTCTGACGTATTAACTCAAATGATTTTGTCTCTTAATTGTTGGATTCAATGGAATAAGGCGGCGCGGAGGATACTTCATCTATAGTATGGATGTCACACATTTCTGTTAGGTCGGTTAATGCAAGAGGTGCGCATGTAAGAGAAAAATTACATGTTAAAACAGTTCGATTCATATTTCAGATGATAATGACTCCTAATTCTATCGTTATTTACATTACTAGACTGTGCTGTATATATGTAGCAATCTTCGCCTTGACATGAATATCGCTTTCATACGTTATAAATATGGTATTCAATTTTCACATAATTCGTCGTCGAATGTTTCACTGATAGACGGCGCAAATGATCTTGATCCGCGTAAACATGGTCTTACGAGTTGCGCAAGGTACGATTTAGATACTATACAGATATCGGCATTCATTGAAACTTTTACATGCCATGAAATTGAACGTTTGTGTAAAATAACAGTCAGGTTTTGATAATAATTCAGTCAAGCTACACTTGACCGAATACATACATCTAGCTCAATTTAATTTTGAAGTTCCAATTGTTGCGTTATATATGTGTAATGTTTATGTGCTACGAGTACGAAATAAAGATAATTTTCTTATTAACAGGAGGCGTCATTTTGGGGGTCTTTATGGCAAGCCATTTCCAGACTACGTTACGCCCAAGTTGTTTGATACATATTCGGCATTATTTCTCTAAGATATATAGGTGTTTAGAAGTCAGGATTACCAAAATAAATACACCAGAAGAGATATAGTAGAGATAGGCTTCTATTCTAACTTAATTCCGCTGTATAATGACGTTACCGATTCTACGGTAGGGTTAATAAAGAGATTATTGTTTATAAACATCCTTAGCATTAAAGTATTTAAGGAAAAACTTAGAATAGTATTCTCACTAGAAGAGTAAATTAAGTACAAGTATAAAAACAGGCCTGTAAAAAGGCAAACCAACGGACATTAAATGGTGTACTTAAATCAGCGCGCCAAATATGCTATATATTATAGATTTGTTTAGAACTAATTCCCGTCGTGAAGCAGTAAATTACAGACCATATACACCTCCCTCGTTTGACGAAGTGACAAGTAAAATAATAGCCATTACGGCAATTATTATTATAAATATTCCAATACTTTTGTATCCCCGACTTGACCCATCACTGGATTAAATCTAATACGTTGTTACAAAGAAATGATAAAATATATATATTGCAAATCCAATGCGATGCTGTTTGTTTCGTGGTTACAATGTGGTACCATTATGGATAGAGCACTATATGTACGGCATATATAGGGAGGACGATCCCGATTATTTATTGTCATAGTCAGACAGTCTAATTTATCAGGACACCATCGTATATAACAAAGGTAGCTAAGCAAATGTCGGAGTGTTGATGGCCAAACTTCTCTCCTGTATTTATCAACATTATTTATTATATTTAAGTAATGTTGAAAAATTGGTATTTAATTACATCATAAATAAATATAAATGAGGAATTGTACAGATTTTATAACGAGCATTATCTTTGTAAAATGTATCACATTACGGTTATCTTTATTATTTTCTCTTGGCTGTAATCTGGTTTTGACTCCTAAATTATAACATGCAATTATATTGGTGTTATATATTTTATATGTTGTATGCGATCCATTAATTAATAGAAGTTTGCTTCTCCAGAGAACATCAGTACGTGGACATTTTTATCACTCGAGCTCAACCAAAAGATCCTATAAATGACGTCAAAGGAGGAATGAAGCCAAACAAAACCGAGCTCCGCACGAGATTCATTTACTACACAATTGTGTGTGTGTGTATGTGTGTGTGATCATCAATGCTAAATTATCCACCCGTGGACTATATATATATATATATATATATATATATATATCAAAGCAGCATGCAATGGTTTAATTATCTCTTCAGTTCCGATCTTGCTGACTTTTGATACTGCTGTAGTCAATATAAAGACCCCCCCCCCAGGGTGGCATAATTTTACGTGTGTTTAAGTGATCCGAACGAAAAAGGTACATGTAGATCTACGTGCTTTATCAACGACACATTATAATTAGGGTAAGTGTATATGAGCTTTGGTGGTCTAGATTCTAGCGGTTAAGCATGCTACATTTTGTGCTAAAGGATGGATTAGATCTATATATCCGCCAAAGATCACAGGTTCGATCCCATCAAAAGATCGAAACTTTTCCAAGGATTAATTTATCGGCTCACAACATCGTAGATGGGTAAGTCGTGAAAAAGCAGTGCAGTGACCATGCATCCTCGGAGTATTTCGGCTCTACATCTTTCAGTATTAGTTTACCCCAAAGATCATGAAACGAAATCAATGAATAAAAGACAAAACACACTTCATGCTGACATAGCTAGTTCAAGTGCCAGTGATTGGTATTTCAACTCCGGTTAACGTGATAAATGAGTATTATTATATTTTGACTTTCTCTGGTGTCTCCACGAAAGAGCCATGGCACAGTCTACGAAGGTCATGTAATCGAGGTATCTACATTTCCGGCACCTTAGTTTTCTATCATGTTGTGTTAAAGGCATTATTCGTGTCATTTGGATTATTGGTTTTAGTTTAAAAATTTAATTCCTTGTTTATTTTACTACTAAGCAGATTTGCTAATAATTATTTTAATATTAAAAAAACGTGCAAAAGAAAAAGTATGTTGGTCTGTTGGGCGATAATATAACGATCAGCAACACGTTCCCTGGAGTTAGTAAGTTATTGAACTTGTACACTTTAATGTCGTACATGTTGAATTATGGTTTTAATTAAAGTGTAACCACGGGTAAAATAGGCAACGGAGGTAAATTGATAAAGCAGGCTGGATGTAGTCTACCCAGAAAGCCCGGCCATAGACGTAGTGCAAAGTGCTTGATAAATTTGGTCTACCTCCTGAAGTTAGACGTTGTTAACTCATTCCACGTCCAAATATAAACACTAGATTCCAACACACCTGATATTGTTAAACAGAATCCCTTGGTGTCATTTTGCTGTCATTTTAGTGGCCATTCATTCCAACCTGATCACGGCTGAAATTGTTATGCTTTTGTGTTAATAGATGCCACCATCAAAGTCCTATAGACCTATTTGTATTATCTGTCACTCCTATGTGGTTCCAAAGGAGACAAATATAATTATTGTGATTTTAATGCGGATGTGTATTGAAGATGTGGCCAAGAAGATAGTGCCACATACTCTGATACTAAGCTCACAAGTAATGTATATTATAAAAAATATATCGAATTACAAGAACTCATTGGGTTTTATATAAAAAATATACATTATCTAAAAATTGGTATTATAAATTTCAATAGTATTCGCTATAAATATCAGCCTCTTGCTGAAGCTCTAAACAATAATATGTTAGATGTTTTCATGATTCAAGAAAGCAATTTGACGAATCGTTCCCTGTGGCGCAGCTTGCTCTAAATGGTTTTAATCCGTATCAACATGATCATACAGGTATCTCAATTCTGGAGGTATCATGGTGTACATGCAAAACGATCTTCCTCAGTGAACGTTGTGAACTTGCAGTTGACTCACAAGACATAATTTTTATCACTAGATCAATAAATCTACTTCTAGAAATGTCCAGTGTTTTTGTTTAGTAGTTATAAATTCAGAATGAATGTAATCATAATCATGGTATTCTCAAGTAATCATAATCGATTATCTTTGTCCTGTAATCACCCCAACCCTGAAATATATTTTATGTAAATGGGGACAGGTTATTTTAGGGATTAACTTCTGCCTGTTTAATGTCATAAGTGTTAAATTTTCCATAAAATATAATGCATTACTTGAAGATTATTACTGATGTTATCTTTGATAATACAGCGGTGAATAATTGTCACACTATGTCACTTTATGTCAGTATATGAAATTTCTTCCAAACTTAACATGATGTCATTGTAAAACTAGGCCAATATAAACATGTAAAGCATACGATTATCCTGCCATTCTGAGTATGTGCAGGACACATTTTTGTTAGTTTCAAAATGAAATCATACTACAATTTGCAACTGAGCAAGGTGGATGCAATTTACATCATTCAAATGAGGTACCTGAACTGCCTGCAAAGTAACACAAACATTATGCAGGCTGGTACCGGGATGACTGGTGCTGATGTTACATTAAACAGCATTCATCGATCAGGATGACTGGAAATAGGTGTTCCATAGGGTAATCTTACCATTTATTTTGGGTAATCACTGTGCTTGGTGCATCATTTGTTCATGTGATGCAGGGTTAAATCTAGACCGTGCCATTAGGGTAGTTTTTCATCAGTTGCCCCCCCCCCATAAATTTACTCCCTGTGCCATAATGGCACGCATCTCAATCATTTCTCCCACTACAAGTACAAATATATTTGATGCACCTGAAATTATGATTTGTTCTATATTTTTCCATTCAAAGCCTGTATCATTTCCTTAAGCTGAGATTCCATCTATATACGCTGTATATGTAAACATATGATCATGATTCAACATGTGTGAATGCGACAAAACGGATTGCTCCTTGAGTGTTGGTAAAATTCTGGATTCAACCTTCTGATGGCTTTGGCTTTGTTGTTCGGGGAGAATCCCCAGGCTGTCGCTTATTCAGCACAGCCTCTATGTTCGAGTGGTTGAGAAACCTCCTCCCCCACCACTCACAGGGGAGCAGTACGGAAAGATGGAGCCGAAATACCCTGAGGGTGGTCACTGCCAGAGTGTTTTACGTCCTCAGGGGGTTTTTAACGTCCCCCTTTATTTTAAATAATTCAGTGGAGACGGCATCGCCATTTAACGTGGTCAACCACCCACAATGTAGTGAGCCGAGAAATTAATCCCTGGAAAAGTTTCGACCTCTTACAGGGTTCGAAACCTGCGACCGTTGGCACCAAGTGCCGGGTGCTTAACCGCTAGGCCACCGGAGCTCACCTTCTGATTCGAGTGTCCAGGCAGGCATTCCCAAGAAAAATAGGCCAAATGGTGAGAGGGGTGTCCGAAACACATGGATACTGCAATGTCGGATTCGCATGCTGCATTATGCCTACAGCATACTGTAAATCCTAGCCATTAAGCTGAGGTCGTTTTTAGACCTAAAATATCATGATTTGTGGTAGTACCGTCCATTAAGCCGACCTAAAAATCGTTTCCCTGCAATATTTCCAGGTGACGTTTTGGAATGCAGGAAATAGGTTTTGTTTTCATAATTCGTTAAAATGTATTTTGTATACTGTCAATAGATCAAGGCAAATTATAACGATCTACACAAACTGTTTGCGCATATGTAGGAACTCAAATTAACGGCGTGATTAAACATTCAATGAACCGCATATGAAGTCAATGATTTAGAAATAATTAGACAGCCTTTGATGGTACATTTTGATCACTATAACGCGGCAATAACCGAGACGATCGTCACAATATAAATTACCGGAATATGCAGTCAGTTAGTTTATCTAACTAACTCTCTATTGAAAATAAATTAATTAATCAGTGATTATCCCATTATTAGTATAAATATGCCCAGACAAAATATGTATATGGGGCACCCTAATGTCTTTGCCGCTATATGAATGAGATACGACGCTCTTGGGTACGAGTTGTCTTGTTTCACTTCTATTTTCACTAATTGACTGAATGAGTTTAAATAAAAATGACGATTGATATCCGTTTGTATCTAGATTAGAGTCTAGATCTAGACGGCTGCTAACACACTGAAATGTTTTTGACACTGAAATATCACCGGCCATTAAGCGGAACCCCCAAAATAAGGGTCAAAATGTTGACACAAAGTCTCTGCTTAATGGCCGGTATATGGAATCTCGAATTTATGGTTCACAAAGTTGACAACACACACACACACACTATTCTGCATATGGTAATTTATTAATATATTCTGCCTATTTTCATTGGATGCCAAAGATTAATGACAAAGTTTGCATAAATCTAATTTACCACGAATGCTTCCTCCAATGGTAATGAAACGAAGTCAAAGATGAAACACCCTTCAGATATGCCCACACGGAGATTCGAACACAGTGGTAGTGATCCAACGCGCTACCGTTAGACCATGGAGGTGCCCCTCCTATGATAGATGCGGATGACGCAAAAGCTGAATTCAAGGCACTGAAACATTTGGTGAGAAATGAGGGATACCCGCACTATGACATGGTATCCTTGTGGCAACTGGTAAAAAATATAATTCCAACTCGTATACAAACTTGCTTAAATTGGCACCAACCGCCTTTTTCATAGAGATCGGCAATCCTTGGTAAACCAGGCTACCAATGAGGAGCTGGTTAGCTTTTTGATTTCTTTCCTAATAATCGTCATCAGGAGCCGTGATTTATAGTATTTGACTTTATTAAAATTGTCTTTGGTTACTATACTGGAATGCTATTTGATAAAATACTAATATCTGTTTTTGTCATTTTAAAAGCAGATTAGTTAGTTGTGATTGCAAACATAACCAGAAGTGAACTACATTGTGAGAAAATAAGGATTTACTATTCACTGAAATAATCGTTTTGTTCATATTTCCTTCGCTTTAAATTTGTGGGGTATATTCAGGCATATAATATAAAATATTGAAGTCACAACTTATTTCTAACTGTGGCCTAACAAATAGGACAGATTATATTGATTTTTCAGTTAATAAAACATTTGAAATACAAAGGGCTATTTTGTGTTATCAAACTCACACTAAAATATAAATTTAATTCATTTCTCACGTATTTATGGGAGACATTAGGATATTCTAGAAAGAAGAGGTTTTGCCGGATTAACGTATTATACTATAGTTTTAATAACCTTGTCTACTTTCATCACTGGAAAAAGACAGAGCTGGTGTTTTCTGACCTAGCTGAAAATAGTTCAGCTGGGTTCTTGTCACTCGGAGTCAAAAGTGTGGAGAAATACTAAAACCATAACTCAGTTTTTAATCAACTCCCATGCCATTTCTGTACTTCATGATCTGGTATTGATCATAGCATTATGTACACAATATATATATATATATATATATATATATGTTTTTGTATGACAAAGTTGAGTTGGTTTAAATTTGGATATTCCATGCAGATTTATACTAGATTTATTTGGTATTATGAATGCAATAAAGCTATGTTATTCAACATGAACTCAGCAAAGATACATTACATGATTCCAAACAATTTATTAAAACCTACCAATTTATTCAACATTTATGCATTTACATAGGCAACATTTGTTCTTACATGAAGTATTTGGAAAGAAACATCTAAAATGTTATTTTGATTTGCTTATTAATATCTCTCAATATAGCTTCAAAATTTCTTGGGGGCTTAAAGCATCCCCAATACCCACAGCTGCTTCAGGACTCTCTGCAGTCATACCTCGGCTTAGTTGCATCGGGAATGTCCCCAAATATTTGGGGCCATGGCCCCAACTATTAAATCCCTGATTTTAACCCTGGTGATGTGAATGTCTTGGCATCTGGTGTATATGGCATGCATGTTCATATAAAGTTGGAAATGCACAAGAAGAATGCAACGTCAGCCTTGTAACATATGCCAATGATCACCTTTTTTTCAAGGCAAAGTCCCTCTGCAGAGATACCGTTTTCATACTTTGCCATCATTGATCACTTTTCCAGTTATGACAGTTTTTGTGTACCAAAATCATGTTTTCTAATTGTGTTTGGCAATTTGTAAGGATGTTTTGCAGATCTAACGAATTTATTGTCATGATTTTACAAATTTGGATGATCCTATTTTGACAATTCTGCAGTAGTCATACATGTAGAATGGACTACCCGTGTAATAAGGATAACTCTAAACAGTTGATGGTATCTATTGATGAAGTGCTAAAACAGTCAAGTTTCAGTTTATGTTTGGCTATTTATTGTCAAAGAGCATCTCTGAGAATAATTTGTGTTTACATGTAAATTTAGTCCATTCTGTTCACCTTTCTGGTGAAAAGAAAAAACAGTATGGTGTGAATCGTTTTAAACAGGTCTGTGTTATAAATCTATGTGAATGTCAATGCTGTACTTTTAAGAAACTTATCAGCTATAGAAAGCCAATTTAAATAACAGGTCTTGGCATATCTTCACCATGTACAAAATAAGTCCATTCAACCCAATAAATGATTGAGCCATCCATCATGATTTTGTAACTTAACATGGTAGTGTGTTTGTGGATATGTGCATCAAAGTTTGCACACATTGGCTTGTTTTCTTCAAAAAAATTATTTATCTTAAATTATTTGTATGATATAGAAATTATTATTATTTTAGTGTGCAGATATTTGATGTATTTTTATCTTTTATAGCATGGATTATATTCTGTTTGTTGTAGAATGTTATGCTAGATATTTTTTTAGTAATACTGTTTTTATGGAGGCTTGCACACTACACTTGGAGTAACACTGTATACACTTGTACACTACTCACAATAGATTCAGGTCGGCCCATTTAGCCTACCAGTACCATGTGCACAAAAGTAGCCGTAAAACATCAATCATCATCATCACAATAGATTCAGGATTTTAGTATTGTGATTGAGTTTATGTAATAATATTAAGGAAGGTTTTTTTTATTTCTAGAAAAGCAAACTGCTCGTTATGCCCCATGTTTCCATACTATTGTACAAGTTTGAAATGTTTTGTGGAAATATCAACTTTGAATCAACATTAAAATGTTAATATGTACTCAGTATCGGAATCATGATGTGAATTATAACTTTATACATAAATCATATTTCCAAGTGTAAACCATGTTGGGGCTTCACTTGGATACCACATAATTTTTCATTCTCAGATATCAGAATGATCTGTTATTATTTTGTAATTTTAAATTAGTGCTCATCCAGGATCCCTTTGGCCATTTAATCAAACCTTTTCAATAATTGCATGTTGCCCACGATTGAAAATTTAAAAAATCTCTATATTTACAGAATAATATGGCTGGCTTAACAGGGAGATGTGGACCGACGCTGATGCTGTTAAGGAAATTGCACTGGTATCCATCATCAGCATGGTTATCATTATCAAACAGTATCCCTGCTGTTGGAGTCTCACCAAGGATTTTACTTCACCATCAGAGACGAGCCATGCGTTTCTTTTTAAAGCCTCACGCAATGATGTCTCAGGTGTCTCCCTCGATGTGTCTCACGGCAAAGGATTGGTCCTTATTGTGCCGAGAGCTGTCTTGTACCAGTCCAGTAGAGTTTTTATGCCAATTAGACGAGCACTCTCTGCAGACATGCTCACCAAATGATACAGCTAGTTATATAATTCAGCTTGGACACTGCCAGATGCAGTCGTTGATGAAGACCTTTCCTTGGCTTGAAGGTAGTTATCATACGGCATATTTACAACTAAACCTGTCTGACAAACTGGAAGAAGTTAGCCAACATGTTCAGGATCATGACCGTTTCCTGGAGTTGCGCCGCTGCCTGGGGCAAGTGTACAAAGAATGTGATGATGAATATCTAGCTTATTCACTTTTAATGCTATTATACCTTGGTGTTCCTCCCCAAGACACCTTGATACACAAGTTGCTCTTTGAATTGAGAAGTCGTATTGAGAATATGAATATCCAGACGTTATCCATACTGTCTCGGGTGTGTAAAGCTATGCCCCAACTTGATACAATCACGGTGAGTAAATCCATCCACAGGCTGAAGGAACTGCTCCAAGAAGACAGACAATGGACATGTGATGAGGTCGATTATTTGCTTATCACAGCCACAAAACACACAAGATACTTGACATTCAGTGGGATTACTGATCAAGTGGCACGTATTTTGACTGATTACGTCCACAAAGATGACTATTTGTGTGAGCCAAAACGTATTGGAAATGTGGTGTCTGCATTGAGGAAACTCAGTGGACACATCAGTGATTATTCCTGTGATTTTTTAGAGATTGCTGTCCAGATTCAAGTGGCTTCACTCCGGCACATGGACAAGCTTTCATTTAGGGATTTAGACAACATATGCGATTATCTTCATTACTATCAGTCCATTATTGCACCGAGTGATTTTCAACTGAAGTGTGAAGAACACATCATGCATCTGCTGGAGAACGCATCTACTGTACGAGAGCTCTCGAACCTCCTACGTGCACTGAATGTGTTGTCATCAAATCACGTCTTGGCAGCAGTTGAATCTAAGATCTGTGAAAAGCTTGATGATGTGGACTTGTACCTGATGTCTAGAATAGCAAAAAGTTTCACCACCATCAGTCCTGACAGATTCAGCAGTAAAACAATGAAAAAGTTTCAGCAGCTCATTGCAGAACGTGCTGATTACATGACTGGTTACTGGACTGGAATGCAGCAGTTAATTGGGTTGTTTTACAAGCAGCCTTTCCTTGATGAAGACGTCAAGGATAGATTTGTTTCTGCCCTTATGAGATACCTGAAACACGTTGATTATCGATGGAGCGAGACTTCAACCGTACTTCAGGTGTTGGTTACCATTTCGGACTATCCAGGTCTGCCTGACCCAATCTTCGAGAGTATCCTGTTAGGTGTTCACCGCTGGGCTACTCCAGAGGTTTATCACCTAATCAACCGGATCAACAGAGCCGGTCATAAACTGGTGCCAAAGTTTATGAGTCAGGTTAAGGAGTTATTGATTGTGCTTTATTCGCGTTTGCTCGAGTTAGTTCCTGGCGTAAAGAGTCTGTATTACCTGACTCCTCTTGTAAACAAGTCAATTGGGTCTCATCGTAATCAGTATGATGTTGATCCTGTTGTGCTAGAAAAAATAATGGACAGGATACTCTTTCTATCATCGGACCACATCACTGAATACAGTCTAGGACGTATCACGAACATACTGCTAAGACTGCAGTACTTCTCACCAATTCTACTTGATAGCATGACCAGAAGTGCCTTGAACCTGAAAACATTCACAGTGAAACAAACTGCTCTGGCATTGCTGAACCTTCTGCAGAAGGTTGGATATCGGCCAGTGGATTGTAGTGATTTTATTTCAATGATGATGGAATGTTATGATCAGTTTTCACAGGAGAAGCAATATGCAGATATGGTCTGCGTGCTGTCATACCTTTCCTCACTACAGTATTTTCCACTGAAGGAACTGAAAGATGTCTTTTCAATAGATTTCCTGGAGAGTTTTGATAAAGAAATACAAGGTGAAAGTGTTGTCATTTAAAAGAACCTTTAAAGTTTTTTTTAATGTTTGTTAAAAAGTGAAGAGATTTGGGATTTAATCATTTAGTAAAATTATTTTAAAATGATGTTTCACGTGAATTATTTGTTTGAAAATAATAATGGTAATTTTTATAATATATATAGTTCTTTAAACCATTGCAGAAACAGTTAAAACCATAGGAATTTGTGTGCATAATTAGCAGAATTAATATCTTTATTCATATTAGAATATATATTAATAGAAAATATGAATTCTGCACAAGTGCCTGTTCGGGTTGCCAAACAAATTCCACTGTAAATGAAATGCCTGTAAGCAAGCACAACTCTGTAATGGTATATTTTCAAATCGCCATAAATTGAAGATTATTGCCATAATTTAAGCTCATCAGTGATACTCTAAAGCATATATATCTTGATAGGGGGTCAGCCTCCTTTCAGTTTAAGAGGCCTGTACAGCCTCTGGAATCAACAGATACTCTGGTAGTTTATGCTGTTCATGTCTGTTAGTTCCACAATTCGTGACGATCAGAACAGCCTTGTCAGCCTGGAGTGTACTAAACGCCAGCAGTAAGTTAGTTCCTTTCACTTTCAATTTTTGGTTCACTATATGATGCATCTGTTTTGTCTTTTTCTAGGTCCTTTCCAGCACATACACAAAAACAAGCTGATGACACTTAACAGAAACTGTGTGTTAGAATGTCCAGAGTTGGATGTCCCTTGGTTTCATGATGATTATTGCCGTCAGAAATATGGCAAGTTTTTTTTTGCTTCACAGCAGCACAAATGTCAGCGTAAATAAATTGCTGATCTGGTTGTTTTTTAATGTCAAATGGAGTAACAACAATTCAGAGAGGATAATACAGCCAAACATTTTGTTTATATATCTCATGACATACATACAATTATACACACCGAAGTGGTATATTTATGGAATTTGAATGACCTAGATTTTGATGCCTTTTTCGTTTTATTTAGACAAGAAGTGGAGTAAACAATTACCAACACTAAATGTGAAGCCAGCCTTGGATAAGGTACTTGGAGGTGTTGAGTTCTATTCGGTGAATTCTCCTTCGCCGTATTATTACATACTAGGTTTGTATTGTTATTTCACTTCATAAAATTATTAAATTCGTGTGTTCCGGTGATATATAAAGAGCTGCAAGATAATGATACTTCGCAGTCTTCTGTCAAATATTCTGGCACACCATTGTAAAAACCCCAATTGCTGCTGCTAATAAAGTGTTTTCACTTTTGTGACCGAACAGGTACAAGAGATAATAATCTATTCTGGAACACATTTTATGGGTTCTCTGAAAATGTGCTGATATGTCCAACTAGATAGAACAGGGATTGGTTATCCTTATACCTTTTAGGTATTTTAGTATGTGCAGGATTGATGATGATGATGATGATGATGATGGTTAATGTTTTACGGCCACTTTTGTGCACATGGTAGGCTAAATGGGCCGAGCGACCTCCAAAGGTAATGAAGCGAAATCAAAGATGAAACAACCTTCAGATATGCCCACGCCGAGATTCGAACCCGGGTGGTAGTGATCTGTGGTCCAACACGCTACCGCTAGACCACGGAGGTGCCCCATACACTGGATTGAAATCTTTTTTTTGCTACACCACCTTCCTCCAGATACAGATAAATCTGTAACCAACAAATCGTACTTGAGGGGGGAGGGGGTAATGCTCAATCATTCATCATGAGAGTTTCACACTAAGATATGACATCAAGACAAAGTCTTACAGGACATAATACTACAAATTGTAAATGCCAAAAAATGCCTCCCTCTCCCATAACTTGTAATGATGCTAGATTTGCTCAGTAATACCTTATTTCTTATTGGGATTTTTGCTAGATGATATATTCTGCTGGGTATCACTGTATATTAAGATTAATATATGTTAAACAATAAAAGGTTCTGGTTCCAGTTTGAAGCAGACATTTATAATTACCAAATAGTTGCAACGAGATTCAGAACCAGTGGTGAGTGGGTTTGTGGTTATCAGAAAAAATATTGAATTTTTGTCTGTGAGCATTGTGTGTTTTGTGTTATTAACTTATTAAATACAACTAATTGTGTGTGTGTGTGTGTGTGTGTAAGTTGAGAACTACTTGTTGTTCAGAGAATGTTACCACTGGATGCTTTTGTCAAAGTAAGGCCTTTGGTCACTCTCGATGTTCATAATTCACACATTTATCAATTTTATTAGTGAAATTGCAAAATACTTATATGATTTCTAAGTCCAAACTTCACATCCACCTGATTTGCACTTAGTAATATAAAAATCTATGACAGACGACTAATCAGAGTAATGTCCACCCAGCCAGTTTCTTTGGCTAGTTGTCCATAGGATCATCATTTAGTAAAAGTAGCAAAGGAAGGCAGATACAATTATTCTGTATAGGGCTATATATGCACAGTATATTTTGATGCAATATACAGATTATTTATACATGTGGCATATAGACTTCTTTCATTTCGATATCGAAATGTAGAACCTCTAATCTGTGTGAAGAATATTTAAAAATGAATAGCTGTGATAAATATGCAAATAGGAGTTGCTGTTCTGTACTTGTATACATACATATATGGATGTCAAATATTGGTCCATTTGGGTGCTTGGCTTGGGTAATGGGATATAAAATAAAAATGGCTGAAATGGCAGCTATTTTATGTGGCTTAGCTATGCATATGGTCTGTAATTTACTGCTTCACCATGGGAACTAATTCTAAATAAATTTTACAATTTACAATAGATGACAAATTCAGCTGAGAAAACCTTGCCATTTGCCTGGTTCGATAAAAATTCCTCCTACTATAGTGCCACAGCCGGGATTCGAACCTCCGGCCTCCCGCACAGTATGACCATGAGTAAAAAATCTGATGCCCTTACCCACTAGGCCATAGAAGCATATATATATATATATATATATATATGCAGGAATGCTAAAGGTACCATCAAAAAATAATGCATTTGTCTCAAATCAGATAGAAATGCAGTGGCAATCATGTGGGCATGCCAGTGCTGGTGTTTAGATTATGGGTTATTAAAAGGGACTCTTCCACTGCCTCATTTTATACCTATTTTCTCTCAAAGGTTTTGAGTACCAGTGAACTTCTCACACCCCCACTCTGGTTCATCTACCACGCAGTCTTTTACTTTTCCAGCCATAATTTCAGATTATTAATCAGTTCAACTTAGCATAGAAGCTTGACACAGAGTAACTTGATTTAGCCCTTATCACTACATCTAAGGACTCCATAGACTAATAGAGTCAACTGAATGCAGTATACCGGTATATCCACCATGAACCTATAGCAGAAATTTTTAGGCCCATCTACTTGCCCTCAGATATGATAACAAAACAGAGATTAAGAATTGCAGAGTTCCTTTGTTTTAATCAGAGTTGTTTGATTTAAATTACTGGAAAATCTTTTTTTTAAAACGTGCAGTTTTTTTATCATTTAATATGTTCAATTGATTTTTTTGACTAATTTGATTTTTAATATTCCATCTGTTTTTATTGATTATTTTGTAAGCCATTTATCAATATTTATCAAAAAATGAAATGTTCTTTAAAATCAAATGTTACTTATGCTAGATAATTATTGGTACTTATATTTACAATTGAATTGCAACTAGATTTCCTCACCAAGTTATAGTCATACTAATCATTGATAATTCCCTTAATTCTATGGTTGGAATGATCTTGGGAGATAAACATAATAGGTGTCAGGTGAGGCCATGCTGCTTCAGTGTGGTAAATTGGATCAATTTGGGGCTGATCTGACATGTGAAGTCACATCTTTTCTATGCATTTAGGGGATCATTGAATTACTGTTAAAAACCTTACAACTACATATTTCTGGCTCCCCCATCTACAATCCGTGAATACCAGAATGCACTAAAATAACACTAAATAATGGTTTTAAAACTTTTATTCTAAACATATTCCATTTATAAATAAGTTTATCTGAGCCATTACGTTTTGCAGTTTGTCCTTTTTTGGCTGGGGGGTATCTTGCCTCACAGTAAATCATAAGAAAATCAGACTATCTGAAAAATAAATGTTGTGCTTCAGAATATATAGTTAGTGAAATATTTACTTACAGATTTTGAATGCATTCTTGATGAGAAAGGTTGTCCTGTTCCTGTACATTTACGTCAAATTAAAAGCACATGGCAACGGTTAGTAAATAATTGGTATAACCAGATTAGTTTGGCATTTAAAAATTTCTAAAAGTGTCTAAAGCTAATGATACACAAACATGTTTCTAGGTATATTTCAGTTAAGTATCATTAAGTGGGATATATTTTACTCACTGATATTCACTTACCTATATATTTATGTTTTTTAGAATGCAGCATACCTGCTTTATTCCATTCTACATTTATGTCCATTTTTCTGTTGCCTTAAATGCTGCAGTTTTTACATATATTTATTCAGGGTAGCCATTTTATTACTGGATCCCTCGCTGTACTGTCTGCACTCCAGACGTCTTGCCGGAGCCATTCAAATACAGTTGCGTCATTTAGAGATCCTTGGGTACAAGACAGTTGTGGTTTGTGTTGTGTTTAGTCATGTGTCTTATTCTCTCTATGATAATTAGCACAGTTGTGTGGTGTTAGATTTTCCAAATACTTTCTATTTGGTTTACACAGACTTTACTAATCACTATCTTCCATTTGAGTTACAGTGTTTTAGTTTCTGGGTGAGTGCCAACTTAAAATGAAGTTTCAGAAATGATCCAATTCATTATTAGATTAATCATTCACATAGTTCTGTTTATCTCCACAGATCCCCCACTTTGAGTGGAATTCCATGGGTTTGGCAGACTTTGATGCCCAGTGTGACTACATACATGACAAAATCTTCAAATGATCAGGCTTAGGTGATTTTCCAAAAATATCAGTATTTATTTTTTGCAAGAACTGCTTGCATCAATTGAAACTTCAGCCATAGTCCAGAGGTAGTTGATGATAAGGGCAGATTGGACAAATGATCAAGCAACCATATGTAGAATCCACTATCTAATGATTTGTAATGGATCATTTTGATACTGTGCTGGAGGGCTACATTTTGTGATGTTCAGAATATAATAGCAATGGCTTAATGTCTTATGTTTATATAAAAAAAAATTGTTATTGATTTCAATACAGTGTACTAACTGTAACTTCTTCAAACAGGCTAAATATGTTGTGTATGTTGGCTAGATACTGCATGGTCAGCTGCTAAGAGTATGCTCAACATTAATACAGATAGACTGTTTAATTAGCCATAAACAGTAACAAGATTTCTTTCTGTTCATGTAGTATTACAAGTTCAGGTATGTTTTAATATTGTGTAATAATAGAATTCTCTGAAGGTGATAAAACTATAAAAAAAATATCTGGTTAGTTTGCTTGTAAAACTATTCTGTCATTGTGTGATTTCTGTGTGTTAATTGGCAGTTAATATATTTCATGTAAAGAAAATTACTCAATGTGAAAAACAGTACTTGAGAATGTTTGGTTTAAAAGAAAATTGAATCTTAAATTAAATTTGAGCATCACTAGTATTCATGAAATAGATAGTATTCGGGGGATTTAAGTGTGTTTTGAGTTCACAAGGCAAGTGGCTTGATGCTAAATTAATAAAATAATTCTTTGTATGTCAAGCTTTATCAGCCAGTTTATTTGAATGCCCCAAGTAGTTTGAGTTGTTTGCATGTGGGTATGTATATATATACAGAAAGTACATGTACACAGTTGTGCGTGTGTGTGCAAAAGATGTTATGGGTTTTGTTAAGTACAAAGATCTTGTAAAATATGGATGTGGAATATTTTATTTGTGAAAGACTTTTCAAGTAATACGATTCAATGGAAATCTTGCTGAATACCAAATTTATTTTGCTAGATGGTATTTATATTATACCTAGAGTGTATGATTATGTAACTAAAAAAAATCTAAGTATGTAGCTGAATGGTTATAGAGAACCCACGTGAGAATGGCTTGTTTCAGCCTTGGCAGTGGGCATACTTGAGACGTATGGCCAGGGGCAACTCCCATAGGAAAGAGCCCACAGACACAGGTACCTAGAATTGATTCAAACTCTTACCTGGAGGTTTACAGCATAGTGTTCTAACCATTATGCTTTTGGAGTGTCTTACAAAGAGGCTGCTTAAACAAGTGAACGTCATGGCTTGTTATTGTGCTGGCAGGTTTTGAAATATATGTAATTCACGTCAACTTAAACACAAGAGAAAAACAAAGTCTATTTGATGTCCTGTTTTCCGACATTGCCAACTTAAGGAAAACAACAATCAAATGCATATAATAATTATATGCATCATAGTTAAAATAGAGCTACTACCTAGTTGGTTAGTAATGAAATGCTTGTTGAAAGCTGTCCAGATACACTCGTATTGGAAACAGACTTGAGCATTTTGAAGAATGTGAAGTTTTAACCATGTTAATTTAAAAACATGTAAATGTATCTTTACTCTCCAGAAAACTAGCATCACCAATATAATAATGTCAGGCAGCAAATAAGTGAAGCAGTCAACTAAATGTATAAATTCAAAAAGTTGTGCCTAGTACTATAATAAAATTATCACAGTACACCTGGATATTATAAAACATTTATTATTGAGTATCAACAACTATCATTACAAGCTCATAACAGATGGTACAATCATAATATCTTTTAATAAATCGGACAATTAATACTAGAACCTGTTGTATACTTTGGTTAATCTTCATTGTGGAGTTCGTCAGTATCTGAAAGAACTTGTCATGAATCAAGCAGCCCTGAGGTCAGAGTTTGAAGTAGCACCAACCATAAAATAATGTGGCTTTACTGACACTAATAATATACTGATGGAACCCTATGGAATATGTTTTGTCCACTCACCACCAGGAGGCATAAGATTTAAATTAAGAAGGAAGGTATTTACTAATTCTTTTTTCTTTGACACAACATTTGAGGGAATATTTTTAAATGATTACAAAATTAGTGATGTTCTGTAATTATCAAAATATGGGAGACTGACACAAAAAGTGGGGGCCAAGATGAAGTAATATAATATTTGTAATGCAGTACTCTGCCAAAATCAGCGAACAAATTCGTGGGGTGGACTATGGTAAATGCAGAGGCTAGTGGGTTACCACAAGCTTCCAGATCAGGATTACATAACTGATTGCCTCAAAAGAGGTAATTACTTCTACTCTTCACGACAATAACTTGTGCTTTAAATAAGCATATTTATCACAAACGGGAAACAAAATGAACTAAATCATCTCGAAAATATTTAAAATAAATAATCTACAGGAAGAAACTATATTTTATAAAGTTGTAACTAAACTGATAGGGTCATATACAGAGGTCGTCTATCAGACATAAAGCAATGATAATAATGTAGTTATACAAATATTTTGTTGTACAGATAATCGCACTGTCCATCAAAATCTTCTATTTTTATATTGTTCCACTCGTAGTAAGGAATCTGGAAATACAAACCTGAGATAAATATATATGTCCTATTTACATAGCATTCATAATCAAAGCATTTACATACATGTAATTGCATACACTCTAAATACATAGTAATATAAACAACAGTATGTGCTACCATAGACAGTACACAAAACAGACACTCGAACATATGACTGGTAAATGTCAATTGTTAGAAGTGGGATGACACAGATACGATTGTGTATACTCTTAACTATTTAGGCCTATGATCAAATACCTCGGGAATAATATCCTCTTTGGGATGATATCACTTGGCCAATATCTGTCCCATATAAATATATTCATAAGTATACGTTTCATGATATGCTTTGAACATATTTTTGTGACAATTGTATTTAATATGAAAAAAAATCATACACATTGCCTCTGTAAAAAGTTAGAACTTTGAAAAAAGTGGCAATAGAAAGAACTAGCCCAATGCAAATGTGGAAAATGCTACTAATACTTTTGATTTGTCTAGGGACATAAATCTCACAAACACAGGTGTGAGCCGGATTGGAACCCACAACCTGGAGGTTTGCAACACAGTGTTCTAACCACTTCACCATCAGAAAGCAGTTATGATTTAAATAAAATTTAACTTTAAATTGATGCTTTGGAATTTGAACTTCAGCCACGTTTACAAGTAGAAGATAAACATACTTAACTATTTATTATACGCTGTATGTAACATAAAGTGCAATCAACCATTTTTGTTACCCGAGTGAGAACAAATTTACAGGTGATCTTTATTCACAATGTCAACGTCTCTTTATCCTGTATGCTATGCCACTGACTGTCTGAATGACTGGGTGAGAGTTTTGATTAATTTCAGCTCTGGTCAAGGGGCAATTCATTATTGAAATCAGATGAAACATTCCACGGACACAAGCAGCACACATATATTAGAACCCTAAATGGGACCTCTGTTGAAGCATTTGAAACAATTTTGTCTGTTTTATTTCATGTCTATTTTTGATACTTGGGTATTACTAGTTATGAGCCTGTCATTGTATTTCCATAACTGCTCAAAATTCATGGGAGTACGCATCAGGCCAATGAATGTATGTGATTATTACCTGGAGATAATAACAATGATAAAGTTAACTAACCATTTATTTAGACAAATTTATCACCATTATATACCTTATGCCATGAGGATCTTATCCATGGAGAATATTGTCATAGTAGGGTAAAGAGGACTATGTTCTGATGAATGAAAACTTGTTAGGCCATTGTTTTTTGAATACTTGTTTTACAAACCCGGCAATCACAGGTGAAAACTGCCGCCAGGAAATAAAATCGACTTTTATTCTTTTTATTATTATTTTCACACCAATCCGCCTGAACACCGGAAGCGAATTAAGCTACCACACAGCCTAATCCAAAATGGTGACAGTATTTCAGTTATTTCTACAGTAAATCAGTCTTCTAGCCTAGAAATCTTGTAAATTTATACTAATAAAAGCCCCCCCTCACTGAGAAACGCATAAATAGTTTGAACTTTGTGGAGATCTACTGAAAATCACAATAGAAAATATCACCGTGATAAGGCTAGTGTGATAAAAAATGTGTACAGTAGCCTTATCACGGTGATATTTTCAATGGCGATTTTAAGTAGATCTCCACAAAGTTCGAACCATTTACATGTGTTTCTTGATGAGTGGGAAGTTATAATTAGTTTAAATTTACAAGATTTCTACACTTGAAGACTGATTTACTGCAGAAAAACCTGAAATAATTTCGAAATGGAACTGATCTGTCACCATCTTCAATTAGGCTGACAGTGACATGTCTTTTGTTTACTTTTTGCTGATGATTTACGATCAAAAGAAAATTATAAAGTCTCAAAAAATTTAAACTATTGAAAAGATTGTGAAATCCCAACTAAAGGAAGAATATGTTATAGAAAACATGGTTGTTGGCCAGACAATTGTCGAGGAAGACATGACGGTGGATATCATTGTCAAACTGAATTTGAATATCATTTTAAACATAATACATAAAACCAGAGTAATCCAGAATATGTGTCATGGGGCATTTGTAAATGGTTGGGTACCGAATCTTGCAAATCTTTCAGAATCTAGAACTTTGTGTCAATTATTTTTGCCCAATCCTATGTTTTCAGTGATTTATTTTATTTCTGTCCTGACCAACCCTAATTTTTGGAAGGGAAATTTCCCGTAAAACAAGTATTAAAAAAACACTGGCCTTAGGGATAAATTACCTTCAAATATAATTCTGACAACAGTAAAAAAACGCCTGATATAGTATATAACAACATGGAGGCACATCTTTGTCAAATGATACTCACCTCCACTACCTTATATCCGAGTAATTTCAGATGATGAAGCTTAACTTGATTGAACCCGTCTAAATATTCGGAGTTTAAACAGTACTTCTGTTGTGTTTGCAGCAGTATGGCTACCCTGTAAAAAACAAGGGATAATTTATATTAGAATTATAGTCCTCAGTATTTGTAATTCACTACTTTCTCTCAATATAAATGTAACTGCAAACATATGATCAATTATGTCATTTTGTTGATTGAACTATTCTCTGATCATTGAAATAATAGAATACGCCACAATGTAATATCATTAGAGAATATCATAGACTACTATCCCCTGATATACCCAATTCATCTGAATACTGGGATCTTAATGGATATAAATAAAAAATTATCTGTGTACTTTGAAATTATGTTTGAGATGTCCTCTGAAAAGTGGATATCTAAAATCTAATCCTATTAAGATTATCCAGTTCTAGATTAATAATAAACCTACACAGATGTAGATGGATGGGATCTAACCAGACATGGGGTCAATTCAATTCCGGAATTGGAATAGATTATTTTTTTAAAAGGAATTGGAATTGAGAAATTTTGTATTGGAATTGAGAAATTTTGTATTGGAATTGAGAAATTTTGAATTGGAATTGAAGTTTTCTACAAAACATTTAATCCACAAATTAATTTACTATTTTTACCACCTTTACATGTGGTGTTACTAACATAATGGAACCAAATTGATCCAGAACTTTGGTTCCTTACGCACAAACACAGCTAAAACACACACACATATGCTGTAACTACTATAGCCTGTCCCCAGACCTAGCTGTTTTAATAACCTTTTGAGATATTTTATGAACTTACCATAAGTAAGTGGTTTAGTACCCAGCAGGGTTATGAAAGTAAACACAGCATCTGACCCCTGCTGGGCGGAACTAAGCAAAAACATTCCTTTCAAGGCTCCTACTGGACAGTGGAATATAAACACATCTTTGATGATTACAAAATACACTTTTAACTGGTAAAAAACGGAATTGGAATTGATAAATTTGGAATTGACAAATTTGATGTGGAATTGACCAAATGGAATTGAGTGGAATTGGAATTGACAAAATTTATCCCATATCTGGATCTAACAGCTTTATCCTTTCAAAATGTTTGCAAGTTGCACAATTGTCTCAATATGTGATGATAAATATAAAATAAATGTCATTGTTAAACAGATATAGGGATATCCTCCACTGTGTTATTCTGATAAGCTCCAAACTTTTGATGATGGAATGCTTTATCCAATTTTGTTCCCAATTTCTCAACTTCTGTATGTTCATCAGTGTCACAATACATAGCACTGATCTATTGGAAGGAGAAAATAGGGAACAGACAACTACACCTATATGATGGAAATCGGTGTTTATTATGCAGCTGATAAATTGGACCAGCCTGATACTGCAAAGGTCACCACTCATCATTCTCATCATCATAACTTCCTCAATGATAGGATGGAAATTTTCTCTCTATTTGAGGAAGAAGCAGACTTTATATAAGCACAAAATCTTGTATCTGCAAGTGTTGTTGTTTTATGTCAGCTCAAAGCTACACCTGATATATGACTAGAAAAACATTTGTATTTGCTGCAGTACAGGACCCTGGATTCAAACTTCAGGAGTGTATATCTAAACAAAGTGAGCATGGATCTTGAAAAAATGTTTCAACTGTGAAAACTGCTTCATGATCTAAGAATATTAATACTACAGAGGACAAACTTAGAAACTTCCACCTTGTAAAGGATTGTGACCCACTTTAGTATTGGAAGAAAAACAAACCAAGTACTCAGTTTTGGTATGCCTTGTTGAAGAATATCTGAACACTGCAGGTTCATCATCACCAGTGAAAAGATTGCTTAGTGTTGGATGCAAGATACTTGACCCAAAAAAAGTTGAACTGTCAGACAACATCTTTGAAAGTTGGTTAGTTATTAAAATTAATAATGACATACAGAAATCAATTAGATTACCTATGCTGAATTTCACAGTTTTTTATGATTTAATTGAATAAAGATTCAAATTGGGGGAAAGGTTTTCTTATGTGCATTATAGCAGATGTAACTGAAAATAATTATCACTGTAATATTCATATTTCAAACTATAATAAAAATTGTAACTGAAGAATTTGAAATAATTATATTTGTAATTGATAATCTCTTCTAGTAATTTCCCCATGTCTGGTAAAAACATATATATATATATATATATAATTATACAGTGTGATTGCAGGCCATTGTTATGTTTACCGGCAGATTCAACGATGAATATGTATATGTTGTGATTTAAATTAATTATGTGTATGCCTTTAACTGGTGACTGAAAACAGTATGCTCTTCCATGTTAACTATGTCAGACAGTAGAAGTTCATAATATACTAGTGTCACATCACTAGAATTAAAACAGTGTAGCAAAAGAATGTTCATCTTTATGGGAATGCTGGAGTAAGGGGAATAAAACTGCATTTAAAATATTAACCAAGGAATGTTTCTCATCAATAACAGACAATCCTACCTTTGCCAGGTGTCCTTTACTCCATAATTAGTGATTGTTTTGTGGATTGTCTGACGATTTTCATCGAGAACACACTCAAAATCTGAAATAAAATCACAGGCAATATGAAGAATAACAAATCAATATATGTGATATAGTTAGGAGGAAGATGCACAAACTTTAAATAAAACAAACAATAACAGCATATGACTTGCCATTTTTCTAACAAGTAAACGTTATATGTGTTTTCTACTTATCTGCTATATTATTATTTTAGCACTCGGTTTCAAGTTATATATGAATGTTTTACCAGCTATTGGTTTACCAGCTACTGGTGTGAAATAACATTTTTAGCTGATGTCCGTAACTCTAGTCCATCTCAGTGCACACAGACATAAACAACAAGCAGCTTCTCCACGATGATACATCTACCTGCACATTGTGATAATTTCCATCAGATTTTATTTGTGTGAGATTAACTGAGGTGGGCAGATGGTGAAATAAAATGCCAATCTTCCAACAGGAGTAGTTGGGTAGCTAAATATTAAATCACTTAATCATTCAAACATAGCCTCTTTGGCCTCATGGGTAGGGGGTGAGACTATTTACCTATGGCTATGGTCATTCTATGCAGGAGGTTGCAAGGTTCGTGCCTCGGCTGTGGCACTATAGTAGGAGCAGTTTGCCATCCAGCCAGGCAACTGGCAAAAGTTTTCTTCACCGAATAGGCCATATATTCTAAATTTATTTAGAATTAGTCTCTGTGGGGAAGTTATAAATTACAGACCATATGTGTCTCCCTCATTTGAGATTGCCAGCCAGATTAAAAACTGCAGTTTCAGCCATTATTATTATTATTATATAGATTTTATAAAACATCTGTAAATGTCTATCATTAGAAACTTATCCAATCATAATATCAGAGATATGAAGAACCCCCCACAAATGATGTCAAATGGATAGCAACAAATTTTTAATTTGCATGCATGTGTTTAAATTATTTTCTCACTGAAAGTGTTTTAAAAAAATTTTTAAAACTATTTTCCTTGTGTTTTTGCAATATTAAGACTATTATTAGTCTGCAGACACCTGCCTCTCAAACATCCAAATCATATATTAAACTATATCAGTAAATGTTAGATAGGAAAAGAAAACAAGAAATCATTGGTGGCTCATATGGTATATAGATTTATGTTGAGATTTTTGTATTTCTATGAACTATATTATAAACAATGAAAGAGGATGTACTAAGCAGCAGTTTAAGATTCACTTCCAGATTATGCAAACAGTCAAATATTAATAATTAACAGAATAATTTTGTGAAATGTATATATGCAGATTGTATATTCTGGACATATTTACCTATACTACATGTATAACTGAGTGTGGACTAAAGATAATGAAATGAACTGAAAGCTACATACCATTAATAAGTCTCAGAGTCAGAAAGATTCAGAACAATGACATATTTTGTCACCAATGGCTAATTTGCTAACAACTGCTGAGAGCATAAATTCAGGCATGCTAATATTTTGATAAGCATACAATTAATCAAATCAGCTGATCATGTTTTTATTTGTAAGTCATGATAGATGAAGGTAAATATTACTAACCTAGAAAATAGTAGTAAGGTGATAAGACGGCAGTAGACAGATACTGTTCTCCTCCTAGTACTCTCTCCAGTGGAGGTTTCACCATTTTTGATGCAGCATTCTTATGCACTGAAATATAATCAATTAAAAAATTAACTTTAGTCAAACAGTGCCGCCTTTTCCTAACTGGTAACAAAACAGGTGGTGTCACATGTTCAAACTAAAAATGAAAACGATGCAAGTACAGTATATACCAGTATACTGTAATTAATAACAAATTGGGCAATTAATAACTAATTGGGTGAGTGAGGTGGGTGTCTTTGCTTCAGCTCTAGTCACACCTTGGACATATGGCTGAGGGTGCTGATAATGAAGTGCAATTCTAAAAAGATACATGGTTTCCACAGCCAAGGAAATTTATTTTCCAGGACAAAATTACCATTTTCCAGGACAAACTATACAAGATTTAAAGGTAATATATCAAGATATGTGTGAAAAAGCATTTCATAATTATTCAATGTATGATCAACTATTGACAATTGTAATTTTATGGTACAGCCTCCTCACCCCTTCTAGCTGTCTGATCAACCCACTTTTATTTAAATTTTAACTAACATGGAATATCAATACTATGTATCAGTACTCTTTTTCTTCTACATTCTAAGGCATGATATTTATACACAGGCTTTTTTTGTTCTAATTGGATTTTTTCACAGGCAATATATTTTCCAGTACATTTCCAGATTTTGTTAAATTTAAGGACGTTTCCAAGATGATTTCAGTTGGATGATTAAGACACCAGTCAAATAATTGTCATTATCACTGTATGTGCAGTTACTTCTGACACAAAACTAGACAACAGACTTATTCCATGGGACGGCATTGAAAAAAAAAATTCTATCACCATTTATTTATCTAAATACACTACTGGATAGATTCATGCAAACATATTAAATATGTATTTAAAACTAAGAGGAAATACACTAAAACAATTATGTAGGTGCCACTAAGAATGTTATAATTAGCTGTTAGCGAAACAGCACAATCTGATGGTTAAGAGCAGTGTGCTGCAAACCTCCAGGTTGTGGGTTCAAATCTGACTCATATTTCTATCTTCCACATGTCCCAGGTGTGACCAGAGCTGCAATGTGGTTATGTTGTGACTGGTTCACTGATCCATAAAATGAGAACCTGACAGGACGTGATAACTATGTGTTTGAGTAACACTTTGGGCCTTTAATGGCAGCAGATGTTGTATGTTTCCTTGGGAACTGAGACGTGTGTCGGGTGGAAACAGGTCCGAGTCAGGGATAAGAATATTGTACAACACCCCAGAACAGGGTTATCTGGTTCTAGTGCAATATAAACATACATATATATATATATATATATATTATAAATTCAACATTAATAAAACCCCAATAAAATTTGGAATTTGGCAGCCAATGAATCACATGGATTCTGATCCTTGTTGAATGTGACTGATCAAATATGGCTCGTGTTTAATATGGGCAGTTTATTGTATTATTACTGAGAAAAAATGATTAAATATCTATAATATAGAGTGATGACATACTTTATATTTTGTAGTCCCCCAATTTGTGTTTACATAATTAAAAGAAAATGTGTGTGTAGGGTTACTTGAATACTTAATTGTATCTTGCCACAACTGTTGTTGTTATTGTCACCTATAATACACTTTACTATTAAATTGATACAAGATGATACATGTTGTCTCATGGTAACAGTTAGCTGTTCCCTTAATAAATAGTATATTTAAATCAGTGTCTTTTATGATCAGTAGTAGAGATCGTGTAATAAACACTGGTTGGACAATCAGTCATTCATTAGGCTTGCTATATTATCATATAATAAACACAGAAATAATGACCTTTCCACTGGCCTTTGTTGGTGACATTTTGTAAACACGCTAGTTTTGACTGCCATTTTGAGCAGGCAATCTATGTTCATTTATGGTATCTTTGTTAATCATATGATTTAACCCTCAGCCACTAATATTAATATCTCACAAAATACACACTTGCTGTTGACTGTGAACAAGACTTATTATCAAAGCAATGCTAGGAGTGTTCCGAGTATCACTCATTGGTGAAAACGCCATTTTACCAGTGGAACGCGTCAGCCTTGTGCTGTCCATTAGCCATTTTCTATCTGATAACTTTAGCTCCCTTGATTCAAACTAGATGGTGGGTGCAAGTTCAGAAATATCTTTCTAGTTGTTTACAACCAAAGTATTACCTGACATAACCGAGACAAACATGGTATAAGTTTAGATCTAGTTTTAGCCAGTGCATGACTAAAGAAACATTACTTCACATCAGACATACCAAAAACGTTCACTCTCATTCCAATAAAACAGCTTGTAAAAAGAAAATCAGGAAATTAGGTAAGGACAGTAAATACAATGAATACGCTATTTCTATACATAATATTCCACACCCATATATCTTACATACAAACCTCTGATCTTCTTTCTACAATACTGCTCATGGAACCATGGAATGCCTAACTCCGGACACTCTAGTACACATGCCCTGTTCAGTATCATCAAGTCATTACGTATTCTATTATGATACTCTGTGAATACATCATAAACACATCGAGTTAACCAACAAGATCATGATATGTACAATTAGAAATACTAAAATGGTATTGGGAAACATATAACGAGTTTATTTTAATCAAATCCAGTAGTGATAGATGGCATTGTTTTCTGAATCAATCAAATTAAAATTGTAGAATTAACAGAAGAGAGCTATTTACAATGAACCAACTGTAACATTGGTGACAAAGCAGACTATGTCGTCTCGCTGACAGCTTTATCACAACTAGTCAGGGAAAGATATTTGTAATAAATTACAATTTAATAATAATATAGTTCAGACAATATTGGTGATTTTAAAACAACTGACATAATATACATTATCTGGTATTACTAATAGATGATGAAGTCAAATCCCTAAGTTATAGAGTTTTAATGTTTTTTTAAAAATATATACACGTTGTATTAATGACTTTTTCAGTTACCTTTTACCTCTCTATCTACTGTCTGCAGAATGTCCATAGAGAAGACGTGCTTTAACTCCTTTTGTGGAAAACAATGGAAACGAGACAAATAACAAAGTATGAACAGCACTATCCTGTAATTTTGTTGTGAATAGGATTCCTGCCATATTTTTAGCAACGCGCTGACAAATTTGTCAAACTCTTCAGGCCGATAACCAACTTTTCCAAGCATTCTTAACAACTGCATAGATGTTTTCAATTCCAATGTGACTTCCATACGGTTGATGCTTTTTACCATGTCTTCAAACAGGGATGGCAAATAATATTTTAGGTTAGAGAATACTCCTGTGACATTGTTTAATGTGATCTCATCCATGTCTTCAGAGGAAAGCTCCTTATATTTGTCAATCACAGTTCTGAAGACGTCATTATCAAGCAGGGTTGGATTCTGCTCAATACGAATCATTCGCCTTGTAACTCTACACAGTTCGTTAAGAGTGGTCACTTTTGGCAAGAGCTCAAGAAAGCGCATCTGAAAGACAACCTGTAATACATCTATCTGTCGCTCACATATTGGTGACAACCTCCTGCCAATACTATTTAGGCGTAAAACTGTAACAGAAACATGCCTCATATTCCAACGAGGAATCGAGGACAACATTCTCTCAAAGACCGATTCAGGCAGCCCTGGGCATCCAGGAACGAGCATCAGGTAGAGAAGAACTGAAGAAACATATCTCATATCATGGTCCATAAAATCCAGATATTGCAAGAAGAATGAGGTGAGCTTATCATGAACTTCCAACTTACAGTCTGGCCGACGGACAAACAAAGATGCCAGTGAATGAGCCATGGCACCAGAATAGGTGCTAAAAGCGTGCCCCTGATCTGCTGCTACATGCTGCAATTTGCAAAATGTTCTGTGGCTGAAGTGATAAGGATCAACCTCATTAAAACACCTTGCTACATTTCCAATAAGATGGCCATCACAGTCTTCCAGTTTATCATATAATTTCTCCTCAAAAACGTCCAGTATATGTCTATCAGTTCTTGAATTACAAACTGTTAACAGGTTTATTATCTCACGAATGCCACAGTCATCGTGTAACAGTGAAACAGCACGCTCCTCACACTTTAATCGGAAGTCATCACTGTATTGCCAACGCAGGTACTGAATGGCATTACATACACTACGTAGTCCTCTGTAAGACAGAAGATTAAGATTCCTCAAGGTTGCATCCTTCAGTTGAGTCAATATTTTATTAATCTCAACATTATTAACATCAACCCGGTCTGGTATTTTGATTAGAGCAACAGACAAGTTTTCGATATATTTGGGATCATTAAGATACTGCGGTTCTTCGGTAAGTTGTCGAGCGAGTCTAAAGAAAGCCAGCAAACGATCTTTACTCAATAATCTGATCATCTTTGATGTGGTAACACAGAGACTACTAAAGTCTTCTCCAGACCAATCTTGGCGTGTATCAAGGAATTTTGCTAACTGATTTACAATTTTCCTGCCAGTGATCGTGTCCAGCTTTGGCATTGCTAGATAGAAACGAGCAACAATTGACGTCCCTTGCACACTCATACTGGGAATACGATCTCGTAGCTCAAACAATAATTTGTGTATGATGGGGCTTTCTGGATGAACACCTAGGTAGAGCAACATCAAGGCAGAATAAGTCAAAAGTTTGTCATCACAGTCTTGATATGATTGCTCAAGAGATGTGCACAAACCAATGAAATGTTCATGCTCCTTAACACGCTGACTCACTTCCTCGAGTCTATCTGCCATCAGCAACTGTTTATAGCCAACATGATAGCTAGCCTCAAGCCACGGCAATATTGTTCTCAAGAATTGCATCTGGCAGTGTCCAAGCTGAACTATGTAACTGGCTGTATCATTTGGTGAGCACGTCTGCAGAGATTGCTTGTCCAGGTAGTCTAAGAACTCAACTGGATCATCACAAGTTGTGGCATTGCGACACAGCGAGGAACAATTTTTTGTTGTGAGACAAGTTGAAGGAGAGACTTGCGACATCATTACATGAGGCTGTAACATCACACACGTGGCTTGTCTGTGGTGGTGTAGCAGGTTTGGTACAGGTAACCATGGTGACGAAGGATGCCAGTGTAATTTCTTTAATAATATTAACATAGCTCCACATCTTCCTAAGAGACCAGCCATAGTAATCTACAAATAAAAATAAAGTTATTCACATGTGACAGGTAAAGGATTGCGCAAAAATGTTCATTAGAAGCATGTAAAAAATAATTTGGGAAAACTTGATTAACTTTTAAAGCAAATCCAATTATCTGTCAAATTTCTCTGTCCAAAAGAGTACATAACCAGAAATAAATAATAACAATTGAAGATGCTTGAATGTTTTATTTTTTATGGCCACTTTTGTGCATAATGTAGGCTAAATGGGCCAAGTGACCTTCAAAGATAATGAGGCAAGGTGAAAGATGAAACGCCAAGATTTGATCTGAGCATAATGATTGAAGAAATTATTTTGTGAATCAGGAGTAGGAGTTCATATACTTTGGTGGTAGTTGTTAATATTCATGAATGTCAGAGTAATATTTTTGCTTATCCACCTTGCTTATCACACCTGAGACATACTGGGTATGACCAGAGGAAACTAATGAAGCTTTCCAAAGAAACAAATGCTTAAACAATGGGCACCAGTAATGCTCTCTATATATATATTTAAAGAATCTACTTTAAATATGGTTTAACACTCTACTACTGTATGTGTTGGAGTTCTATGGCTTAGTCAAAATTGAAGTTGATGAAATTGATAATATTTCAAATGCTAATTAGAAAAATGGTTCATAATACTTTTCTTTGGTAAATAGCAGTGGCAATTCACTTGAACACTATATTAGAACACGCAATCCCTACTGATTACATTTCCCTTTTTAAGCTTCGGTAAAGCTTCTAGTGTCTAACTTGACCATTTTAAGAATGCCATTATTAGCAAATATCTTATCAACAATTAGGATGGTAAAATAATTAGACGAAGAAGTTGATATCAGAATGTTATCCTGCTCCATCTGGTAGCTTTGATATATTTTAAGTTCCATCATTAATTATAAAGAATGGGAGCAAGCTTGTTAAGCTACACAGGAGCTATATTTTCCATCCTACTTCCCTGTGACCAGCAGGAAAAATGTACTGTCAGTGAACTAGACCATTACAAATTAATACAAATATACATAGAAATATAAACATTACTTAGCTGTTGATGAGTGTTAAACAACGTTGTATATCATAGTAAATAAAACTCTGGTCACTAATGATCATGTCCTATTTGGGACTGGGTGTATAAATAAACATGGTAATGAAAATTAAGCTATTTTATTGCAAAAATTCAGCCATCTCTCAAGCATAAACATATCACATGATGGAAAATTACTGATTAAGTAAATGTTCCTCAAATAACAGGACCTGTATTAAATGTCTAATTGTCAAAGATTCAGAATGAAAGTTCTCTTTTGGTATAAAATAGACCTTTTTATAGAACTGTAGAATTTTATTTCATTAAGTCAAACATTTATGACTAAGTGTACATCTAAAATATTGTACTTGTAGATAAAAGCAATTCATATAATATCTTCGGCACAGTGTATGGTTTTGAGGGTATATGGTTAAAAATTTGAGAATATCCCACCAGGCTATCTTTTACATAAAATAATTCAACCAATCTCCAAACATGTACCAAACTGAATAAATTTATTGAAAGCTAATTCTGCTACAGCCCAAAGCTTCAGTACTTTGCAGTGTCACTAGAGTTAGGTAATGAGAAACTTTAGGCTTGTGGTACAACAAAATCTTCAAAAACCAGTGAGCACACATTTGATTGTTAAATTAAAAGTAAATGCTGCTAAACTATCATTTCTATGGGTTTTTCTCTCATAAAATTAGAACTGGCTAAACATTATACATAAACCTGTTTTATTGAATTTTAGGGGAATCAACTCCAAAAGTTGTTCAAAAAGTGCTGTTCTCTCAGAATGTGATTCTTAAATTCTCACATGCAAGAGAAATTAATGTGCCCAGTTGTGGTGTAGTTCATGCAGGATTAAGTGAAGCACTCCATGGTCAGCCACTATATATTTATAATAATAATGAATGGGGTAATATTAATTATTTGATTCCATGTGGCTGATACCAATGGGCTAGCACAGACACTACATAAAACAAGAATGTTTAAGGTTCTTTAAGTTAATGTGTTCTAATATTAGGCATGGAGTTATTTAGATGACACTGAAGAATCTTACTCGCTGCTCACACATTTTAAATGGCAGGGAAATTCAAAGACAAGTTCATGGGATTTACAGCATAGTTAGTATCTGTTATATCTTAATTATTCAGATGGCAGCACTACTGCTGACATGCTTAGACTGAATTAAGACATTGACTTACTGAATTTATTCATAATTCACTTATAGTTATGTGCATATTACATATACATCATGTATTGTTGTAATATATTTAATATTCAATAGTGTGACGTATGAATAATATAATGTAAAACACAGAATTACAGGTATCACAGTCAGGTTTTTTCCCCCATTCAATCACTGTCACTGTGGCTATCAATGTTTTTATTTATTCAGCTTACCACCGCGGCGAGTAATGTAAATTTAACAAATAACTGTTCTTATTGTTAACAATATGAATATTAAAAGCTACATGTCTGGTCGATATGATATGTCTATGTAAGTGTGTTATTGCTGCCACCCGAGTAAATCTACAAGGAATGCCGCAATGTTATCTTAATCTTCAATCTTGGAATTGCATTTCCCAGTCATAACGTCCTAGACTAAAGTAGATCTACCAAGCGATTTAAACTACGATATTACACCATCAAATCACCAATAATACAGCTTTATACATATCACACAAATATGACCCACATATTGCTACAACATACCGAACATTAACATAAGAAATATGAAGCAGTACCCAGTCACTGTTTATGTCCGTGGTTTTGGTGTCAGTCTGGAGTTAACTGTCTACCCTTCACTTTAATCTTCGGTGCTTCACAATAACTTGTCAATAACAGAGACCTTTTCATTAATTATATACTGAGTAGGAAAGCACATAATAAAGACTGTAAAATACATAAAATATGGACTAGAATAAATTGTAAATAAAGTAAGCATTGCCTTTAATATATTTTGTTTTAGTTATACATTTTGAACATATGGTATTTAGTAATCCGTAACACGCTTTAGACTGTTCAGCAGCAACAAAATGGCCCCACAGTAGTTCTTGGTGTAAACAGAGTTTATGTTATTGTAATACTGTTTGATCTAACCCAGGGAATTAGACAATATATTCGAACAGTTTAGTCTAATTTTAATTAACTAATATTAATATTTAACTTTAATTGCTTTTAGGCGATTTACTTTTCAAACATGTTCTAAGCTAAGTCATATATATCTTACGCAAGGGCAACTGAATTAAGATATGTTTATGTAATATGTAGATATAGACTATAATATTTACTTGAGTGAAGTAAGATTTACTTTAAAAACACTCCAATACTTTCTGAAAGTTATTGAAGTCTCTCACTTCTCTCTCTCTCTCTCTCTCTCTCTGTGTGTGTGTGTGTGTTAAAATGTAAATGTTGCTGTTTACAGGCTGTAAACAGCAGCATTTACGTTTTAATACAGCCACTTTTGTACACAAGCTTTTTTCAATTCCATTCGTTTATTTCAACATTCATAATACATAATTTCAATGAAAGCAAACACATATAGTATGCTGAAAAGAGGATGCTTGAAGCATTGCTTATATAATGCATTCCCCTAGCTTAACATAACATTAGCGCCAATCATCGAAGTGGTTACATATCGAAGCATCGGAACCCTGTACCCATTGACCTGAAAGAAAACATATATTTAGGTCAATGCCTGTACCTCAGCGTTATAGGTCCGAGCACTCAATACGCATTCGCCAATTATTCCTCGGTGGCTATTATTTCCGATCAGATATGGCGGCCGAACACCTAGTAGTTACATTTGGGTTGAAAGTAGAAGATGCTTTTCACAGTTTTGAAGGGGTATACAAACGAAAATCAAAGAAATAGAAGATAGAACAGTCGGGCGGATTTACAAATAATCAGGGTTCCCACGTGTTGTAGAAAACATGGAAAATAACAAATTCATTTTCCAGGTCCCGAAAATGTGCTTGAATTTTACAAAATCTTCTGGGAAAAATACTGCCTTTGAAAAAAATCTTACTAAATAGTATTCCTGTAGAAAATAACATTTCCTTGGCTGTGATAAACATGAAATACTGCATTTCTTATAAATGTCAGACTTTCTTTTTAATCTGATTATAATGCATATTAATAGTAAATAGACTTAATCTCGTATCTTTATTAAACACTAGTAGCGGTAATTAGAACTAAGCTGAAAACTGTCATGAAATGGCCCAGATTTATAATAACATTGATGAACATTGTTCCGATGCTGAATGCTCGGATCGTTATCACCAACAAACAGGATTCCGATGCTTCGCTTGCATCAGAGCAACGGAAACATCCAAACTTGGCGCACGCGCATAGAGTGCTCGGACCTTTATCAAAGACTATTTAAGCTCTCTGCCTTTATCAACAACAAAAATTGATATCATAAAGTGAGCTCCGGTGGCCTAGTGGTTAAGCACCCGGCACTTGGTGCCAATGGTCGCAGGTTCGAACCCCGCAAGAGGTCGAAACTTTTCCAGTGATTAATTTCTCGGCTCACTACATCGTGGGTGGCTGACCACGTTAAATGGCGCTACCGTCTCCACTGAATTATTTAAAATAAAGGGGGACGCTAAAAAAAAACCTGTGGACGTAAAACACTCTGGCAGTGACCACCCTCAGGGTATTTCAGCTCCATCTTTCCGTACTGCTCCCCTGTGAGTGGTGGGGGAGGAGCTTCCTCAACCACTCAAACATAGAGGCTGTGCTTCTCCCCGAACAACAAAACCATTGACCAAAATGTACATGATCAATTATAATTGGTAGTAGGCCAATCTAAATGTGCATATATATGTATGTATATATATATATATATATATACGATCAATGTGAATGGACTAATAGTAGATTAAAAAGATGTAGTAATTTTATCTTATAAAACTTTCAATTGTTTAATAACAAATGTAGATCTGGACGTCTTCGTGTTATAATTGGCCATATACAATGTTAATAACCAATGGTCATGGATATGAGAATAATGTTTTAATAAAATGTTTTACAAAATTAAATTATGTGGTGATTTATTATGACTTACCAAAAGGCAAATTAAACAGTTTACAATTTTTTTTGAGGGGATGTTTCGGAAAATTGTGTAAGCCAGAACATAACATTTAATTAAATAATACTGTTAACAATAACTCTCTAATTGCGGACGTGTGTGCGCGTGTGTGTGTGATTTATTAAGTATAAATTGCCATATTAGGATTTTGGGACTTAGTATTTTATATTTATTGTGCTACCCATTAACAATGTCTGTATTACAGTCAAAGCGGAAGTGTCGCACAAAACACCACCCAGGGAGACTTCCTTTTTATCACGCAAACTGCCACCATGGGTATGTGGTTGATTCCCTCTCGTTAAAATCGTTAAATATTATCCTAATCCGTTACAAACTGGGCTTTTTGTAACTACAAGTGTGTTATAAACCTTTTTATTAGCTAGATACAGTTATATTTTATTACTTAAAGTATTAGATTTTAAAATATTAGCATTTGAGGTTATATCTGCGTTGAAGTATTTTTTTATTTCTGGCTGATGCTAGTAATTGTATATTTCTGCAGGTATCTCCCGCGATAAATGGCATAAGCGTAGGAAGACCGGGGGTCGCATGAACCCCATCCGTAAGAAGAGGAAATTCGAGTTGGGACGTCCAGCTGCAAATACCAAGGTGATTAATAATGATCAGAATTTGAGCACAACAGTGAACAGACTGAACGGTAGTAGTTTTATTGAGTGGTGTCATTCAGACATAACTAAAAAATTATTTTATGGCTAATACCTTTTTTCGAATGATTCCAATAACGATTAATGTTGGCATTATTAGTCTAAGCGACTAGTCACACTTACCACTTGTACTCTTCTGCATATAGTTAAAAATGTTATACATCAAAGACAAAGTTGTGTATAAACAGTTGGGTTTTTGTGGGTAGAAACGTTGTGATAAATTTGTATTTACGTGAATCCCTGATCTGGCAACCTTGAGGCTAATTAGTTATACAGCAAACTGATAATGTGGTCAATGTTGGCATGCTGCGAGTGGTCACATTAAGTTTACACACATAACTGAGTAAAACTAGATAAACAGATTCACATGTTTGATGATTTTGGCACACAATTCCAGCTAGACTTTCATAGAGCTGTCGACCTCCATTACGGTTTTTGCAGAATCATAACAGTTTTTCATTATGCAATTACATGAAAACTAAGATAAATCTGCTATAACAGTTCCATTGGTGCAGTTCTGTTGCTGTCTTAGCCGCACCCTGTATCACATGGCTTTCTTGCTTGTATTTCGGGGAGTAATACCCAGGCTGTTGCATGTTCAGCACAGCCTCTATGGTGCTCATCACAAGGCAGTTGCTTTAGATTGCATGGCTTGAAAGCCTTTGCTGGGCCAGCAAATCAGAATGATGCACTTTTTCCAGGAGGGCCCAGCATTTTGTGGAGGTGATGGGTTTTTACCTATGCGGGAGATCCTCTTCATACAATGTTTCCTGATACAGAGATAGCGAAAACATATGGCCAATGGACCAGTGGTTGCACAAAAACAAATATTCTTGTAGAGACTTTAGTCAGTGATGATTCAAGTTACATTGCCAGTCAGATGCAGAACCAGCTATTCAGTATAGCAACTGATAGATCCAAAGACTTGGACAACACAAAGCTTATATCCAGTGACTGTTAGATATGTTTATTTATGTAACATTTTACATGGGCAATAATGTGGGATTTTAGGAACTGGACCAAAATACCAGTGACAGGCCTACTTGTCCTTGCTGTTGTTCTTTTCTTTCTAAAATTCCTAGTAGAATCTGTGTGTCATTGATAATACATGGAGATGTAGGTTTGTTGTGATTAACTCATGATGACCTAACTTAATTGTAATTATATTTTAATAGAATAGGGTAATTTATGTGGCTTGTATTGATGAAACAGATAAAGAATGGGACTGATGATTGCTGGACAGTCACAGTTTGATATCCTTGCCTCTGTACTGGTGAACATTTTGACCTTGTTTCACAGAAGTGCAGACTGAAAGAATATTCTCATTTGTCATCAAAACCATGACTGCTTTCTGCCACAGCACATACACCAAAACTGTTAGTAGCTTGATTGTGCACAAAGTATCCCTCCATACCAAAGGCACAACATGTTCTCAGCAGAAACATTCCAATACTTTCCTGGCATAAAGGCAAAGGGTGCTTGCTATTCAAAAACTTGAAAAAAGTGACAATCCATACCATACAATGCTAGAACTGAAATAACATTATATACAATGTAATTTTATTTTTTAACTGAATCAACTGATAAATAATACAGCAATCCTATGAAGAGTTTAGTATAGGGTAGAATATGTAGGGTAATCATGTACTGAAAGTGCAGACTTTTTATTAAATGTGGGGGAAATCTGGTTAAATAAAAAAAGTAATTGAACAAAGAATACCCATGATGTTAATTGTTTTGGAATCGATAAATTGCATGGTTTTATAATGTATGGTATCATGTGAGCTGAATGACTGGACAGAAACATATTTTTGAGGATGCCTTATTTGTCACCTGATTTCTGCTTCTGTGCATTGAAAATATCCACAATAGTATTATAAAGCTAGATAAACTGCAAGCCAGATGACTGAAATCTTCAAAAAAAGCTAACCACTGAATATCTAGTTACAAGAAACTGGGAATTGGATTATATGTATAAAGGATCTAAGTTGAGGTCCATCACATGAAGGTAGACACTGCAATATTTTCTAAAGTTTATGGTCTGATTTCTTATTTGCACATTACTGACTTTTCTAGTTAATATAGTGGCCTGAGCCAAATAAGTCACTTCAAGCGAGTTTCAAGTTGTTTAACTGACCAACTTTTGACTTGAATCTGTTTTAGATTCCTCTGTTGTAACAGTCATGGTAATTAGCCCAGTTTGGTGTTTGTAGAAAGCAAGTAAGGGCTGTCTTGTAGTTAAGTTGGTATTGTAGGAAGATGGTATTCCCTGTGTGGAATTCTGCTTAAACTATGTGTTTTATTTTAGCTTATGCCAAGGCGTATCCACACTGTACGAACACGTGGTGGTAACAAGAAATACAGAGCATTACGTTTAGACGGTGGAAACTTCTCTTGGGGTTCAGAAGGTGAGCATGGTTGGATTTTTAAAGTTAAAATTCATGCTGTTTTCATGTACCAGTTCAGAACAACCACAAGTTGTTTTTAATCTGGCTTTAACCGAAAAGTATAACCTGTGAGGACCTTGCAAATTTATGAAGACATTAAGCCTGCAAATATTATTTACAAACCAATCAAAATTGCCTTTGTGTCATCATTATTCACAGCATCTTCAAGGCCAAGTCTGCTGTGCCCCTTTATTTTGCCTCCAATTACTAACCAATTTCACCAGGTCTGTCATTCTTCAGTAATTAAAAAAAATCATTGAGTTTGTTGATTAAACACCACTTTTGCCCAAATGCTCACTGATTATAAACTTTGCAAGAATATGTAGTTTTGGTCTTTACCTTAATTTTCACTGCACATATATATATATATATATATATATATATAACATCCTGTTCAGTAAAAGGTGGGCTAATAGACTCATTCAATTACCCCTGGTGTCACCATGTACTTGAATTTCACACTACAGTCTCGGGTTAGAAGTCTAAGAATCACTGTGTAATGGCTGATAATTGTGTTAGCTCAGCCCAATCCACCAAATTGAAACAATGTTATATATTATAGTGACAAGGTGTAAATGAAAGTAGCCCGGAATAAATAGTATTAAGTTTAATAATGATATCACCAATACACAGTCACAGTAGAACCCAGGTACTAGTAGCAACCAAATTGAATAAAAGGGTAGGGCCAAAAACTCTTTCCCACTTAGACCAGCCCCAGCCATGCTTTTTCTTTCCCTAAGGCACACAGCTCATACCTGATATCTTTACAAAATTATGTAAAAATAGATACGGATCACTCAGTTTTGCATAGAATCACAAAATGTGCCGTTTTCAGATGAATATGTACAAGCAGCCCCCCCCCCATGAATGGTAAATTCATTAAAAAATTATTCCTGTGCTCTTCATAAAATATTAAAAGAAGACAGTGAAAGATAAGTCCCACCATTGTCACTGAAAGTGTTGTCTGACAGCTATTTGTCCGAATGCAAGACTCACTCTTGCCCACAATGTCTAAATCAACATCAGACCCTTCTTCCACAGTAAACACATGGAAATCTTCCTCATCATTATCACATGCATCAACAAGCGATCTCCATCTTGATCCAGACAAACGCGTCCTAAAACTTAAATAAATTATAAAAATCTATTCACTCCACCAAAATGCAAGCTGTAAACATAGAAATGATGTCCATGAATGACAGCATTATTCTGCCAGATTTGCTGAAATGCATTGGGGGGTAACTTAGTCACAACGATGTCTCAAAAGGTTTGTCTAGAGCTTTGTAAGGGTGGCCGGCGGTAGGCTTGCTGGGGTGCTACAGGTGGAAAAGGTTTAACTGGGGTTAAAACTCCATTCCTGGTTAATTAGAATTGTAAGATCTAATGAATGTTACTGATGATGAGTCGTACATCACCATCTTTCGACAGAACAATGATGTTGAACTATTGCCTTTCTGAAGTAGCATTCATTATTTACTCATGTCTTTTTGCAAGAATATCCCTATTCTTACTAGTACCATATTGTCTGAGCATATGCAGGATCATCCTTGTGTGTGATTATTGAGAAGCATCGTGCATGGGGAAAATTCAGTCTTATTAAGTGAAATTGGTCTTTTCAGACAACACTGCTATTGCAAACAAAATGTCAAAACAGTCTTGTATGTTATTGGAATACGTAAAGAAAACTACAGTAGATTCACATTTTAACATTGACCAGTATAACACATGAAATCCATTACTGACTGATAAAAAATTTCAAAATAATTTGAACGTGTTTACACAGTTTTTGTACTTCATGCATAAAACATAGTCAATGGCCACATATTAGCCAGGAGTAGATATATTGATCACAACCTTCATTAAACACTACCATGATTCCATCCACTAAATCAGTCCATTTAGCCTACCATGTGCACAAAAGTGGCTGTAAAACATGAATCATCATCCACTAAATAAGTTTGATTCTTTTTTGTTAATTCAGAGCTATTGCATATGTTTTCTTTATTGCAGTTAAAAATCATATTTTGTGCATAAAAGACCTGTTTTGATCATATATACTATACTGGCGAAACTGCATGAATTACAAACTGAAAACGCGTTCAAATTATTTAGAATTTTTTTATCTGTCAGTGACTGGTTTCATGCCCCAAATTGGGGTCCAAGTTCTGACTGTGTTATACTGGTCCATGTTAATATGGGGGGGGATCTGCTGTAGTTTGCTTTACATATTACAATAACATACAAGGCTGTTTTGACCAGTTCTTTTGCAATATTAGTGTTGTCTGAAAAGACCAATTTCACTACTACGAACTCTCAAGGTTGACAATCGGCCATTTAGCCTACCATGTGCACAAAAGTGGCCATAAATCATCCATCTCAAGACTGACAAGTATAATCACGAAGATTTCATACATAGTCAGGCCCGTGTTATTCTACTCCTACAAACCAGACAATAAATCACAAACTGTTTTCATTACAGAAGCAGCTATTTAAACAAATACATTTTCATGTTCATTTGTTGGTAGGCACCCTACAGTAATTTGGATTGATTCCTTATTATATCAGCTATAGTTTGTAATTATTATTAGGAGTTTTTATGCTAAATATTTGGCATTGCTGAAGTTTACCATATTATTATATATAGTGATAGATTTAATATCAAAAGCTGTCGGATCATTTATAAATCAATATTTTTATGGCATTAGCTTCATATTAGTAATTTATTTACATGTCCCGATGAATGTTACTGATGATGAATCTTATACATCACCATCTTTCGACAGAACAATAATGTTGAAGTGTGCATATCTTCTGAAGTAACGTTCATTAATTACACTTACTACAAGACAACAACCAGTAAGGCTTCATAGTGTGCTTCAAGTAGAAGCTGCTCCCACAGAATTATCGCTTATTTTGAAGAATTTTTTTGTTATGGTTTCAATAATCGGTTATTGCCCCAAATCGAATCACATCCTATTAATCATCTAGTCGTCATGGCCATAGGTTCACCTCTTGATTGTCTGTGTCCGTGTCCCAGGTATAATCAGTGGCTGGGCTAAATAACTCGACATGCAAGTTAACCTCACCAATGTTCAGACAACTATGAAAATTTAGGTGCAATTAGCACCTGATGGATGTTACTGATGATGAACACTGTATCACCATCTTTCGACAGAGCAATGATGTTGAAGATACATTTGTGCTGAGGTGACATTCATTAGTTCTTTTAAAGCAGGAAAAACTGCCATTAGTTTTTTCAGCATTGAGGTTTTCGTCTTAGTTTCAGTGGAGGTGGAATATATTGCAGTCTTTCCCCTGGGTAAAAAGGATTGCGAGGCAGTACAGGCGATAGCTGAAAGGACAGAGTTAGTCGTGGTGATCCGGGGCCTGACCTATTGCTTATCTACACAAAGTATCATGTGATTCGATATAAAAGATTTCCTGTACTCTTTCAGGCTTTTTTTTGGTCAAATATTTTCATGCCAAGAACATGGCAATACAATAGAAATACAGAATGGATAACAAAAAAACCCAGGTGTGTTTGTCATTTACTCTTCCGAAACATATTTGTACATTAGAAATGCTCTAAAATACCATAAACAGGAACTGGCTTCCACAAGGAGCATACCATATCTCATCAAGGAACTATAGTTTGATGGGGAGAAATTACAATACTTCAGGTTGACCAGAAAACAGACATGGGGTCAATTCCACATGAAATTTATCAATTCCATTTTTTACCATGAGTAAGTACTCAGAGTATCTACTTGGAATACCTATCCGAGTAGTTTATATTCCAAATAGGATTGTCATGGAAGAAATATTTCTGAATTAAAAAAATTAAATGGTAAATTAATCACTACAAATCATCCAATGGCATAGCATGGAGAGTGCTGTGCACACAAGGCAGCCACTTTGTCAGTTGGGAGCCAATACTAAAATTAAGTTGGTGCCATTAGTAGTCACACTGTCTGCATATTTGCTTGTTATATAGCAGGGGAAACCCTGTATTGCATTTGCTTGTGGAGAACTAACGTGTGTTATAGAGCTGGGATTAGCATCTGATGGATGTTACTGATGATGAACACTGTATCACCATCTTTCGACAGAGCAATGATGTTGAAGATAATATTGTGCTGAGGTGACATTCATTCTTTTAAAGTAGAAAAACTGCCTTTTGTTTTTTTCAGCATTAATTTTAACATGTATTATACTAATATGTAACATACACAAACTGTGTGATAATAGAGAAGCTTTCACTGATAGCAAGCATAGAGAAACGGTTAATTTGAAATAAGAATTGGTACTAAAATTCTGTTAAGGTTTGTTGATTGTGAAGAAAGTATCTGCTTCCCAACAGCTGACATTAAGTATTTTTATTGCAGTGACCAGTATGACTGGTATTTAATGTGATGGATGTTGCTGATGATGAATATTTTACATCACCATCTTTCGACAGAGTATTGATGTTGAGGATGCATTTATTCTGAAGTAACATGGGTTAATTACAGCTTAGAGCTCTGGTCTCATTGTTGTAATTCTGAGTACTGGTATCACAATCATCTCAATCAGTGTATATTTCACACTTATATGAGTGCATTCCAGTGGTTAGAGCACTGCACTACAAATTTCCAGATTGTTAGTTTAGATCTGGCTGGGATATGTTTTCCTAGGCAATTGTCACTTAGCCTTTTGTCTAGTGTGAGTAATGCAGGCATGGAGCGTTTTCAGGACCAAAGTAATCAATTATGTTTACTTCACATTACCATGAATAGAACTCCATTAATAATTAATATAATCGATTATGATTCAGGTTACATTTTATGTAATCATGATTACAATCATAATACAACTTGCGTGAATATGATTCCTTGAGATGAATGACAAAACTATATGACTCAACTCATACTTTCTGCAATATGCTGATTGCCTTCAGGCACTGTAAGCCACTTCCAGAACATGACCACTTCTGAAGAGTTTTGTTGCTTGTAATTTGTACAGTATTGAGGTTGACAGATGAAGATGTTTCCTTTTGTAGATGCTGATATGCTTATTTTTATGAATGATCAGCTGGTTTAAAAAGACCTGTCCACTTAAAGCCATCTAAGTAAACCTATAATGCCCACATGTAACTTGCTGGGATTTTATATTGTTATACTGGTATCCAGTAAGGCTCCTTTGAACTGTTTGTATGTTTATCCCTCTACAGTAGTTCATTTTATACTATATATGGCAACAACCTCATTGAGGGAAAATATTTACTTTGATTGTGATAATCCGGTCTATATGTTGAAAAAGTAGAGTAGCCATTAATCACTCACTCCCATTCTCACATTACGGGAGAGGTTAAGACCTTCGAAATTATTACTGAGGCCATCTGTTAAATACGTCTTTATACTATACATTTACATATGTACACTTCCGAAGGGTGTAGATCGTGTACATTTTCTACCCTTGTGTGTGGTTTTGGAAGTTGTACACATTGTGGTGACTTGGTTGTTATATATAAAGTTATCTCTAACATGCCAGCATCTCCGTTAGATAAGGTTGCTTTGATGTCAGTTCTTACTATTATTTTGTTTCAATATTTCCAGCCATCACCAAGAAGACTCGTATAACAGATGTTGTATACAACGCTAGCAGTAATGAGTTGGTCCGTACTAAAACACTTGTTAAAAACTGCATTGTGGTGATTGATGCCACTCCATTTAGACAATGGTATGAGGCACATTATGCCATGCCGCTGATCAAGAAGAAGGGGGCAAAACTGGTAAATGCACAATTAATTCACATTCTATACAATGATATTTATTTAATAATGTGACCTCTTCGTAAAAAGGGTTCATCAATACTAGAGTATCGTATTTTTTATCGGTTTATTTCTATGTTGTTAGACTGAGGCTGAAGAGGAGCTCTTTAACAAGAAACGTTCCAAGAAGACTCAAGCTAAGTATGATGACCGTCGCAAAGTGGCAAAGATAGAGCCAGGACTGGAGGAACAGTTTGCAACAGGGAAGTTATACGGTAAGTATACAGGAGCCAATTGGCTTCTGGCAGCATGCCAAACCGTACATGTTTCAGCTACTGCATTTAGAATTCTGACCATTATTGACTGGTTTGTAATGTGTTGACCAAGTCGATAATGTGTTGACCAAGTCGAGTGATGAAAACTTGTCCGCAAGAGCGGGTTGGTGTCGTTTTGATGCCGTGTGATCTCTCTCAGTGAGCCGACACTGTCATAGTTACACTGACGACTGTCTACAGCTAGTATTTACAGTTTGTGGTGTTTATTATCTTTGGTTGATATGAACCAATTTGTTGGCAGTGTAATGATAGGAAGCTTTCATGATTTGTTAATATCATATTATGTCTGTTCACAGCGTGTATTGCCTCAAGACCGGGACGGTGTGGCAGATGTGATGGCTACATCTTGGAAGGCAAGGAACTAGAGTTCTATAGCAGAAAAATTAAAGCAAAGAAAGGAAAGTAAATAGATCATGCTGCTACACCGATATACAAGTTATCGTACAATAAAATATTAAATGTGTTTGTGTTGTCATAAAATTTTATTATTTGAATCAGCTGCGAAGGAATGACAGGTGACAATTGTTGGGAGTTGTATTGTGCTTATTGTCTTACACACACACACACGCACAAAATGAAAAGACATGATTTAGAAGAGAAGGTTGCTGTTTCATTTTAATTCCACAAATTAAATTTCAAAAGCACCACTATCTTCTTCCCATGTATGCTCCAAGTCCATGATATGTGCTTGTGGGATGGATGTAGTAGCATTAACAGATAGCTTATGCCAATTTGATACAGAATAAAAAGTGCAATTAAGTATTAAAGGTGGAAACAAATTAGGGATTGTAGTAGCAAAATATTTATTTGCAAGAAGTGTATTTGAGCATCAATTCCTCATGGCCCATTTATGATAACATCCCAAAGTAGTCTGCATTGTGTGTTATTTATGCTTTGTTTTCATAAATAAATACATTGAAAATGCTCTGAATACAAACGGATAATGTGTTATCGAGGGTGACTGAACTACTTTTATTTTGCACTTGAGGAAAAGTAAGACTTGAAAACTACTTTGGTAAAAAGTAAAAGTAGGTGAAATTTATTATAACAAAATATAATAAGATATGCAGTGGGCAAGAGTGAACTAGGGCAAACGTTGATTCTCCAAGTTTGTGCTAGCATTGAGATTTAATTGCACTGAATCTTGGAAAACTGATTCATCTGAAACTAACCAAGTGGGCGTTCGAAAATGAGTTGGCAAAATCGTGACTAGGCTTGAATATTGCTGAGCATAATTTGCCGCACCTATCCATTCTCTCTTCAATCATAAGCTGTTATAATAAGTATTACCTAGCACAGTACTAAGGCTATATAAGAAGTACCGGTAGTTCTAAAAGATTAAGGACGAGTAGATGTTCAGTGTTAAAATTTTATAAAGCTTGATAGCAATACAGTCGTATAAAACGTTACCTTGTTGAACCAATACACCATTACATAGCGTGTTACCTTCTGGAAGCCGTGTCTGGCAATTGCTCACTCGGACACGGCCCAATACAGTTATTAAGCGACATAAACCTACTTGCGTACACGCCGAGTTCTTGCTGTTAGCAAAACGGGTCCAACTATCGTCGAGTTATTTAAAACTGACGGACGTGAAATATAATTTAAATCCTTTCAGTGTGAGGTGGTATCCTTCTGGCTGGAATGTTGCTGCGATCTATACGAATATTGCAAAGCCTAATAATACAGTTGTCTATATTTTCCATCTCTGTAATGAGATAAAAACTTCCAAAATAGTACAGTTTAGAGTGATCTGTATTCTACCTTTTCCCGGCTAAGAGCAGTATCCCCGTAACACAACATCATTTGGTTGTTTCTTAGCGAAGTTATCTCTCGGCAGAGAATTATTATTTATAATTTTGGCTCGGCCTTGATTTAACCGAGAACTTTGGTTCGTGTGTTATAAAATTGCACATTTAGGAGCGATACGTGACTGTATTACCAACTTACAAAGGGGAGGTTTGGTTTTTCATTCGACAGCCATTTGCCTTTAATAATGCATTACGTTGCTTGTTCGTTTAATTGAAAGCTTAACTCAAACTCCATGCAGTCAGTTGAGGCCGGTGAAAATACATAATTTTTACGTGTGTGTACCAGCTATAGCCGTGCAATTATGAATTGAAACCTATACAAACCTACATAGTACTATAAGAAACATTTATGGATAATTAATTGTGTATTTAATTGTCACGAATATTTGATATTAAAATCATTCTGTTCAAACTACTCGCTTTGATAATCGTAGGTGTAGGAATGGTGATCGAGGATGAAAAATCTAATTAAGATGCTTGATAATACTTCTAAGCCGGACAGCTTTGTGCGGGACCGCACAACTTTTGAGCTGGTCATCCTCCAGCCGGCGCCAGCTTAAGTCGGACATGTTTTGATCTTCACATATTGTAAGCGGACCCTAATTTCTCAGAAGAATTTCCAGCCATACATGTACAGAAAACTCATGGAGATGGATGGCAAGCAAAGGACAGAAAAGCAAGAAATAAACAGTTCGTGATGGGCCACGTTTGTATTTTTGAAGTAAGGGAAGTTTTAGAACATCTGCTTCAGTTGGGTTAAAAATAAATATTGATATTCATTTATTTTACTTCTGTGTAATAGTGAAAGGTGTTTCTAAATGCACTTTGTGTATCATATGATCATGTTTGGGAACACCATATCCTCTTTTTAGAAAATTAGAAAGGGCCACTCTAAGCATATGTTATTTGCCTGATATATATATATATATATATACAACTATCAAGAATACTGTAGTGGTGGAATTATGCATGCATATATTTAGAAATTTTCATACGAAGCTTATTTAGTGTTGCTTTTTCTCGTCTCCTACGAAATGTAGACAAGACAGACCCAATAAAAAAATTAAAAGGCCTCGATTCCTCGATTTTTATATTTCTAATTTTGCGATTTTAAAGTCACTTATTTTAATTATTATACTGGCAATAGCTATAGGTTAGCTGAGTACTCGATCAGTCGCTGTCCTTGTTAGAGCTACCGCTACACACCTCTCTCCTGGACACTGAATTGAGGCTGGTAGTTCATATTTTAACAGAAGTGACAATAACGACAATTAAGAACATCCATTTTCTAAAGAAATATTCTATAATACTATATTCGGAATCATTTTAAGATCAGCTAATGAGGATTTAATTAATTACACGTGTCAAAATAGCGAGTGTGTGAGTGCTGAGATTCACTGTAGTCATTTAAAACTGTTGGGTTCATTTTGCAATCAAAGTATCTCCCACCATTTCAAAGCTATATTGTAATATATGTTTGTACCAGCCCCCACTCCCCCCCCCCTCTCTATTTAATCAGGTTAAATCTTGTATTAAAGCTTTCAGGTATATTCGAGCATTCCACCCTTTTGACTATATATATACAGTCCGACTTGTATAATTAATGTTATTGAATATTCTGGATTTTCTTAAGCGGATAGGTTAAAATGATTTCAGTAACCTGAATAAATTATCTGAATTTAAAAAAATATAGCTTTATTTTTAAAGCATATATATATATATATATATATATATATATGTGTGTGTGTGTTTCTAATACATCAAGAGGTTAAAACGGCTAATAAACCCGACCTATACTCACATTAACGCATGCTATTTTTAATCGAAGATCCCTTAATTGTTTCACGTAGTTCAGGCGTCTTAATTGTTCTAGAAAGTTCGATATTATGGATTGTACTAGGTGCAATATATAAGGCAGTCAAGTGGAGATCAGTGATCTGGAAACTATTTGTCGTAAAGCCTTAAAGCATGCATTGAATGGAAGTTTTGGAATTGTTCAGACTTATATCAGACCCAGCTGAGTTAATAATAAGGTTGCCATTATAGATATACCTGCTCCTCTTGATTTTCGAAATGGTCCGTGGCCGACCGATGCCCGTTCACAATTTCCTAATTAATATAAATTCCTAGCTTTATGATTAGTTAATAATTTTGGATTTATGAACTGCTTTGTTGAAACTTATTCGAGAACCTCTCCATCTTTATTTATGAGAATCTTAGTTCCATCGCCGAAACAACAAATCACATTTTGGCTTGGAAACTATTTTAAAGAGTTGAGAACTAACCAAAACACGATTAATTGTTCTAGAAAGTTCGATATTATGGATTGTACTAGGTGCAATATATAAGGCAGTCAAGTGGAGATCAGTGACCTGGAAACTATTTGTCGTAAAGCCTTAAAGAATGTATTGAATGGAAGTTTTGGAATTGTTCAGACTTATATCCCATTTGACTTAAGCTGAGTTAATAATAAGGTTGCCATTATAGATATACCTGCTCCTCTTGATTTTCGAAATGGTCCGTGGCCGACCGATGCCCGTTCACAATTTCCTAATTAATATAAATTCCTAGCTTTATGATTAGTTAATAATTTTGGATTTATGAACTGCTTTGTTGAAACTTATTCGAGAACCTCTCCATCTTTATTTATGAGAATCTTAGTTCCATCGCCGAAACAACAAATCACATTTTGGCTTGGAAACTATTTTAAAGAGTTGAGAACTAACCAAAACACGATCACTAAAAACATTATTATATTGTATTTATTATTAATAATTATCAATTATCGTTTTTGCTTGCGTACGATCAAATTACAACAAAAACAGCGTACGATCAAATTACAACAAAAACAACGTACGATCAAATTACAACAAAAACAGTTTATTGACAAAAGTAGGGACTCGACGTAAGCTGCTGCTCGCAGATTGATTTTTATGTAGATATCTGTAAAGATGACTTTCAGGATAGATAACTTGTGTTCACGTGTAATGGTCAAAACAATACTTTAAAAAACTGCTATATATACCTAGTTTGGAAGAATACAAGTTCCTAGTAAACGTACTTCAATTTCTCAGTTCAATACACCAAATATGAGGTTACATTCTATGAAACGAATTAATACGCATATTTGACCTTTATTTTAAAACTGATCTTCAGAATATAATAATTTTAATTTATTCTCATGCGCTTTTGTATTATTAGTGAATGCTATTGATAAGTTAATTATGTTTTAGACAGTCAATATTCTTCGTTTCAGTGTCGGCTATTAACAGAGTGCTGAATAAATTGCCATCATTTAGTATGCTGCGGGTGTTTAAGAAACATTTATCGATTTACTATCTGGCAATAAAACAACAAGACACATAACCCGACCCCAAACAGGAACAAAATCACATTGACATACTTCTAGTTTATTTCACATATACATATAATTATTACAGAACCGATGTTAGAGAAATGCATCTTTGCAGCGAGACGGCAACAACAGAAAAACAGAGGGTTCGATTATGCAGGAATCACCTTGTCGTAGATGTTTACGAACCAATGGCCGGTAAACATCGCAAGCTGACTAATTTAACATCACGAAACAAACATTTCAGAAGAGCTTCATGTTGACTTGCATAACAGTGATATACAGCAGAGTTCAGGAACTGGGTCAGGTCAAGTTCGTATCAGGTCAGATTATGTGGCACAGAGTATTATCAGTCAGTCAGTTTGAGATAATGATAATGATGACTAGACGCGAGGTGAGATGTACAAGAGATCATTAGAGATCGGTTTGTTTTCTTTACCCAAAATATACTGGCCGCGATTCTACTTGATTTACCTGTTACTGGCCACGCAGATTAGTTCTTGGTAAAGCTGTCTCGTCACCTGTCAAGTGCGAATGTGGGCGTGTTGTGTGAGAATGTGTATGTGAATGGGTGTTGTTTTCAGCTGACAGCTGGGCTATATATCGGCGTGTATATTAGAGGAGTACTTTAAACCAGTTGATTCTATCATATGGTTTTTGGCAGCTTTAGTAAAACAGGAGTCCACTTACCGCGAACAGGCAGTCAAACAGCAATATACTGAAGTATACATATCTGGCAGTAATCATTGTCAATATAACTGTATTGAAATAGACCAGCTATTATATTTATCTAGTATAACACACTGCAATGTGATGACCCACATGAGCCATTTCATTACGACGTCACCCACCATTTACTCATTTGTGCTGTCCCCTTTTGGTACCACCAGCAGATGGGTTCAGAAGGCGACAAACAGTCAAACAATGAGACAAACCTTGGGTGACAGGGGGCACCACAGTATATGTAAAGCAATATGTTAAAGACAAAAACATCTTTCTAAGAAGTAACAACCCCCTTATGTAAATAACATGTCTACAGACATCTAAGGTGTGTGTGTGTATGTATGTATGTATGCATGCATGCAGCATGTGTGTGTGTTTGATCTGAATTATGTAAGTTGTGAATTTGTATTTAAATCTGCGTATGTGAATAATCCTTGATTTGACTGAGTTTTTAATGATCACACACACACACACACACATACATACATCACACACACGCACGCACACACACACCAGTTCTTATGTCAGTTATCAACAAACAGGTCATATTAACAACAGTATTTTTCAATGCAATAAATAAGAAATAATAAAATTTTAAACCTTCAGCTTGACTAGAATATACCCACACTCATAAAAATGTGGTGAAAACAACATGATTTTTGACTACAAAGGCTGGGACATCAGCTTAACGGGTACATAAAGACATGCTAACAATATAACAAGTATAATTCAAAAGTTCAATGATACTTTGTACACACACACACATGCGCGCGCGCATCAAACATGCATGCATGTATATTTCACATACATACACACACAATATATATATATACATATATATATATATATTATTGTATGTGATTTAACAAAGAATGCTAACAATACAATAGCCTTCACAACCACTCCTTAAAGTTAGTTTTGCATGGACATAAATGATACATCTATTTTGTATAGCTGCAGGCAGTTCAAAATATCATGGGCTAATAAAACTGTCACATACAGATCTGATACGAGCAATGACAGACGGATGACATGGATGAACAGCTGATGTGCTGGTACGTGTGTGTGTGTGATGTCATCTCTGCTGCATGACTGATGTCCAGATTACAGATGAACTACGTATGTACCACAACAGCCATGGCCCACACAATGAATAAACCACCCAGAGAGAACAGATCCACACACACACACACACACACACATACACACAATCAAAGTGACATCAACGTAATTCTTCAACACTGAGAACACAGCATACAGTTCAATAGTTTGTGACAAGGATGACCAAATTACGGCACCACTGAGAGTGCAAACTACCTATCATAACCGAGAATAAAGTTCAGATTCCCTCAATCTCTGGTGATCTGCCCTCAGCCCATACATGTCAAATTTTGCTACATCCATCTCGCAGACATAAGCACATCAAGAATAACTTCTGCCGAATTAAGGTAATCACTACTACTACAGTGTGGTACACTACATGGCCCAGCCACATAATGCATTTACCCAGCAAACTGTGTACTAACATGTCCGACGGGGAAACCATTACTTGGCCTCTGTGAGGATGAATAAAACTCACTCAATTCAGACACGACATGCTCTATGTGTCCAAGTGTATCACGATGCCGCTGCACATGGAACATAAGCACACAAATGGCATGTCTGTTTACGTAAGCAGAAGATGTGTTCACTAGGGTCTCATAGTGGTCACGTGACATAAATTCAACTTCACCTCATCATTTCTGAAGTCTGGGATATTTCTAACCATAATCACAGATATTAATTAAAGATTTAGCCACAGTTTATCACACTAATAGAGAATGCAAAAAATGGGGTACCTCATGGTAAACAAAACGTGACATCACTCTCGCAGTGGAACACGTTCAGAACACCCAGCACTGGCTGTGAGCCTCATCAAGATTCACTCTTCATGGCTCACAATGATAAAAGTTAATAATAGTTGCATCCAAGATACAGTGTGATAAGTGGGGATGATCAGTTACCATGGTGATGAGCAGGCCACAGCAACAACAGCTCACATTGGACAAAAATGTATGACCTTGGCACGGTGACTGTAAGAAGTGAGAGGCCATGATCACATCTTCGGCAGATGGCTCTGTCGAATGCAAGATTTCTGAGACATCCATATTTAAATGATTGGACAATTTTCAACATTTATACATACACCTGCAAAATAGTGAATCACAGAGCAGGACCTTCATGTAAACACTGTTATAATACACACATATACACACACAACATTAGTTATTTTTGGTTTCTTTGCAGAAACAATACATCACTACCAAGAATGCACACTGCAGGTGTCTATACGAAAACTGGCAATCTAATCATTAACAATATAATAAAGGTAAGAAATTGTTTTGGGGAAGGCTGGAGGAGCGCTGATGAAGTGGGAACGCATATGCAAATGAAACATTACACAGCCAGGCATATGTACTCATATATATATACATGATATATATATATATATATGTATATATATATATATATATATATATTATATTATATATATATATATTTCTATCTATATGTATGTATATATACACACAGAGTGGTAAAATACAATATGGCTTCCTTGTGCATTTCATCAGAAGTGTACATGCCAGAAGAATAGCAACTATCCTCAACACTGGACTGGACTTCTGTCATCATACAGCAAACAATCTCAATTTTGTATTCAAGTAAAAAGTCCACATATCTAATTAATCTGGCTATCAATGCTCTCACCATCAGAATATGTTGCCGTGGTAATGGAGCACACTGATCGGCTGTCTTGAGGCGGAAGTGCACCAGGCTGGATTCTCGGTGTACTCACTAGGTGGTGACAATTAAACATGTTTGGATATAGCGGAGAAACTTGCACAAATAAACCACCAGCTACACTAATAGTGACCTAATCCAGATCTGGGGCTGGAAAATAGAAAACATAACAATCACATAACCTATCTTGGATAGTCAAATGTCAAAATAATTTAATAAAGTTAGTTCATTGCAGAAAAAAATAGTTGAGAATAATTAATTACTATGGTTCTCAACAGATATACAATGCACCTCTAATGAACAGCCAAGTGGGCTCAAGTGAATTTAAACTGATATGGAAAATTTACTTGTTTCTACAGTAAATCATCTTAGACGGTGTTATTCCTCTTGGAAAAGAAGCCGCTGATATTTATGATGTGTCAATATTTCTGCACTTCTATGGATACTTTCATTATTGTAAAAGGAGGTACACCTTTACTGGTTACTGCCCCTCTGTTTGAACTATATGGTATGATTCCAATGGGCCACTGCCTATGAAGCACACTGACATTATACCTGCTACTGCATTATACTGGACTTTACTAAAGTCGAGCCAGACTGTATACAGTGGGCCACTAAGTTTGTCACAACCAATACAATGAGATTATCTCACAATATAAATATATGATTACTGGAGCACACCAAGTAGTTAATGACAGAGCGAATCACGTCTATTACGAGACTCTGTGAGAGCGGGCGACAAATTATTAATCTGATCAATTCGGAAACACGGTGAGTGTATTTCAACAGCTGATTTACCTTGATTATAATGGGCCACTGTCAGGGTCTGCTGAAGGAGATTGTGGCTGCAGGCTATCAGTGGGGAAGTAGATACTGGGTTCAGTGTTACGACGTTTGATTTTATTTTTCGATTTCTTGAGCATGGTTGCCTACAATAGTAGAATAAATTATTAGACAAAATAAGAAACGGCAATATTTGACATACATATCAGATGAGTGAACACTTCCAAGCTGAGTATAAAGATTAGTATTACTCAAAACATAGATTTTGAAAAGGTTTCTTAATAATAAGTTCTTCTTTGTGATAAGATAATGCCTGAAACATCTAACTCACCTTGAGTGCTGAGCGTAGCACAACGACCTGGCCTGCAGGCTGCAGCCACGGCTCACCATCTACCTGTACGGGTGTGTCTCCCAACAGGTGAATACGAATCTGTAACGAGGTAAGCAAAATCTCTGCAATCTAGTCTAGACAAGACTTATCAAAGCTTACTAACTCTACACATTTGGATACAATACAATAGTTTAACATATAAAACATAGCACAATTACACCACTATAGTATTATACAGCCACAAACACTTACGTGTCCTCCTTGTGCAATGCGTATTCCATTCCTTAGGCCACTCTGGATCTGGCCAAGGTGGACAACTCCAGTCACACCAACAATTTCTAGCATCCCATCATAATGGGTTGGCTTTGAAAACTGGTCTTCCTTCTCTGGACCCCAGGGATTAGCTCCAGATGCCCAGCTGTCAATAAAAGAGAACATTCTAAGTGTTATGGGAAAATGTAGTTCTACTTCTTGTTTATGATTCACGTCAAATAAATCTTATCTCAAGTTCTTTATACAGATCGGATTGAGAGATTTTTAAACCTCGGTCCTGGTCATATCAGGATATATGTCCGAGGGACAACTTCCTAGGAAATCATCCACCCAGACACAGGTAGTTTGCTTTGATTCGTTCTCATATTCATTCTCAATATACAAACCACATCAAATATACTCTCACATCTATTGTGAACATTTTAACTCGACCACTGTCACTCTTATCAATTAGACCGAGACTAATATAACCCCAACAGCTGGTACAGCATGTGAACGAAAGAGAAATGATTCACTTGATGCCAATTACTGAGTGAAATGACTGATTAGACACCTTTGGCTTGATGCAGATCAAACGAAATGTACAGATTTCAGACTTCATCTGATCGACGGACCAAACAAAATATCACCGAATTACAGATGGCAGTTCAAATCAATGCAGGTGAGAAACATTAATTGAAAATATACAATAAATACAGGCTTAATTAATACTAGCATGGACACTGAAATGCTGGAATAATTTGGTAAAATCATCAGTCAACTAAAACAATAAGCATACCTCAGGATATTAGTTATAATTATTCCTTCCACGGGTGGTAAATCTAGGGGTTTGCCATCCACTTCCACTTTGATGGAGCGCTGCAAGTCTTTACACGAACGTCTGTTTACCATCTTCCTCAGACCCATCTTGAAGTAGACACCTTTGTTGTGTAGCCTAAAACACAAGAAATACAGACACAACAAGGCCATTAAATGATCACGTATTATATACAACAAGATAAAAATAACAATACCAATTGTTAAGCTGAACTTCACTTCATCAAAGTCTACCTGCTGTTAAACTTGTCTGGGTTCTCTTCTCGGGCCATGTGGAAATCAAGTGAGATATCAGCATCAATTCCAATACCAAAATAGTTGTTCATGACAAAGATAGAAGTATTGTCTTCATTAGTGTTTGCAGCATTTGTATCATTTGCTATTGCTACTTTGGTCTCATCGTGTTCCTTCTCATTAGGATGGAAAATAACAGTCCACCTGCCATGACAAAACCATTACATTTAAATTTTCTTAAACAAACAATTACAGACAATTAACAAAACACTTGTTTACATTTAAACGGGCCATCTAGTTATAAGGCAAGTTTTTCAAAATCTAAGCCTCAAACTTGTTTAAAATACTCCAACTTCATTAAACCACGTGTTGTTTAGCCGACAATTAAATAATTTTAAAACATGAATTATAATTTTCAACTAAAAAATCCTAATTATCCACTGTCTTTCAAAAGTAATTTCACATTTCAAGAAGAAACAGAAAACTAAACAAACATATAATCTTACAACTAAAGTTAAAACAAGACTCTTATGAGAATACATAAATAAGTGTACAGTTGAAACTGAATTATGGTTAGAAGGTCAAACAAATGTGATGTTAATCAATACAAATGCCCTTTACTAACCTATCAAGTTTAATTTCCTCAGCTTCAATTACATCCCTGAGCAGATTAAGAGGGTCTTCTGCACCAGAATAACCAGGTCCCCATCTTAAAACACGGGCCAAGTCATTACCTGTATAAGAATAACGTACAGACTATGTTATTACCAAGATAATAAATTGCCAACATTGCTAGTGGACATAATAATAACAACAACAACAATAATGATGATAATAACAGTAATAAGAAATAATCACGTTTTAAATTATGACTTAAATTATTTGTTCTGATGTCTATAGTTTGCGAGAGAACAACAGTTGTCATCAATATAACCATAAACAATCACCTGTGCCTAATGGTACAATAGCCATTGGAGGTGACTGACACTGCGCATCCTGTCCGACGTTATCCAGACAAGATAGTGCCCAGCCTACTGTACCATCCCCTCCACATACCAATATCTTAAACTTGGGGATGTTACGGAACACATACAATCTGCAAGTATACAAATATAATTATAGTTTTTTTTACACACTATTCATTCATTAGATAAGTACCAGTGTACCTTAATGGTTACACACACACACACACACACACATTTCTAATTTTTTGCCTTTGTATGTGAGAGTATTTCCCTACACTTGTTGGTATATATATAAAACACTTCAGTTCCCACAAGAGTAAGAATTAACTTAATTAACACATAAATATACATACAATGTGCATTAGTTTAAGAATGCTTGTAAATCCTGCACAAGTGCAAAGAAAATCTATAATCAAAACAGTTAGGTGAGGTAATAATGAGTATATATATGTGTAGTGACCCATTGCTATTTAAATACTTTATACAGTTAGTTCACAGCAAGTATGATTTTTATCCAATTTGTCAGTTAAATGTTAATATAGAAGGTGAACAATATTATGAGGAGAGCAGGTGGGCACACATTAGTCTAGTAAAGTTACTCTTACTGGATATATTTTCTGTATCTTAACACAAATTTGGTTCCACCTTAAAATAATATCAGTTAAGAATGTGACCAAACACAAGACACTAAATTATCATTAAAGCATGTAAGGAAAACCCCTTTGAACATGCACTGGTAAAAGTAGTTCTGGATCAGAAATATATAAGTTTGGTAACATGAAATAGAACATATATCTGATAAGGATTAAGTTGTCTCTGAAGTAATCATTACACCTCCTGTCTTGATCCAGGCGACATTTATTTGAAGATCTGGATCGTTGTCTGGCTAACTGCCTGGTGTCAGGTTATTGATATCAGCTGTAAACTATTCCCAGATAACTGATTCCATAGTATGAACAAGATATCGCTTTAGTAACTAAATGTTTGAAATAGACTTCTCCATTCAGGGTTGCCAGATTAACAGCAATCTAATCTTTTCGTCTTTGGATTGCTAAATATAATCACTACCGAAAAAACAAATATTCTAACATTCTGTGCTGAATGTTAAAAAAACCATCAAACATAAAACTATTCTTGCAAAATCAGAAATAGTGACAACTAAGGTGTAATACAGTTTTATCCATACTTATGTGCATAATTACATGCTAACTGGATCAAACAATCTCAGAACGTAGTGAGCTGAGTCTACTACACTGCCCTTCAGGTGTGCACATACCACTATTTGACTATTACTCACCCTGGCAAAGGGCCTCCATTCATCAGATCATACACCTGATGTGGATTAAGGAGTTTGCGGAATGAACGAATCAATTCCATGCCTTGCTGTCCACCACTTTTAACATTGACCAAGGTTAACAGAGGGGTCACATTATCAGGGATCATTTGAGGCTGAAATGATCAAAGGTTAAAAACCATGAGTTAATGCATCTGCTGGTTGAAAATAATAAACGAACAGTCAAAATTAATGCCACAATTTCAGCAATAAAAAACTTACAGCCACTAGGATTTCGAATCCTTGTGATACCTGTGATTCATATATGGGAACATCATATCACAACTACATAATCAACATAGCCTGTAATAACAACATACCTGTATATTTGGCAGTAAGAGTACTAGCAGTGGTTTATCATCAAAGGTTCTCTCTTTACATATATTGTATGCCCTTGTAGCAGTCTCAGGGTTTGAAAACAATAATACTAACGCCCCATACTCATAGTATATAACATCAAAACCTGACCATTTGTTTTCTGAAATTTAAAAACAAATATCTGTTAATATTAGAGGAAACAAATCTTCATACACACTTAAGCACCAACTAAATACAGACATGATAACAAACAAATCCTTTTCATTACTGTATTGAACAGAAATCAAAATGACAAGTGAAAGCTATGTCAGAGATAAGTGCCATGTTCTGTTCAATTAAATCTATGTATTATGGAGGGTAAATAAAGACTTGTTAGTTAGTGTTACTATTCATCATTTTAGATTATCTATATCAAACACTGAAATAGCTTATATGCTTTGCGTATAATTTTATGTGGATTATAAAAACAGACCTGGGCTGTATATAACTATGTTTTAACTGATAACAGACATTATACTGGACTGTGGTTCTAGGTTGTCTTATATTTATGATTACAGTTACGACCGGTGGTTGTTAGATGTCATTATCAGTTGGTAGAATGATTAATAATTGTACGTTAGATTAAGTAAATTGAGCTGATGGCTCGGCCAATCAGGTTCTTGATATGCTTAATCCTCCTGGAACTGTTGTTAGGTTAGGTTGAGATGGTGTGTGACACGTTATCAGACAATGACCAGTACACTGTACAAGTAACCACGACAAACTGATTTACTCAGAAGTAAGAGATCAATCACTAGTCATGCATACACATGTAATTGAACTAACAGATGCTTAAAGGTCATTTTGGATAACACCAACAAGAAAAATATCCGCCTCATACCAAGTACTTGCCTTCCTATAAACTACAGTTAAATATGGATAGCCAACAATATGTGTTAAAAGGACAAAATGTTGGAGCACCAGTTTTCCTTAAAAAAGCGAATTCTGTTTCAAATATTAAACCTTCCTCTTCAAAATAAGGCAAATTCTATTTTAAATGACACTTCATAATTGCCTATTCTGGTACTAATTATGGATTCTACATTTAAAAAGTAGAACATTACCAAAATAAACATTTAGCATATGTTTTTGTGTTTAAACGAATTAGGTACTCCCTGATTTGGCCAGTTAGTCTTCTATCAGTTCAATTAAAACTTAGTTTTAGGGTTGGTCATTAAGCTTAAATTTAGGTCATGATTAACCAACCTTCTTGAATGAAAGAAAAAAATTAATAGTGATTACACTTTCAAGATATAAAGCTGTAACTGGCAGAGGCCTGGAAATAAGTGTCTCTATAACTTATAAACTATTTCAGACAAGGGAGAATTCGATTCCCTGTCAACAATCATTCAATAATAATCCATCATAACATAATCATAACATCAGCTCTACCAGTAGACCCACACCCCATCTGAAATATATTGCCTAGTAAGATTCAGGGTGTCACATATGACATGTGACCAACTGACAGTTATAATATACACATCACAGCACCTGTAACTAAACTCGTGGAAGATTAACAGGGTGAGTTAGGATTACAGAAGATGGAAGAATATCCACTGCCTAATTCTGACAGTGACTGATGATTTAAACAAAATGTAAGTCCCTGATGGATCACACCCCACCCAGGTGTTATGTAACAGGCTAGGGATATATCTTCAGTAAAGTCCTGTAAAATCTTGTGTTATGACATTGTTAAACATAGAAAACATACTTTTTACTTAAGTTATTATATTAAGTGATATATTAACTGTATATTTAGTATCTCATTGATGTCAAAATGGGCTCTGTTAATAATTTGTCACTCGTGTAGATTAATAACTTGTGTTCAGGATAACAATACATATTTAGTTAACACTATCATGAATGACATCAAATAAATACTCAATTAACCATCACTGTGTTCACAAATACAACAACCAGTTACTCACCTTTGCCTATAATATCCAATAATATCTTTTCATACTGTAACTGAGACAGACTTGTTGGTAAGTTGCCTACAAACATTGCTATCTGTGAACCATGGGGGTCCTCTTTTTGCTTGATGTAGAAGCGAGTCATTCTGTACTGACGTAAAGATTCCTGTACACAAAAATTAATTTCTATGTAGGCGCCTTAGTTTTTTCAAATGAAACACTGCCTGCAAGAGGCTACTGAAATTTAGCTGTGTATACATCTAACAACAAAAACTTTAGTTAAGATATTATTAATTATGCAAATACACATCTATCAACAAACACCTTATTATAAGATATTATTAATCATGTAAATACTGTATGTGATTATCAAAAGACGAGGTATTTCAGTTTATCCACAGACCAGATCAAGTTCTAGGCTTTATTTGTGGCTGTAACACAGTTGGGGCCCGGGGGTCAGTTCCAGTGGGGGATATCAACCCAACAAGTGACTTGAATGGGAGAATAGACAATACACCCTTATGAAAGGATATTCTTTGAAATAAAGGAGATTAATCAAACATACTTTGAGCTTAATTTTTGCAAAAAAAAAATGGTTAAAGGGAAGTATTTATTCTTTCAAGACTAAATTACAGATTCGATGAGCGAAATATTTTCTAAATAACAATATAAACAATGTTCACCAAAGACCAGAAAACATTAGTTAATAGTTTCAAGGAATTAACTGACAGACTGCTGTTAATGAATGATATGGTAACAGACTGATAAAACGTCAGTTAACACAGGTGACAACATAAATTATTTCTTGAGGCAACTCAATCCTTCAGTTTTCCACAATATAGTGATCAACATACTGCCACCTGGAGATGAAGCACTCAGCTGCAGACCAGTTGTTTTCATCACTCACCAGGGGTCAGCACTGTATGGTTTGCCTTCAACATAGCGGCACCACTGGTAGCAGCTGGAACAGACCCTGGATGCTCATTAGCATATCACACCACACAGTGTACACAAATCTGTGAGCGTGGTATTGCGCCTCCTCCCAATACCCAGCACAAGAATTAGTCTGAATTTCTTGTCAGGAGAGCATGCACAATGCCATTCATCTTTAGCCAACTTCAGCATGTGAGAGCCATTCGAGCAGATGACGCCAAAGGCAGCACTGGTTGGTTGCCATGCTGTGCAAACCAAGGGACTGGCTTCATTACGTAATGACACCACCAGCCATTCTGCAATAACTGGAAACAGCGCTATACAAAGCTTGCTGTGTACAGAGAACACAGTACTGGTCACCAGAGTACAAACAGACCCGACTATTCTGACCATCATTTGTTATAAGATGATGAAAACTGGGGATATGGGAAACAACTGTAAAGCCAGACGCTGAGATCACAGAATGAGAAAAAAACCCACTGACCATTATACTTATGATGGTATTATGTAAGACAACAACTGGACATGTATCTGTACGGCAAAAACAATACACAAACCATCAAAATGATAGCCAGTCACCGAGTTGTCTACAATGACTGTTTACTGATACTATTTAATCTATGGAACTGATGCATGTTTCATAAACTACAGTAATTACTATAGGTAAAGCATACAATCACAATATAGATAAATCAATCATCACTAAATACTGAAATACCATATTGATCCCATTTATACATAGCGCAGTATATACTCTTTTTAAATTATCATTTTGTTTGATGGCAATGTGTGTGTGTGTGTGTGTGAGCGGGTGTTTGTGTGTGCATGTGTGGATTATAAACTCTTACCCTACGACTTTCTTGTGCTGTTTTTAGTGGTCTCTCGTCAGGATCCATCTCCCTCTCAGACACCCCCCTATCCAAGTGTACCTCTATTAACTTGTATTTAGAAGGATCAGTCTCCTATGCAAATAAACATAGTAATGGTACACTTGCAGTGTGTGTGCACGCATGCGTGTATTGATAATAATATTACTGAAGTAACATGTTACTCGCACCAATAGGATAAATCACAACTATATCGACATTAATGTGAACATTATGAAATGGCTTTTTAAACAGGTGTCTGCAGAATTCATGTCTGCAACAATTCAAATAATCACACAACTGACCTCCGAGTTCACCTCTGAACCAAACTTCTCAATAGCTTTTGCGATTGTTTCAGTCACAGTTGTATCTGATGTGACAGGTACATGCTTGAAATGAACAGTAGCCTGTGGTGACAGGTTACTGGAAAATACAGAAACACTGAATTAAAACAAGAGCGGACATGATTATAATACAGATAGTAAAACAATAAAAAGTTATATTATTATGGTAAAGAAAGTGTGAAAATATTAACATTTTAAATTATATCTTTATCAAAATTACTTCCTTAACAAAAAGACATCACAAATGGGATAGTTCCACACCTTAAAGCAGGACCAGGATGGACACGTATATAGCCCCTGTCTGGATGAGGCTCTCTGTACCTCAGAAACACCGCTGGCCTCTTACCGTCTCTAGACTTAATCTGGCTCCTAATTGGCTGTTTGAGATCAAGTTCTACCTCTCCTGATTCTGTATTAACCAACCACGAAAGCTATCACATGTGATTTCATTTAACTCCATGTCTATTAATAAGCAACTTGACTGTGTATCATAAATCTGTGTGTATAAAAATCTGCACTAGAAAAATCCCACAAAACTGTGTGTGAGAGTGCATGCACACTAGTAAATCTGCATGTGGTTACCTTTCTCAGTAACCTCTGTCATGTAGAAATTCCTAGGCTTATCTGATATGTGGAACGTTCTCAGTGCTGCCTCCTGTCAAGAAGAAAAGCAATAAAAATCCTTAGTATAAACAAGCAGCTACCATGATCACAAAAATCAGTTGCCAGCAACAACATACAGCAACTCATAGCAGCATATTAATGTCAAAACTATTTAATCTAAATCTGTTATCTTTTTCAAACAAAACATTACGCATGATTAAGCACAAAGTAAAATAAAGACCCAGGGTAATTAACAACCAGTAAGAGAGAAACCAACTTGGACAATCACAGGGTCTTGATTACCTGTCACTATTGTGAAAGCTCTTCTAACTACAATGTGTTAAAATTTGAATGAATTCATAAACGTTATAATGAGCCACGGAGTAACATTCCCATTGATTAAAAAGGCAATGAACTCCTTGCCGAATCGAAATGAAATAACATCACAAATATTACTTGAAACGGCAGGAAACATTTCAAAATAAAGAAAATTCCATTTGAAAATGCACCCTAGGTATGACATAGTTTTTTGTCAGCATTTGTATGATTACATAAAAATGACTGAAACCCTGGTTAGCTAAGTACATGGTGTATGCCAGCTTATACTACATTTCATGATTCGGATTTATAATATGTTACAGGGCAGACTGTGGTCCTTGTTTCAAGTTTCTGTTAGGGACATTAAACACATTTAACAATCTGCCAACAGTGGTGACGATGTGACCTAATATTCAGGAGTTAATTGATGAATGAACTATTCATGTACTATATAAGATTCGGTGTTACCATTTTCTTTTCTCTCAGAGGAATGAGTCCATATTTAAAAAATTTTTTAAGAGCTGATTGCTTTTACAACTGTGCATACAAATGTGACCATATTGGAACACATGGATCATGGCTTGTCATGACAATATTGAAATTATGTTTATGAGTGAAATTAATAGCAGTCTGAGAAGCTGGATATTGGTCAATTGTGTAAAATACGCATTATATCATAATTTCAATTAATTCACTTTTATGGTCCTGCTATGCACATTTTGGTGATATGCTTGGTAGTGTGTTAACTGTTTGATCTTTTTAATGCAAAATGAGTATTATTTATGTGTGTACTACTAAACTACACAAAGTTGATTGTAGATGATGTCTAGGTAACCTCTGTTCTCAAAACTCTGCAACCATATTGGCTTCTTCCCACAAATCAGAAACGAATTATTTCTTAACTTCTAGAACTTATTTATCTGGGAGACATATATACAAGTACTGTTTAGTCAATAATTAGTTTATTTCTTTATTTAGGTCTAAAAACACCAATAACTGAAACAATGCCATCATAATTAACACTTTCAATGCTGATATACTGCAGAACAACACTCTACAGTGTTGATATAATCAAGTATTTCACAACTGTACTGCTACATTATTTTTGTGTCACTTTAGGCACCAGGGTATCAATATATATATGACAATGACCCCCTTGTTTTCACCTACAAACTAGAAGATCGTAAAGCCCCAATAAAATATGAACTGCTCCTAATTTGCCAATTTGTTAATTAACCCTTATTTAGGATTACAGTTGGACTTAAACATAATTACAGGGGGTTCTCATTGACAGCTATGATTACTATTAATCTGCAATTGTACAAGTATTACATTACTAGATTTGGCAGGCTGCATGGCCATATGGCGGTCTTAATATGCCTAACTCCATTTGATCTGTTGGTGTTTTAATGGATGGAAAATGTCATATGTTATGAGTGATCAACAAGTTGTCCTAATAATTGTGGCAAGTCGATTTACAGACGGAAAAGTATTTACTTGTCATTCATGTGCACAGCCATGTAAATGTGGCAATGCTGAATTATGGCAACCATATAATATTTACTTACACTGCCACAACATATATATATATATATATATATATATATATATAGTGTTATCCAAAACAGTTTGTAAGAATTACAAAATCTTGAGCAATTAAGCAAAGCAAAAATATCTGTTAACAATCACATGGATATATAATGACTTTAGAGATGTGTGCATTATGAATTAAAACACACACACACACACACACACACACTTCAAGAACAAATATACTAACCAGTAACACTTGAGCTGGTACATTCTTCGGCACTGCTACTGTCCTATAAATCCTCTTCTTAAGAGAGCTGTTACCATCAAATATCCTAACAATGTCTGTCAGAAAAAGTTATATATATATATATATATATATATATATATATATCACAAGCAATCTACCTACAATATTGACACACCATATTGTAAATATTAAGCACTTAAGTTGTTATATGAACATGCAATCTGCAAACAAAAACATTCACGTTTATATAAATCAGACTTGTTTTGATTTCAACAGATCATCAAATTAATCACACTACTGGAAGCAAATATCAGAGATAAAGGGAAGCAAAACCATGCCAAGTGCAAGGAAATAATGATCAGAAGAACATCTGTATTATCTACCTGGATAACTGTCACTATATTTGTACACCAAATAAACCACCAAACCCAGCCAGTTAACTTTTAATTGCCCCTAAATGACCTTCAGGACATAACAATTCTGACCTTTAGAGCTGGCCTTAATGAAGGGAATCCAGATGTGAAATTTCATTCTACGTGACACTGAAATTTGATATAAATAACATAACTAAGCCTGAACAATGCCAAATCAAAATGAACAATTTGGGGTAGGGTTGGGTGTAGTTCTTTTTAATGATACCCTCAATGTATAATGGATCATGGTAAAAACTAAACTCTTTAGGACAAAAATAACTAGTACTAGAGGTATAACTGTTTTTGTGATGCTACACACACACACACACACACACACACACACACTGTACTGATGGATCAAAGCATGAAGTAATTGTTCTTCTTACAAACAATCCTAAATGAACTCATTTTATTTTGGAATCAATTCCAAAATGACTATCTGTTAACCTTTATTTTCAGTCCAAACATCCATTGCCAAAACTAGCTAAACTATCCCATCTTTATCAGTAAAATTTCAACATTATATGTTAATGAATGATAAAATTAGGATTAGCAACCTGGATGTTAGTGACTTAGATAACCCTTCTGCGATATCATCTCATATTATATCCTGTTAACGAAAAATATCAGCCTTTATTTCAGTCGGAGACCCACAAATTATTGATAACATGAAATAATTTAGGTAAGGGTTTCAACTGATTGCAGTTTGAAAAGAACATATTACACCAACTACAGACAGTCAGTCAGTTCACTGTAAAGTATTAGATTAACACAACTTGTGAATATGTCTTACATATGGGGGATATTACAGGTCTTCCAGAAAAACAACAACATACAAATAAACATTTGATTTTAAATTTGTGCCTCGATTATGATCTATCACATATTTAAATATGTGCTGACAGGCAGATATCTATTCATCTGTTTGATACAGTGTAACTGTGATGGACCCCCACCCCATCAGCACACACACACACACACACACACACACACACACAGCAAACAAAATCAACAAAGTTCAGCAAAATAATGAGACAAAGAGAATGACTCTTCTCATAGTAAAACATGCATATATATATATATATATATATATATATATATATTATTGCTGGGGGAGAGGTGTAAGTGAAAATCCTTATCAGAAGTATACTGTTAGTGTATTAATAAAAAATAATGATAACATGCTAAAAGAAATACCCATTAAAGAGGGTACTGTGGACTATTAATACCATTACCTTAATATATCATGCTATGTGTGTGTGTGTGTGTGTGTGTATGCATGGTGCGTATTAGCTATAACATTAACCTACCAGCATCAAATATTAACAAAAATTACCTTCATCACGATCTCTATCACGGTCACGACCTTCTCTCTCTTTGCTAGACCTCCTATCTTCATCTTCTGTTTTTGAATCTCCACTGGATGAAAACTCCTCAGCAACTAAGTAAAGAACCAAGCCATAATAATAATAAAAATGATCTATTACTAACAGTTTACAAATTACTGAGACTAGTAGAGAATACCAATATTTTAATAAATGATTATAATTGATAACACAATCATGAGCTTATTTAATTAAACAGACCAGCACTATGACTATTCTTAGAAAATATTCTTAACATAATTATTGTCTTAGAAAAAAAGATCTTAAATTACATTTTTCTGCCAATCTAAGATTCCAGATTACAATTTTCACATTTACAAAATTTAAAATGAAAATTACCAAAATCTGATTTAAATAAATACAAGCAAACTGGACTGTTCACAATAAAAGTCTTTTCATGTTTAATAAAATATGATTGATGAACAATTCATAATGATGAACAACATTCATTTTCTATAGTAAGTGATGTGTCAACATAGCATCAGGCTACAATGGTGAATGATTGCAGTGGTCAGATATTATGAAGCTCATACTAGAAGTGGTAATCACAATAATAATTATCATTTTTAAAGCATTATGCCAAGAACCAAATTGTTTGGACGTGATGATGATTGATGTTTCACAGCCACTTTCGTGCACATGGTAGGCTAAATGGGCCGAGCGACCTCCAAAGCTAATGAAGCTAAGTCAAAGATAAAACAACCTTCAGATATGCCCACGACAAGATTCGAACATGGGTGGTAGTGACCTGTGGTCCAACACGCTACTGCTAGACCTCAGCCACACTGATATAAATTAATATGTATGGCTTAAAATAATATTTACAGCCAACTGGATCACCATACAGAGAATATACAAGTTACAAGATGGTGATCCACTGAACACAGCTAAGATATAGGGCCTTAAAGGCCATGAGAACATTTTGTGAACTTGATACATCACAAATTAAGAATCTACATTATTTATTGTTTTATTTACTACTAAAAGCCATCCTTGTTAGCCATCAGCTTGAGCTAGACTGACTGCACCAATTTTAGGTTCTATTTATAAATATATTACTGGGTCCAAACCTGAATAGCATGGCATAATGTTTGACTTTAGATTTCAATACATAAGCATTATGCTGATAATATGCATAGATTTTCTAAACACCCTGTTAGAAAGAGCATATGAGTGAATAATGGGAACAGTTAGGACAGCAAAACTGAATTCAGATTATTTTGTGAACAAAAGCATTTACAAAAAACATTTTACCTTTATAGAACCTGTACCTATTCACACGAAAATTATGGAAACAAAATTATTCTATTGTGTGTGTTCGTGTGTAAAGGCTTACAAATTACTATCAAAGATTGGCATAACTGTGATTATTACAAGAAAAAACACTAAAAATACAAGCCAATAAACTATCTCACTGGTACAAATTTGGAAATCAGCTGGTGTAGTGATTACTGAACACCTTGTCCGTGCTTTAAAACTAATGCTAGCTGTAACAGTTAGAGAGATTTAAGAATGAGGCAATGAACTATTGAAAAACCCTACGGAAATGTTGTAATGTGACATGTATGACAGTTATAGTTTTACTGTTCACGATCTGATAACAGAAAGTGTACAGAGTGTATCTGCATCCGATGATATCATGTGAATCTCCGCGTTGATGAAACCAGAAAACTTATCCTACTAATCTCCAGAACCATTAAGTAATAAGCAGACTAACATACTATACAACACCAGTTTTAATCCATTCTGTGTTTTCAAAATACAGGATCTATTCAAACACAACAAACACTGTTTTCCCTCATACTTAAAATACAACTCTACAACACCTAATTTCTTCACATTAACAAAAACACCAACATAAAAAAGCTACTTACCAGGTAAAGCTGACAGATGTTAGGAAATGAAAACAAGAAAGAATATATATATATATATATAAATAAATATATAAAACAATATTTATTGAAATATTACTTCTAATATATTAAAAAGAGCATAATATTCAAATGCACAACAATCTTATTTATTACCACAACTGTCACATTGCCATTCCTTTGTTATTAATAATTATCATTACTAGCCCAGAACTCAACTTTTCTTTTTGCTATTGAAAGCAGTGTACACGAAGAAATGTTACTTCACTGTGTGATGAAAGTGTGTGTGTATGTGTGTGCGGACAAATGTGCAGGGACACTTGTCAGTATGCAAACATGGAACTGGAAGTGGTTATATCCATGACGGTAATCAAATATTCTCATAACACTTACAGGGCTTCTTTTGAAAACCAAACAACATTTCCATGGGTACATCCATCCTGGGGACAGTTAAGGAGTATGGTGGTAGTAGAATCTCTCTGAGACATCCAAAGCTACACTCTGCAGGTAAGTATCTATAACAGGCAGCATGTGCCTAAAAGAAGAATTTGAAAACAAATAACAAAAAACATCCAATACCTGTATTAAAAATGTGTTAAATAATTACTAGTACTACATATGGTTGGTGGTTCACCTTACCCTTCAACCAGTATTATGCTACAATTAGTTCATGAAATTTATAACACAATATGTTTCATGAATTAACATAAAAACTAGGCAAGTTTGTTGTATGCAAAAACTTATATTGCATGACTTCCCCCAATAAGAGCACACACACACACACACACAATTTCATTACATGTAAACAACAACAATAATAATAATGAGCCTTGTTTTACACTGTATCAATCAGAGATCTACTTTTCTCGCCTCACCAATCTGATTGTTTTAGGCATAACATTAAAAGTTCAAGCTTATGATTCTGTTGTTGTCCTATTCTAGTTCATGTGTCACTCTCATCAGTGTAAATTTCATAATGTATAACACATGTATATCACTTTCCCATTTAGTTTTGAAGTTCCCACCAAAACACATAAAATATGGCTGACGTCTAAACGAGTATATCCAATAGACTACCACGATGTACATAAACTCATCAGCAGCTCACATAAATTAGATGTACAGCTGTATTGAGATATAACTAGACCTCGGCTAATCCTGTAAGTTTACTCATTTGACCTAGTTTTAGTCTAAGTACATGATGATAGAAAATATATTTAAAACATATTTTCCTGTCAACTACAAAATGTACACCTTTGTCTCCATGGTTACATACCTGCTAGACTTATACACAAATACACACAGAAAACTAGCACTTTACTTGGCTGCCAATCACTATGTGACATCAGATTGTCAATTATTAATTTATTAGTGCCATCAGTTTATTATTTGGTTGGATAGTTTAAATGCTATTACTAGTGGTTGCTTAGTTACTAGTCTATTTAGTTGTCTGTTCCTTCAGATTTGTAATTTTACTGCAATCGTCCATACCATCATAACAATCACATCTCTGGTGTGGCTCTGTCTGTGCATGTCTGATTCAAGTTACCCACATGAGTACAAACAAATATATAGCCCCGAAGAGCAAATCTTCTGTAATAACAATTTAAGAAATCCAGACTATCCTCTAAAATTTCCTGATATTATGACCCCACAAACTTAGGTATGGATTAGATGTGAACCAACAACCTGGAGGTTTACAGTACAATGCTCAAATAACTGCACCATCATGAGTCTCCTCTAGATGTTAATGACATCTGTTTTAGTTAGGGCATTAGAAACCACTAAAAAGATGTCACTATCAATCATATATATATATATATATATCATTCAGGAATTGGTACTTTTTAGTTTGCCAAAATGTGTTCAAGAAACGAAATGCATTTAATTTAATATTTAAACTTAAGAGGAATATTTTCACAAACCGAGTTATCCGACGTTTTTCGATTAGAATGAAATTCCCAGATTAGAAAATAGGAATATTTTTATGGTAAATTTATATAAAAGCAAAGGTTGCTGAAGTAAATATCAGCTGGCTACATGCCAATTATTGAGCAACTCTCATATGGACTGTTGTGTGAGTATGTGAATTAGGTGTGTGTGTGTGCCATAAATTGTGAATAAACCTCTGGACAATTTATCAGCTCTATGTTCACTCCCTATATGTTTCTAGTGTCACTTTACAAAGATCAGTTTGTAGAATGGACAGCTGTTATGAAGTCATTAAAGTTATTAAAACCAACAGCTCATTTGCAAGTATATAATACCATTTGCTTTAACGGTACTGAGAAAACTATATGTTAACATTTTAAAATAATATTAGATGGCTAATTTTATTTGTAACATTTTTACTGCTATATGAAACAAATTTATTATAGGAATTTTCAAACTGGTGGAATCTACATCCTCAAACACTTCTAATAGTTGATGATGACCATCCTTGGAGATACCAATGCTTTTTTGTAAGTGAGGACATCAAATTTACTTGTACCCATCTGTCTGTTATCATGTTTAATGATAATTTACTCAGGAAATTTTACTGCAGTGCCATCCTTTTTAACATGGTAATAACATCAAACAAATCACACAGTATATTATTATTATTCTATGTTAACATTTCATCTAGAGACTCCTCACAACCCCCCCACTGTCTATCTTTCACCTCATAAACACAAAAGTATTAATTTTTTTCCATACGTTTTAACCTACTTCACCATTAAATGCACCAGTTAGGTAACATCCTTGGCTAAATTAAATCCCCACTGGTCATTAATCTAAGGAACCTGTGATGATAAGCAATAACCATATTTAACTGTACTCAATAAAATACCAATCGTACCAGTGCTGTAGTCCATATTAACATTATGACATTTCTAACATCATAAACAATGCATCCCTGGCTTAGAACCACTAAGCTAGCCATCTCTGTACTACAGATAACATTAGGTGTGGCAGTGCGCTCGCGCATAAGCGTGGGGGGAGACGTCTAGTCCTCCACACAATAACTGTACAGTGTATACTCTCTCACCCTCTCTCTGTGTGTGTGTGTGTGTCCCCAACACTTGTATTGATTGTTCCTAGGACCAAGCTGTGGATGGGACGTCTGCTTCCCGGTAACACACCATACAAAGCCATAGTCAAGACAGACAAGACCTTCAAGCTAGCTAAATATAGGCACCAGAATGACGGGCTATCTATAAGATACTATAGAAGCCACCATGGCTCAAGACACCCCCACCCCACCCTTCTGTAAGGCCATATTTCTACATGTAATCGGATAGGTGACAGATGCTGGTACTATTAGTGTCATATGACTGTAGTAGCTACAAGCTGTCATACCACATTGTTTTTGTAAAATTTTGGAATGACATTCCACTATCAATATATATATATATATATATATATACACCAAAATATTAATTTATTCTATTCAAATATTATATACCAGTAATACAACTAAAAGATTTAATCAGATTAGCTACACATAATATCACATTAACCAAATATTACATCTAACTTGCTTCTATTATATTCACAAGTTAATACTTTTTCAGTGTATTGTTCTGTTCAATGTATATATAAAACATGTATAAATGTGTTTGTGCTATATGTGCTTAGAACATGCTTTAAATGTAAAGCATAACAATGAAATTCAAGTTGAATAAGGTGTTATATAAAATATACTATTATTATTATACAAGCTTAGTTGCAACTGCATCAAGTTGACCTATTTTGCACCAACTAAAACATGTTCTAGTTCACATGATGGCTTGTTTCTGGTTATCAAACTTAGTAAATAAATCTTTTTCATTCAGCAAATTGTCAATACGAATGGAACTAAATAGCCAATTAAGCCCAATTTGACAAATAAACAGTGTGTGTATGCAGCGACCTTGTGGAGCATGTGTAAAATGGACAACCCTATGTATAACTACACTAAGACAGATGCCAATGGGTGTTCTGTACTTAAATAAAATCATTTAAAGCTTAATCAAATCTAGAATACTAATGAAATATTAACTAAACAGAAAGGTTTTAATACTGTACTGTTCAAAATATGCATATCTATTGTTGCGATATATACTATTCTTATAGCAACAATATTTAGCTGTCTAAATTAAATGATTTATGTCTGCAACATATTTTCAAAGTGGCATATTTAAACATTGCAGTAGGCATTTAACTCAATTAAAGTGCAATGTTGATATTTTTCAAAATCTATCTTGGTTTGCTCAGACATCATATTTTGTCAGGAGCTTGTTTACAAGGGGGTCATCAATCATTAGCATCTAACCATATACAGGGAGGATCAGAGATCAGAACAGTTACACAGACTCAAACCGAGAAGCCATGAACTCAGCAGAACAAATGAGACTAACATCTCCGGCATCATTAATCAGCTAGAAATTAGTGGTATTATATTATAAAGGTTAATTAAATAGATACTACGAAAACAGCTTATATAACTTGACAACGGAGACTGCTGTTCTCAAATTATCAACCATGAAGACAATCCACCCCCAGTTACCCTTCGTATTCACTTCAGAGCTCCATCATATATAGTGCAGATCCGTTAAAGTATATTTTCAATATGATATTTAAAGGGACAGTTCAACCTCAGAAAATATCTCTTAAATATGTAATGCTTAGAACAATAACCAAAAATTCCACAATAATAATCACCAAATATACCTGATATCATAGACGCGATGATGGCTATCTATTTGAGTAATGTTCTGCACCTTTAATGGCAGCATGTGTTGTATGCTCCCCTGTGAGTTGAGATGTGTGCTGGGTGGTGGAAACAGGTCTGAGTCAGGGATAATATTACTGTACAACACCTCAGAACAGGGTTACACGGTTCTGGCACTATATAAACATGCATTTTTATATATATAGAGGTAAATAATCCAAATTACTGGAGGGCTGCCATTATGGCTGCACAGGAAGCCAGATCTGAAGGTGGGGAGGAGAAAGCTCAAATGCTCAGATGTCCCTTGAGCCCTCTCTAGACTGATGCAGATTATAGTTACTCTTGAGCATTAATATCTCAGCCATTTTGAATCATCTTCCTCTTGTAAGGTTCCTTCTGGCTTAAACTGATATGGTTGTATGTCATTCATGACGTAATTTTAACAGGATCATTGCCTCTGTTCTGGAATAATTTTTTGCTCACACTTGTTTACATGCTTTTGTACGGGCTCTACAGACTTCAGGTCAAACTGTTGTGTTCAACTACAAGTGACATCAGCATTCAGGAGCTTCCAGTCTCTGTCTAACTTCAATGGCGGTGCCCACAGGCCATTAAAAGTTGATTAATCAGCAATTTGAACTGGATTGTTTAATGTGCGATCATTTACACATTTTGACATCATTTATGATATTTGCGAGTATAGCTGTATTAGTCCTGAAAATTTGAAATGAAGGTGGACTATCCCTCTAATAAAATCATTTTTTCGGAGTATAGCTCTCACAATTAAAATGAATATAACATAATGATATTAGATAATATTAGATTCACAATCTAAAGTGTATCATAATATTATATTGTTTATTAGTTGGTAAAGCTGGTTAAATATTCTCTATTACCTTTAAATTTTAATTCTAAAACTGTTCTACATCATAATGCATACATGTAGTACAATAACAGGTTTGTTGCCATCTTGCAGGTCAACTGGAAGACTGAGACTGCATTATTTTTCTAGTTAATAAAACCAATAACATGTCAATCAATATCTATGGAAAAGTTAAGAGTTGCTTCTAGGATTAAGTTACTGTAGGGATGACACAAATAAGTGGGAGTACTAAATGGAATACCATAATCATTCTCAGATTCGACTCCCCTTTCATTAATTACAGCAGTTTCTGGGTAAGTGTGGTATCAGTGTTGTGATAGCACACACACATACAGACAACTGTACATTTGCTCAACCAAATTAAGCATCCATCTTTCACTGTATCCTGAATAACACCCACCTGCTGTATACACCTAGTCAAAAATTATGGTGTATCCATCAATAATCTATCTGATACTATCACGCATCCAACGAAATCATCACATTGCTGTATCCAGGCAATAATTCATTAACACATCAACTCCTGAATGAATCCATTATAGACAGGGCGCTAAAAATGTCTAATCATCAGCTAACAGAAGTCTACTGCCAATAATAGTGCATCCCTCCGACACATCACCCCAACAGCAGTTTAATCCTAAAACTACCCCATTCAGACAATATAACAGCGTCCACACAATCTGTACAATAACAGTCTACTTCTTGTAAGACGACGCATCCACCTTATCAACAGAGCTTACACATAGCAGTACTCTACCAGATGCACCATGTCCAACTGATGTTTACTTACTGTAACTCCACACCATTCACATCTCATGCCAGACAGGCACTCTGCTGACCAACACGTCTTCTTACAGTGAAGACACTTTGAGTTACCAGGTAGATTACCTTCCCTCCAGTGATGATATTGTACCACAGTATTCTGTAATGGATAATAACAGATATATACATCACTGATTCCTTTTTCACATAATAATTAACTATTCACATGCAGGCAAAAATAGCCAGATATCTAGTTCTAACTGTGTGTCGGTATGTATTTGTTTGAGTGTGTATGCAAGAATGCAGGCACATAGTGACCATAATGTTAGTAGCGCAGTGACTTTGGGGGAATTAATTGCAAATTTTACTTTCTGTTAGTCTTTGTTTTCAGTGCACCAAGCATAATAAAATTATGTGAACCCGACAAAAATAACTGTGAATTTGTCTAACTTTGATTATTTTCAGAGCTAACAGACCCCTATGTAGACATTAAAATTTGCTTTTAACATCTTTATTTTCTTGTTAAAAATATGACGAGTCCGGTCCCAGCAAAAACCCACAAGACCTATTAAAGATGCACATATATATATTAAAACAAAACAGTGAGCCCCACTGATGTTGACATACAGTATTTGTTTTGAAAATATTACACCAATCTCAAACCATCACTTCTGGAGGAAGAAAACAAAGAATTATCCCCAAATACTGAATCAGGAAGACAAAAAATTATGTAAATTCCTTTATTTAAATTGTGGAATCACCTTAATTTAAAAGAACACACCATGGAGAACATTTAAACATGGGTTTTCAATTCTACTACACTTCTGGTAACTGTGACACTGTAAGAGATTAAGCCACACATATGTACAAACTGTCCTTGAGTTTAAATAACTAAAGTCAATGTTTTGTGTTGTGTATGTCAAAGTAACAACGTACATCCATGTGAATCATGACTGGTCATCATTATACAGATAAGTTAAGAACCTGTTTTGATGAGGGTATATAAAAGGGTTTTAATAGTCATCAATCCCAAATACCTTTAACTAACTATTAGCCAGAGAACAATGTTGAATCTGGATCTTTATATAAGTTATATACTGTTATTATTATTATCATCATCATCATAAGATGTAGAAGTTATTTGTTCTTGCAAAACACGAGTACTATATGCATATTGTTTTACCTTTTCCTTTGTAGGGACATATGTAGCACATTCTTTGCAGTCACTTACAACAAAGTCTTGGCACTCTAAGTGTGCATAATACTCACAAACTGAAATACATAAACAGAGCATAATCTATATTAATAGCTTACCACACATGTAACTGTATCCATAAAGTTAGCAAGCATTTAAAAATACGTTGCGGGGAAGTAATTATTATAAAGTAAAATTAGGTAGGTCCTTTAATCATTTCCGGGGATGCACAGAAAGCAATTTGATGTAATACATCCTTCTTATTGTTATCTTTAAATATGTGATATAAACTGTCACTTATTCTGCATCCTGTTCATTATATCATCAAATGCCAGCTATCTAAGCTGATATGAATGAGAGCATTTCTGGTATTTTGTTCTCTCACTCAATTAGCAATTTGGCACAAGCCCCAAACAAGTTCAGTATACAATGATCATTCCAGTCAAAAACTTAACAGGCTTGTGACAGGCCAGTATGATTAGATAGGTTAATATATGCAGGCCCTTCAGTTATATATGGTTTTAAAACGAACTGAATATTGTGAATATAATATGTTCACATACATTAATAAATATTTTCCTTTTTATTTCACAGGATGAAGCCAGTAAGGATTATGTATATCATAAGTTAGTGAGCAATAGTATATATATATATTTACAATTAGAAGGCACGCCACAGTGCACACACACCACTACGTACTTTCACAGCGTATTGCCAGGCTGTCTTCTAATCGTTTCCGGCACAAGTTACAAAACTTCCTTTTGAAGTGTCCTGGCTCTGACCAACAATGGGAAACGGGATTCTGTAAAAGACAAAACAGAATGAAAACGTAGAACTATAACATGTATAACATACACATTACCATTTATTATAACAGTTCTTTTCAGTAGCACTTCTAGAATATTGTCTGAAGCTACTTGAGAGCAGAAATTAGCAGTTAAATCTGTGTTAACAATTACACATACTTGTAATGTGCTACAGACTTAATTATATAATGCTCAGAATGAGCATCTTTGTTCTAAATACTACATTATACAATAATGTTATCATTACCCATGTATAATAGTATATAGCATTGTTATAATTATATAATGATATACAATATTATTATCAGATGACATTATACAATATACACAGGATTCTTAAATTTAATAAATAATGTTACACTGTGAGTGCATTATTATTATTTCATAAAGCTATATTGCTCATCCATCTTTGTATTAAAAATGCTCAAAGTATACTTTTCAGAAGTTTCTGGCATCCCAGAAGTCTTCTAAATACTTCACACCATTTAGTGTATCATTGCTTGCTATCTGTTTTAAAATTTGGATGAACTAAAAGCGTTAATTATCAACACAATTAATCTACGTCCTTTTTCCATAATGATGCCACAATCCCCTTTCTTCCCTACACTATAATCAACACCATCTCATCCTATCATCATTGCCTGCCTACTCTTCACTCCGGTTAGCTGTTCACCCAGTACCAGGATCACACAGTAGCCAGTCTCCTGAATACCTAACTGTTCCATGACTGAATGGTCTTAATAGGTCACAGATATCCACAACAGACAATGGTTACTGCTGTCATATCCACGAGCTGTGCATTATTATGCATTACTGTTTACAGCACCTCATCACTCAGTTATTAATGAATAAATGCATAATTGATTTATAATATTTATCTGTATATTAAGAGTTCCACTCTAAACGGTCATATTGCTACAAGATGCCAGTCATAAATACCATAATGATCCATTTGTAATATTACACCAGAACTCTTTCTAAAGGTTTGATATTTTTAAGAAACTTTGTGACTTCCCTCTGATACCTACTTTACTCTTCAGAACTTGATAATAGACAAGAGATATTTTGAAAACAGAACTGATTTAAATGTCAGTGAAAAGACCATTCCAAGTTCAATTATTTTCGGTAACATTTTAAGTAAGATTAGTAGTAGGATCCATATGACAGAATACTCCACCCCCTTACTTTACAATGTTTAGTAATTTTTCCCCGGGTTACAGTTTCTCTCTCTCCTAATTTAGTAAGGGGTCAGAAGCAATTTGGCAGGTTCCCCCATTGTTAAACATATCAGACTGAGTGCTTGATTTCTGAACAGACAGGTAAGACACCACTACATTAACATCATACCAACAAACATCTGATTGTAGTTTTGCATCAGTTTGTAATGTAAGAAATGCAAGACTTTGAGCAGACTGTCATTTCTTCCCTGAACTGGTGCTACACTATTCACATTAATGTGTGGCTTAATTCTGAACCCATGTTAAATATTACATGTAATTATTTACAAGTAGTTTATAATAGGTATTATAGTTGTCGAGTGAATGCATGGCTGCTTAACTAGCTGTACACCAGCTGTGGTGTCATCTAACATGGGGACAACAGATGACTGATAAATTGATTTGTAAATGCCATCTGATGGAATGATAGGGAATTAACTGTATATGGCCAGTGGACATTTTATGCTCCTGGCTAATAAGCTGTATCTTTTTGTTGAAAAGGTCTGTCAAACTTAACATCTGTGACATGTTAGAATACTGTGTTTTAGAGGCCATGTTCAATCGTTACATGTATTTTTATGCAGCATAAGATGGTATTTTTGGGGCAGGGTAGAAGATGATTTTATCTGTTAAAATGAAATCATCTCAACCAGAGTAAGAAAAATACTTCTGACAATAAATGATTAATAGTTATAAAAAAGAGTACATCATCTAGGGAATTTATAAAAGTTTATGTGTATGAAATACATCTGTTAAAGCAAATGCACCAACAAGCACCAGGTTCTGTAAAACATAGTATTTTTTATGTATCTAGTATGAATTCTGTCATTATATGTCTGGATCATGGTTAGAAAATGTTAACAGCTAAATGTTCTCAGGCAATTTAAACCAGAATTTTTAGTTTGTGCAATACCCAAAAATATACCCTTTTCATATAACGCCTCCAGCAATATGCCTAACTAACTGACACAGGTTTTATCATTCTATAACATATAGGACTATTAGAAGTAGGTTAGTTCTTCCAAATATGGGTTAGTTACAAGCACAATCACTGAATCAGGACAAAGGGGACTATTACCATGGATTCAATCAAATCTGATTTTGAAAATGACTTTTCAGAGGTGGGATTAATTTATGAGGTTGAACAGCTAGTCAAGTCCTGGTGACTAAACCTCGGGATCAGCAAGCTGATTTGTGTGTGTGTTTTACTGCCATTCTGTATGGTTCTTTAGTGTGAATTATATGGGAGTGCAAACCCTACTCACCCACCTCCTCAACATCTTTACAGAACTATAACCAGAAATTTATTACTGGGTGACTATAATGCTAGACAAGTATACATACCTTTATTAAGTAGCATGCTATGCTGGAGCATGGAGAAACCACCATTTTTAAACATCTGTCATGTACTATGAAGTTGCAAACTGAAAAGAAAACAATACTTGTATAATCTTCTATACTCCGGAATTTATACACAACAAATCACAGCTGACATAAATAATAATATGCGAGACCATGAACGTTGTTTCATGCAAGTCTGCTTCATATCTAGAACCTGTTCTTTCACCTTAAATCTATTCCAGCAAATGTTAAAAATAGCTCCAGGCTGCTGCTGAGCTTGCAGTTATCTCTCTCTGCTCCGAGACGAAGAGGGAAACTTACCACACACAAACACACAGTATTGTATTCTGCATCCTTCTCCGACCTTAATGATTGTCCAACCAAAGCCCAATCTGTTGTTATATTGCAGTATAGCACTACATAGTATGTGCTATTCCCATGTAACTAACGAGTAACAGAGCTCACATCACAGCAGTTTAAACTTCCACCGCCACTTATAGCTATGGTAGATTAATAGATATATAGTACGTTCGATAAATAGAACAACATCTACAGCTTACTCATACATTGTTTGTGTGAGAGGGTGTACATTAAGACAATGAGAGGATCATGAATCCAAAATATGGATGATAAATAAATAACAGGATCCTAGATGAGTGATAGCGACACTTGATCTGATGATGGATATACCATTGCATATTGAGTACGACACTTGTTTATGATCAGGCCTCAGTGGTGACTCGTACAGATAGACTGGCCACAATCTACGGTCCTGAACATCATCCCACTTAACCCGATATTAATAATGGCAAGTCTTGTAGCCGCACCTCTATTCCACATTACAGCCAGTGAGTGGTAGTTAAATGCTATTTCATGTACTCTACAGTGGCAGAAGGAGGGTAATTATAATGTAGTGATAGTCGGTTTTGCTCTGCTGACTCCTCTGCTAGTGCCAGAAGGTAGTTTATAGTCACAGAATCTATTTGTTGCATGGTTGGAGTTTAACCTGGGTTAAACCAGTTTAGCCCAGCCCAGCAGGTTAAACCCAGGTTTTTCTCAGAAAAGATTACAATTGGTCCACACATTTATACATATTTAACTTGGATACAGATGAAAAGTAGTTGCTAGAATGGTATGAATTTATAAGATGTTATTATTGATATAATAATATAATAACACAAATGTAAACATATCCATTAGACCACAAGGCTGTGAAAATGGGCACCATTCATTATAATAAATTATTTGAGGAATTCTGCTATTCCTTAAGTCCTTGTTTCATGACAGTTGTGTTGAGAAGCTGAAACCAGAAGTGTGGTGGACTTGTGTTAAAAAAACACATGTAAGAGCATGAACACTGGACTATGTGATCTAGCCATTATCCTGAATTGAGAGTTTTTCACCAAAATTGGTGCCATCCAGATCAGACTATGTAACAATATCTAGAGAAGCCAGCCAAGCTTGTCTCTCTATGGAGAACTTCATGGTGTTGCAGAGTTAGACTGGCGAACATTTGAATACTTGCTATGGTTCTGCATGTTCTATGTCAGGCATAAGAGTGGTCTTCGACTTAGAAAAAAAAATCCTGAAAAGCAGGAAAAGGAAGTCACAGATCAAGTTTTGGGTATTTTTAAGACAATATGAGACTACTAAAATGGGGATAAAACAAAACTTTTACAAGAGAATATTTTTTAACCAGTTTGACCTACTCTCCATCTACAAAAACATTTAGCTCTGGAGAAAACGGAATTCCAGTAAATTCTCATCCCTGCTATGTACAATTATTGACATACATACGCATACTGTTATTTGTGCACTTTATGTAGATAACGAATGTTTATTTCACATTTTGTGTTTAATTGAATCAATTAGTGGTGAATTATGCCTGAAAATAGTTTAACCCTGGCTTAACCCAGTTTAGACAAAAAATGGAGGTTTACTTCAACCTGGGATAAACCTGTGGGTTGGTTAAACCTGCCAACCCTAATTTGTTGACAATAATATAAGCTGCCTCAAACAGATCTGCCTGATGCTTAATAATTACAGGTTGGCATATATCAGTAAATGAAGGAACTTCAACATTCATATACTGTATAAGTGTAGTCTTAACCAGGAAATAGAATCAAGCAGTTTGATAGTAAACAAGTTAACAGGATCATTGTCAAAAAGCAGCTTGGAATGCTAGGAAACAGGCATTTAACACTTTCTGAAGCTGTGACTTGGGAATCTAAACTTCTCAGAGCATACTAACCAAGCTTACCACCCTCATCTCAATAAAAAATCAGTTTACAAAATTCCTCATATGATATTATGTGTGAATGCATGAACAGACACAACCATTTGGTATGTCGAATGGGATGGGGCATGTGTGTCTGTCTACACGAATGAAATGTGAACTTAACCATTGTTTACAATCTCTTTTACAGAATGCTATCTTTAATCCTAAAATAAACCTAAAACGTGTTTTCTATATTTTGAGACCAGTCACCAATGCCAGAACAAATCAACAGTCCCAATAGTGACCATAATAATTAAACGAGGAAAGTCTCTCTTTCCATCTGTATTGCCATAATTATCTTGCACGTTCAACCAAGTAATCTAGTATATAAAGTTTATTAATTATGTATCCACATTTAAGAACATGAAACAGAAATATGTTTGATAATGATCAATGAATGTGACATAACTATGCCGAGCTACAACAAACAATAAAGAAAACGTTGATGGGCCAGCACTCTGTGACTGTCAGCTGCAGTTCTTAAACAAGGTGTAAATCAACGCTGTAAATAGTCCCTATATACTAATACTTAGTAATAGTGAACACAACGAAATTTACAAGCTTAGCCTTTGCCGGATTCTTTTTCGAGAAAAAAAAACGCCCAAAAATCTTAACAATTTCTGGAATATAGTTCTAAATGTGGAAAGAGGTAGCAACCTATTTTTCTCGTTCTAAACGATGTGCCCATCACTATGTAGAAAGAAAAGAGTGGTTGATTATGAAAGAAATATATCGAAAGGGCCAAATCACTGGACTCCATGAATTATCTGTGACCGTGTTTGTCACAACGATGACAAGCCGGCTGGTCACACTACGTCCGACTCTTACTAAGTCTTAGTAATAATAATAATGAACGAAAAGCCGAATCAGCTAAATACTATATGATAAACATCGAAACGGAGGCGCCCATTAAGTCAGGAATGGAGATAATTATCCAATTGGAGGCATACGTGCAAGCAATTGACCACGTTCCAGTTAAATGGTCGATTAAATCTCGCTAAATAATTATGCTAAGAAGCTCTCACAGTGTACGTGCGGGTGTATCTGTATGCTGATCGTACTTGTGGCGCCGCCTAGCGGTTACGTGATGTACGAGGCGCCAAATGGCCGCCTTATAGTCGCTCTGCATGTACAGAGACAGTGCAGGGCAATGTCGAAGAGAAACCTACCTTCGCAGACGTATCCCTGGCCTATCAGGCCCCACAACATATCCGTACAATGGTGACAGTACGTCGGTTTGTGGAACGTCTTTTTCGTGAAGAAGTGCCCATGTCCGTGCTCGAAAACGTCGGATTCTGGTGGGCAGTATTCGTCGGAGTTGGAGAGGGCTGCCATGTTGGCCTCGCTTTAGGCTCGGCCCAGCCGCACACCCCACCGCGCTTAATCACCGAAAAACTATCCACAGACGATCGTCAAGCAGCTCTCTTCTACTCCGTATACGACGATTAAAGCCTGATGTCGACGTCCGGGCACAATTCGTAGTCCGAAGCGGGCTCAGTAGCGCCAAATTTAGTGCATTTTGCTACGACAAATATCTCGCTCCCTCTATCTCTCCAGTCGATGTCAAGGCGCAGGTCTGCAACCCGACCACAGCGCCGCCTGACGGGAGGCTGCAACATTAGCTATGTTGTGATGTAATGGGGGTCTTTCCTCGCTGGTGCAAGGAACAATCAGTTGTCACGAACATGTGGTTTACTCATACTGTGTCAAATATATAGTGGATAACCGAAGAGTGGCAAATAAGTGTATGTTCATGCCTGAATTAGAATTGCCAAACAAGTGAAATATACACTGTTCATATCAATTAATTATTAAGGTGTTTTCTACCTCCGTCACTGTATTTCTCATTTTATGTGCCCTGAGTTTACGTGATAATGAACGACTTTTGAAGTTTTGTGAACTAATCATTGACAAATTTTAATAAATCATGATATCACTAGATTACAATCATTCATCTATCCAGGATATTTTCCAGACTATGCAAAAACTTTGAATTAACAATTAAATATACGTACAGAATACTACCGGGGGCATAAGGTTTAATGTTTTATAACAATTAGCTCATGAATACAAATAGATCTAACCCAGATTCAGAGATTGGCGCATCAATTTAAATCACGTGACAGCTACGTCTACATAGCACTACTGGCGGCAGTCCTTTTATGTTATATTTGTTTCAATTTAGTTGGATATTGTCGTCACCACGCTTAAACATTAATTATGCCATGTCATATGGAAAAAAAATGGAGTACTAGAAAGATATATAATTGTGCAGTACGCTGCAACAAGGTATTAGAACTCGTACATGCAAATAAGTTTGACCGTTCCAATGCCGATTTCAGGTTTAGAATGAACCAATCCTTGGTTTCTGATCACTTCATAATGTATCACTTCCCATCATAACGTTTCGAAAACAGTCCCCTTTTTACACTCGAAGCGAATTACGGAGTTATTGGGGGCCAGTGGAAAGACAGCAGCAGATACAATGGCGCTCCGTCTAGGTAATATGGGGGCAGGCTAATAGTCGTAGTGCAAAAAATATTAAACATGTGACCCGGTCCGTAGCCTTATTCAGGAATACTGAAAACAAATTAGACATAGCAGCTATCTAGATCTAGTGGAAAATAATTTATTGAAGAATGAAGTTACGACCTCTCGACCTGATATCATTATGCCATTATGTGGATCATACAGATCCCAAGGGAATCACATTTTACATCGCTGATTGTTTCCATACAACAACACCGCCCATTTAGCCTACCTTGTGCACATCCATCCATCCATACAACAACAGAAAATAAATATGGACTCAAGAACACAGCCGAGTTGATTTAGAAACCATCAATCATACGGTACATATATACTGATATAGCATATACCCCAACTCTTCATTTCACATCAAGTATGCTTACACTTCAGATATGATCCATTTCGTTCATTGTCCATGCACCTGTAAAGAGGGTGGGGGGTGGGAGCCCGCCATAATTTGGCTGAGTCATCTAACACCATATCATAGGACATGTACTGGTTATCATCTCTGTGATGAATTTAGCTTAAATGTCCTCAGGCCAAAGAAAAAAAAAAGCTATCCGATACTTAATTACTTATCCTCTTCTGCGTATAGTTTAGGCTTTTAACCTGTTAGCAGATAGTGACCTACCAAAGGTCTCACTGTCATATTGGCAGAATACGTTTACCAGTTGTTGACTATATTTCCATCAACTCCAGGCTTTATATAACCTTGTTTTAAAGACGTTTAGACTTGGGGCAGTTACAACCTCAGATGGGAGTTGATTCCATGTATTAGTTGCTCTTATGGTGAGGAACTTTTGTCGTACCCTTTGTTTACGCGTTCTTTGACTATTTTAAATGAATGTCCTCATGTTTGTGACTGATCTAATTTGATGAACTTTGCGTCTATATGATACATGCCATGTGTATGTTTGTACAGCTCTATCGCCTCTTGTCCTACGGTAGTGAAAGCTTGGTAGCTTCAATCGTTTCGGCCCAAATCCTCGTACTCCCCATCATGCAGGCCCGGAACTAACTTAGTGGCACGTCTTTGTAAATTCCTAAGTAGGGTGATGTCTTTGTTGTAGAGAGACCCCCAGGCTGCATTATTATATTCGGAGTGGGGTCGAACCAGTGATGTATATAGTCTGATTTTTGTATTTAAACACTTACTAGTTTAACTGGAGTTCAATTGAGTTTAAGGTGCAGGGGATGATGAACTTATTACTGTTTAATCATGGCTTTGTTGTTTTATAGTAATTACTGTGAGAAGAAGTAAACTTTCTACAGCAGTGAACTACTTTGTCATAAAACATATCATCTTCAACTTTTTGAATTCCAGAAATATATATCGTATATAAGTACTATCAGCGAGTCCTTAGCAACGTGTTCTTGATATGTTTAGTTAACTATTGTCTGATAAAATCTATTTTTAGTAATTGGTTCAATGAATACGATGCTACAGTTCTTGGTGTAAACATCTCATCCTACTCCATGGTATCAACTACTGTAACAGCCTTATTATCATATGATGGGAGAACATCAAGAGAACAGATCGTTTGTTTATATTTACACCGGACTACAATTGATAAGACTTCTTGTAATATTTAATTACCATTTTTAAATGTGTTAAAATATGTGCATGCATAGCCAAAGTTGTTGTGGCATTAAACATCATTAATTTTTTTCCTTCATGGATGGATGTAATATAGTTATCTCTTCACCACCTGGAACGATCACAATTGACCTGGGAAATGGATAATTCCATTACTTGATGATGAATTCACTTAGCAGCAATGAGATTATCTAAAGCTTGCTCATACAGGAATATTACCAGTCAGTAAACAACTCAGAGATGTTGATACCTACCTATAGAGGTACAACCTTTTGTAAACACCTATTGTTGTGAAACTGACACATTGCATTCATTCGCCATTAGATAATGGCCATTAGATAATGATACATGGTCAGCATCTAAACACAGTTATTGAGTCTTTAACCAGTGGCTGCTTAACATCTCATACGACCACAATCTGGCATTGGCCAATCAGTTCATCTATGGGGCATTTTGTGTCCATAATGGCAACATCCAGCATATCATCTTACAGAAAAGCAGGGACAAGGATAAAGATTTTTAACAAAATTGGTTGCAGACACAGCAGGACTGTGAACTGAAAATGGGAAGTGACATTATCAAATCATAATAGTACTCCAGACTGGATTAATAATACCAGCCTCCTAGAAAAGAGTAACGTCTCTAGCCATCTCATTATAGAGGTATCACATCTCTATACTGGTTAAAATTCTGGAGCATTGCCTTCTCTCCAGAAGATGAAAATCTTGTTCCGGAGACCCAAAACAAACTTTACTATGTGTCTTGCCACTGTCATTTCATCTTCTTTTGGTGCTACATGAACATGCCGTGGGATCATTCTTAGCCACGTCTGTATTCTTTATTCTACTGTTCTGATGGTGACTAATTGATGTAGTTGTTTTGAACATTGCTTAATCTGCTTTTATCTACAGTTGGATACACATTCAGGAGGTACCAAGTAACCCCTCAAGGTATCAGCCACATCAAACATTCAAGATAGAAATATAAAGTAATAATAACATGCCATATTGCTGATCAGACATAACACTTTTGGCAGGAATAAATTTAATTCATTATTATTATTATCACGTAGCCCATCTATTTTATTATTCACTTAGTATGCCTGTTAAGAAAAATAATGTAAATGCTAAATTTAATTGACTACAATCAAAACTGGTGTGTATATCTGTGGATAAACTCAAGAATAATTTATAACTTCACACACATGCACGCACACACATACAGATAACATACTCACATTATAAATATTTATTACTTATCTATTATGTACACTTGTTTGTTTATTTCGTCTTTGTTTAATTAACTGGATAATGGGATCAATGATTGTATGTGGTTGACGATATATCATGTGATGATCGGCGCCATTGACAATAATGTGGTTGTTATTGGGATGTAACCAAGACATGAGTGTCTGCTGAGACTTAGCCCAAGCCTGAAAAATACAAAACATAAATGAACATTATTTAAATTTCACATTCTAGTGTTTATTGTGTATAGTTCATAAACCCCCCCCCCCCCCCCCAGCCCACAAACAAACAAAAGAAACAGTAATTTTACATGTTATAAAATAATAAGCCTATGCTGAGAAAGTGTTTGTTGATTAATTAAAAAAAATGGTGCTCCAGTTTAGTGCCCATTATAATGATTATAACTTGTTTTAACTCCACATCATCCAGACCTAAACATTACTTGATGCTATTCCTAGGCTTGCCACTTTTTGGGGCCATGTTTTTATTTGATTGTCACAAAACAGATTTACAACAAAACCTATATTTGTTCCACAAAGTTTGGCATGAAAAATATCATGACTTTTACTTTTTCTGGTCCATAGTTGTTGATCAGACTGATTAATTTTCCCAGTGAGTATATATCACCAAAATAGCAGTAAAGATGCATATCACTTAGATTCAGAAACACTCCAGGAACCAAAAGAGAGGCAGCTGGCTTGGATAGATGCATTCCTGAAGAATCGCAGGCAATACATCATTGCACATAATCATGATAATTATATATATATATATATATATATATATATATATAAAGATGCCACGGATGCCTGAAATTTTGCAACACAACTCAGAGTTACTACCATTGCCCTAAATCAACACCAGGGTGATAACTACTTGATTGCTGAATTGTGCTGTATGTGAATCAAGCTTCAATGTGAATCTCTCCTGAGATCTTGTTGTTCCAATGTTAACAACAAACACAAGCAACTGATCACCATCAGATAGCTTGTAGATTACAAGTTTCATCCATAATGATGGATGTGTATATGACCATAAGTTATCATACCAGACCTATTAGTTTACATGCTAAAATGAATCAAATAGTTCAGCTGCTTCAATGGGTATCTCTGTGGTTGAACTGTAAGTAGTCGGCCTGGCTTTGTCTGAAGTGTTTCATCTTTCACTTAATTCACCAATTTTTCAAAAAAAGATTCATTCCTACAAGTTCTTACATCATTTAAATAATATACTATTTCTTACCATTCAATTGACACACCTTAAAATTGTACTTCTAATTATGTTACATTGAAAATAATTATCCTGAAGATGGGCTTAATAATTCATACAATAAAATAATAAATTCTGTTGCTACTTTTTAGTTAATAAATCTGAATTTTTTTATCATCCTTTAGTTCCTATTAATCCATAGAATCATAGAATTGATTATTTTGGAGGCTTATAACTTAATGAATAATACTGTTAAAAGATAACATTACCGTGTTCATTTTATTGGGTAGCTGGTCATCAAAGAAGTTCCCATTGATAACAGTAGTACTAATGTTAGCAGGGAAAGCTTTCATCATGAACAAAGTTCTGTAAACATTGAAATAAAACAATCTTTGTAACATATTTAAGCGAGCCAACTGGCTATTATAGTGCTGTTTTGAGCTTAGTTGATCGAAGATATGGTAACATAGAGATTTATATTAAATCATTTAATTTGATCCATTTAGCTGATCTAGTTCATCATCAGAACAATAATAAATTATTACTCACTGCATCTGTGATATACTGTCATTAATAAAGTGGTATTCATCTACAATAGAACTCAGATGTCTTGGGTTACACAACAGATGTTTCTGCAGATGTCAGAAGAAGATTGTCAGAGATAAGCAGATAAATACATAAAAAGACACAAAATAACATGTAATAAGCCTGAAGCATGATGACGTCAAAAACCAAAACAAACCAGCCACGCTTTGCATTGTGGGATTTAAAGGGGATCAGCTGAGCGATAATACCGTGATAATCCTGCCATTTTAACCTTAAACGTCAATGTTCCGGATCTGTTATAATCATGCCAAAAACTAACTTCTGCGTAACGTTTTAACTCTGCTCCAACACTGAAAAAGCAGGCACTGTTGAAAAATTGTATTCCAAAACTGAAAATCAGATTATAACTATATGCTAATTGTCCGTCATTGCTACTTTATAAAATGATAGTAAAGTGTGGTATTCAACATTGTAAACCATAGTACAATAATATTCACTGCACATAACAAAGACTGTTAAAATGTGGTGTTCGTATTAAATCACAATAAAATTATATTTAACGAAAAGAAGAAGAATAGTCTTCTTAATTTATTATTTATGGATATAATAATATGGTAAATTGCACTTTATTTACTAATATTATTATCTATGATCTGAAGGATAATAATATTGGTAAATTACACTTTATTTGCGCCTTTCACTGTTTCAGTCAATCCTTACACTGACACTAATTATAAAAATTTGACTCGCAGATTGTCATTTTGAATTAAAACTACCCAACGCTTTCTCAGCATTTCATCCCGTGGCCAACACATGCCAACTTAAATGTTTATATTGCTTACTAGTGGCATGACAATACAGAACGCAGGAGTTAGTTTTTGGCATGATTATAACAGATCCGGAACATTGACGTTTAAGGTTAAAATGGCGGGATTATCACAGTATTATCACTCAGCGGACCTCCCATAAATCCCACAATGCAAAGCGCGCCTGGTTTGTTTTGGTTTTTGACGTCATCATGCAATGGGTCTATTAATTTACCAAAATAACGATGGTTATATATTATTTATCTAGTAATGATGTCCATGATTAGCTTGAGTTATATTCTAATGGTACCATCTCCCACCTGTCTCTTTACGACTTCTTCTGAAATTCCTTCCATGGCCAATGGAGGCACCATCAGTTTCAGTAATAATGCCAGTCTAGTAACGCCAAGGGCTGCTGAAAGCTGATGTGCTTGGAAATAGGGCAGCAAATGTCCAAACCTTTAAAACAGTCAAACAATACTTAGTAAGAAGACATATTAAATGGCATATAAATTTATTTCTTTGCAATATTTCTTTAATTATTATGGCAGTATCTCATTGTTGTGGCAGCTATAGATCCCAGATGTTGTGACATATACTTTAATCTATTATCATTCAGAACTATTCCCATGTTGATTGGATTATTTATACAAAGTGTTACAAATGATATTTACATTAGTATTTGAATTTGACATGCACACAAATATATATATATATATATATATATATATATATATATATATACGCATGCATATATACATATAGAAATTAAATATTACAACCATTCTGATCACATGGCATATTGTCAGATTATATTTATAGGGACTTATTGACAACTGAATCATACATGCATCAGACTTCACAGGGTTAGGATAATGGTGTCTTTTAACTGACTGCTGATCTCTCTATCATCTCATTGGGGGCGCCTCCGTGGTCTAGCGGTAGCGTGTTGGACTACAGATCACTACCACCCGTGTTCAAATCTCGGCGTGGGCACATCTGAAGGTTGTTTCATCTTTGACTTCGCCTCATTACCTATGGAGGTCGCTCGGCCCATTTAGCCTACCTTGTGCACAAAAGTGGCCGTAAAACATCAATCATCATCATCTCTATCATCTCATCATCATAGTCTTTAATATAAACTGACTGATGATGTCAACATTCATATTCATTTGGTGTATAACCTCACTTTAATCATTGGCTTTGATTACCCACACATGAATAATCTATTGCTAATGACTTAATAGCTCATTTATAAAAATCTGAGTGAAGTTGATCATCTATAAAATGCCAGTTGTCTACACTTATTCAGACTTATTCCTGATTAAGTCACACATTGTCATAGACTGACATCTTATTCATTATGGTTTTAGAGTTATCACTACATATGAATCAGCTGCACAAATACCTGGTTTTGAAATTTTGCTAATAATAACCTGTATTGCAATGTATAATGTGATACTTCCACACAGAAATCACAGTTATGATCAGTCACAGACAATTTAAAGCTATCATGTAAAATGTAAATGTCACTGACATAGCCTGGCCAGGGATTAAGCCCAGGTGTTAGAGGTCTGTGACCAACTGCACAACCAGTGAAGAAGCCCACAGCAGTCATGTAAAAATCACCTTTTTATGATCATGTACATGAAATAAAGATGATCTATGATTAATTTTGTTATTTGTTCTGGTTCAAAATAGTATTGTGATTTGAACCTATCAAGTGTTAAAATCATGTATTGAGATTTCCACTGATTTTGCACACATATAAATCCAGTAACAGACTGGCCAGGATGTCAGATAAAGTGGCCCCCCTTAGATATTAGACAATATGTTAAGAAAGTTAATAACCTTTTAAAAGCATAAAAATATAATAGAAGTTCAGTACTCAGGGAGAGTATTGCAGTATGTAAACTTTCACAAATGAAATTTTAAGGTGTTTATATATGAGACAATTCTTTTTGTAATGTGCTTCTATTCACACACATGCATACATATAACATTACTGTATTTATGCAACTAAAATTTACGTTGAATTACTATTTTAATAATAAAATTAAAATTTTCAAAGATACTTATTGTTTAAGAACATATAAATACTATTTATCATTAAAATGGCATATAAAATTACAATTACTAATTTTTTATGTTTCTGAAAAATGCAAAAAGAATAAAATTGGTATCCTAAATTGTTAGTCTGCCAGATATGTTACCAGCTGAGTTAGTGTCCTAAAACTGGTGTGTGAGGAAGATTGGTAGCCACAAAAGTGGTTTTCACATGGACTGTTTCTGATAACCAAGACATTTTTACAGAGTAAGATTTACTTTCATAAAATACTTAGGTACAAAAATGCACACAAAACTGGAGAAAAAATTACATTTATCAGTGCATGTCCTGCATACACTAGTGTTATGCTATTATGACACTATCCAGAGGAAATTCAGTCATACTAATCACCACAATCAGGCACATACTGCAGGAGCAATAGACTAACTGTACACTAAAAATATTTACACAAGAAGACAATGATATAGCTATATACATCAGCTCATGGATTAGATACATTAATACATACCAGAGATCTACCCAAACACCTTGATCCTGTTCAAAGAGATCTTCTACGAGAGGGTCAATCAGCACAAGATCAGATATTTCACTGAAAGATGAGAGTAGCCTTATAAAACATTTAGATGTTATTACTATGCTCAGTACTATGATGTCATATCTAGGTGATATATATATATATATATATATATATATATGTGTGTGTGTGTGTGTGTCAGACTCAATTCTGGAATTGATGGTCAATTCCAATTTTGGAATTTGTTATTTAAAACAAAATTGAATTGGAATTGAGAAATTTTGAATTGCAATTGAGAAATTTTAAATTGGAATTGAGAAATTTTGAATTGGAATTTCCAACAAAAGAATTAAACCCAGAAATTAATTTACCATTTTTATAACGTTAACACTTACATGTGGTGTTACCAATATACTAGAACCATAATGATCCAGAACTTTGGTCTGGACACTGTGGGCTCCGCCCCTAACACCGTGACTCCACCACATATCATACCTGTAACCTACATAGGGATATTGCTATTTAGGAATTAATTAATTTATCATCTCACCAGGAATACCAATCTGGAGCCAAAACTTGCCCCTCCTCTCCTAAAACTGACTAGTATAGCCTGTCCCCAGACCTAACTGTTTTAATAACCATTTGAGATATTTTGTAAACTTGCCATATGTCAGTGGTTTCGTACCCGGCAAGGTTGTGAAAGTAAATACAGGATCTGACCCCTGCTGGGCAGAACTAATCAAAAACACTCATTTCAGGGCTCCTACTGGACAGTGGAATATAAACACATCTTTCATGATTACAAAATACACACTTACATTGGGATACACCCAAGACTATGATCCATCACTTGATGTAATCAAATATCTCTTTAGCTGAAAGTGCCTTGTGGTTAGGCTTGCGCTATTGTTTTACCACGTTAACACTTACATGTGGTGTTACCAATATATTGGAACCGAACTGATCCAGAACTATGGTTCCTTTTATATATATATATCAGATATGCACACTGACCGTGGCATCCCATGTAGGCATTTAACCAATTAAAATGTTCAACACTGTGACACCATCATATAGCATACCTGTAATAACTAATATATATAGAGATATTGCTATTTAGGAATTTACCCCGTTCAATGTTTAGAACAGGCAAAAAAAGTAATCCACAAATCAATTTACCATTTAATTTTTTAATTCAGAAATATTTCTTCCATAACAATCCTACTTGGAATATAAACTACTCAGAGTAGCTATTTCAGTAAGTACTCACAGTACCTACTCATGATAAAAAGTATTGGGCAAAAAAGTCGGAAAAAAAACTTTGGAATTGATAAATTTGTGGTGGAATTGACCAAATGGAATTGACCCCATATCTGGTGTATAGTGAAATAAGAGTAATAGGATATTTAGGTAGTCAAGTGGTATTTAGTTTTTATTCAGATGTTATATCCAGGTAGTTGGATCTTATATGCAAACATTGCAGTGTGGTAGTCTGATTTATTTAGGTAGTATTTAGATAGTGAAATCTTGTAGGATTATATCTCTTGTGGGTACATACCTAGGTTTTGGGAAGTGGTATGTAGCAGTTGTTAATTATTAAATCAGATATTGAAACGTGGCTAGACAAGTGTATGCATGTGCACAAACATGCACACACATACTTTCATCACATAAGTGTCTATTAATTGAATTACAATGCATCTGTTATATTCAATCAATGATAATCTTACCTTTCATATACCTGTGCATAGAATCTTCCAATCATTGCACCAAGCTCCACTCCCACAAAAATAAATGGCTTCTCTTGTTGACTGCTGTACGTAATTAACCGATGAAGGTCATCAACCATTCTGTAATTGAAATTACCACAGATTTAAATTTCACTATTTGGTGTCCGAGTGGATACTGTTTTGCTGTCATAAGATAGGGAAGCCACATCCATGGCTGGGTCAGTTAGGGCACAGGAATGCTTGCTGATGATTACAGTATGTAGGAGGTCAGGGTTTGATCCCTCCCCCAGCATGATAGTAGGGTAACTTTATAATTAAATTATTACGTTTTCCAGATGTGATGAAACTACAGCTAACTATCCACCAAAGAAAATCAGTAATATCTCAGTGCTGGGATTACATAATAACATAAAGAGCTCAGAGGTTGTGCGCACAACAGAAGTACACAACCCAGGACAAAAAATTAAAGAACTGAATGCCACTGAATACATCTGCCTGTCTATCGTTGTTATTATTAATGTTATTCTTTATAAGCCTACCTTTCAACTGTTGACGTTTTCCAGCGATTACCAAAGTGCATCTCGAGTTCATTGTTGGAATCAGCAGAATAATTCTATAACAAATTACAAATGTCTGTATTGTAAAACTGTATGAACAAATTCATTAGGCAATGAATGCAATGAAAATTAAACGTTTATATCTTATTGATTAACTGACTGACAAGTACAGTTACAATACAACACTCACTACAGGAGCTCTCTCACTGAAGCCAAGGCCAGCTCTGTCATAAGAACAAACCTGAAAAAAGAAATCCCCAAAGTCAGAATTTGTTTCTTCCTACATTAAACATTGCTTGTGAGATAAATAAATATAGTCTTTTAGTTTTACTGTCAATGCTCAAATTATACAACAGCCAAACATTCCATGACATTGTATATCATGCATTTATAAACAATATAATTCACAGTACACTCTCAGTGTGTGATAATGAAGGAAATTCCTTGTTTCTACACAGTGAGTTTGTTTGCCAAATGGTACAGGAAAGTGAATGTATGCCACTAAGCATAAAGATATGAAGCGACAAATAAAGTTTAAAAGCTAAAATTCTACATAAGTATTCCATCTATCAGAATGCTAAATATGAAATATTTTACTTTTGTTATTTTTGCTAGTTCTGGTTGAACAAGTGACCATACGTCTGACATCATACCAGTTGGAGCATCAAGTATAACTGTAAGAAAAAAGAACCAGATGTACTAATAACGAATCATCACGTCGGGAAATATATTATAACTGAAGGTAAAAACAACCATAACAATACAAAAAAAACTATATAAACTGGTCACCAGCATCTGTTTCTAATAACATATATACTCGCGTATAAGTTGCACTCGTGTATAAAATGCACCTAATTTTAGGACCAATAAACCCCCCTGGATTCACCATCATCACTCTCTTCACTGAACATCTGTTGTATCTGTTCTTTGTCATCATGTATGTCATTGCTTTCTTCATCGGAGTCAGTGTCAGATTTGTCATACTGTTTAGCCTACAATACATCATCTTCCGTGCCATCTAAATCATTGCTGATAGAGCACTTCTTGAATCATTTGGTAATGATGGCAGGGTCTATTTAATCCCAGGCCGTTTTCACCCACTGTGTGATTATAGGTAATGACTGCCACTTCAGGTTGTCTACTGCTGTGCATTTATTTCTGTAATGCTGTTTGAAGTAGTTTATTAGTATCAGTAGTTCCCATGTGCCAGCTTTGAAAGTAATTAACACATTGTTTGCTGTAATCATTTTCCTCTGATGTTGCTTCTATGGTCATTCTTTGTGTGACCTCATTTACTGTTCCATTCAATTACACATGCTCACATATCTTGATAGTAAGTCTTTGTGATCACATCACTAATTAGAACATAGGATTAAATAATCATGGCAGTTATCATGATTAAGTTTGGATTTGAAAGACATCAGAGAAAACACACCTATTAAAATTAGTTTATTGTTCATATATTCATTATTAATGTTGAAAAACAATGTTATTGTATTTCTCCCTAAATTATGCCAAATATTACCTTCCCCTTTAGTATGACCCGCATATAAGACGCACTCGATTTTGGGTATAAAAAATGTGACTTATAAGCGAGTATAAATGGTATCAGTCTTTGAGAAATAGAATCAAGAAGGAAACATGCAGACAAAATTACATGACTCTCAGCAAATTAGTTGAATACAATCAGCCAGTTAAATAGTTTATGCAGTATCAATGCTTATATGTTACAAAGTAGCATCATTTTCAAACTAAAAATTGCCAATTCAGACATGATTAATTTAGTTTCATTTTCAAACCAATAAAAATTTAATTAAATTAAATTTGGCTCTTTTTCAACAGAACTGATCGTTTAGTTGCTGCTCTCATGAATTATTTTGAGCCAAAATCTTGCTGAAAATGCTTTATACAAGGAAAGGTCTATCAACTGCCTATAATATTGAACTGGGGAAAATGTTTCTATACAAATGATAAACTAATATAAAACTATTGGATGATAACTGAAAAAGACAAATCACTCCTAGTCAATATTATTATCTTTATCTATTGTTGTTATATTATTTTTTAAACTTAATAATGGTTAATTAGTAAACTCCAATTCTAAATCTGTGTTTAAGCAGGGGTATTTGTGAAACAAACCCTTGTACTGATGGTACAAGGATGAATGAGTATATATATATATATATATATATATATATGTGTGTGTGTGTGTGTAAATATACATATACCAGAAATTACTTCACTCCTATCTAGTTTATACTTTACAAATGCAATCGGTGAAGTGCATTACAGAGTACTGTATATACCTGTATATAAGGTGATCCCATATATAAGATGAGATCAATATATCAGTCAATATTATTGGAAATGGTCCAACTCAAATTTAAGATGAGGCAGACTCAAAAGCTTTCAGCCAGAGTAGTTTACTAGCTTGACATGGATCATCTGTCATCAATAAAAGTGAATATTTACTACACATTCGTTCATATGTATCAGATAATAAATTCACATTGTCACAAGTTGGCATTGTGGTGCAGTGGGCATTAGAGTGGGGGGGGGGGCATATTCTGCTGACAGCCTTGAGGGTGGTTAATTACACATGGCTGTTGATCCTTTGTTAACCCCAACTATCACTTTATTTAATCTATCGCCCAAAGCACGATCAATACCGTCATGATCGCCACCTAATGATCCTGACAGCTTCGCAATCAATTCACAGATTACCAGAAACATTTCACTGTCAGTGTGTGGCTGTAATAGCAGGGGTATTTATATGGCAGTGTGCATATGGTATTCCTATTGTGTAATCATTAGCAGTGGCTGATTAATGGGGGAGGATTTTGAGGTAATTATCATGGCAAGAAATCGGGGGTCCTTACCAAACCAAATCAATGTCGACTGACTCATGTAGAAGACAAGTAGTGTAAAACTGCTCTCTGGCAGGAATTAAAACCTTGCCTTATACATAGGTATATATACTGTATGTTAAAGGTGTTGTATCACAGTGAATACTTTAATATTTAAAAATCATTACAACACAGTCTAAGGATCATATTTAAAATGTGTTTCAGGTGAAACTTATGCAGTAATCAGAAAATGTTGCTTTGCATTTTGTACAAATAAATATAAGAACAAAATTCTGGATTATACTGATACAGAGAATATTTCAAAAGTTTGTTTTAAACTTTAGTTCCAACTTCTGGTGAATCTTTTAACATATCTACCTGTTGGACTGCCAGTTCCTTCACATCTCAAGAACAACTTCTGACCAAAACCAATGTCAAACTGGGCACCTGGAAAAATAATTATTATTACAAAACTTCTATTGCGCCAATATCTTCAAAAAGAATTGAGCTCGGTGGCACACCTAGTACAGGGATTGGGAAAACTCATAGTCTAGGTACAATACAAATGTTATCAACAAATGATTGGATGGAGTGAAAACTTAGGAAGTATTTATATATTCTGAGATTTCTAAAATAAGTAAAAAATTTAATTTGCATTTAAATACTGGTATCTCCAGATATTATGCTCACATTATAACCTAGTAACAATTTGTTTTAAAAAAAATAGCATAACTTCTTAGGTTGATAAAGAGGACAATTCTGAAGTGAACACAAAAGTCATGGCTCTATAAAGTAAACCAATGCAACTTCTGATCTTATGTAATTAAATATAACATTACATGAAACCATATGCATGAAATTCGTATACATTAGTGTATCGTTTCATACACATGATGACGTTTGATGGCCACTTTTGTGCACAAGGTAGGTTAAATGGACCGAGCGACCTACAAAGGTAATGAAGCAAAGTCATAGATGAAACACCCTTCAGATATGCCCACACCAAGATTCGAACAAAGGTCTAACACACTACCAATTTGACCACAGAGACGCATATGCCACTATCTATTAGCTACATTAAATTGTAGGCAAAATGAACTGCAAATATATTTTTATGAATTGACAAAATGGTTTCTCTGGGATAGTTTAATTTAGTGGATCATCTATAAACTATTGCTATTAATCCTGAGTTAATTTTGAGGAAGTCTATTTATTATATTGCACATTATTTGTACAGCAAATTTGAATGGCTCCTGCTAGTAAAGGCGCTTTATTAAATAAACATTATTATTATTATTAAATTGGTCTATTTATAAAGCAATGAATTTATGTATAAAACATGGTGTATGTATGCTATGTGTCGGATCATGTTTTAATTCACCTGATCAGTGTAGAGCATCTTAACTGATTAAGGTGCTATATAAAACAGTATTATTATTGTTATCATTGTTACATTGTTATGTGCAGACTGAATAAAAAATTACATACAAGCTTTATTCACTTTTTAATTATGGAAAGCAGCAGTCTTGAGTTAATTGGATAACAATTTTCTCACTTACAGCACATATTAAAATTGATTTCCAAAATTCACTGTCCCTCAAAGGTACACCATTTTGTATTGTAACAGTTAAGCAGAGCCATACAAGTATTTCTACATTTCACTAACCCCTGGGCTAGTAAAATTTAAATCCACTAGTCAAACCAAATTTCTTACTGGCCCAACAAACATCACCAGATCGTAAATTTGTAACACAATACAAGTATACAATAATCAATAGTTCATAATTCATCCAATCATAAATTATCAGTGATGTCCACAAGCTGACCAGCAATTATCTTCTTCTGGCCATTGAAGTGATAAGGGAAGCCCACTGTTGTTTTGTAGATCCAGCCATTCTGGTACACTATACAAGATATGTCCACACAAATGCCAGTATTGGAAAAAAGAGTAATATTTGTAAACGTATATCGCTGGTATCACTAGAGAATATTTGAAATGACATTAGAAACACATCTTCTCTTGATAAGTTTAAATCCGTTCTAAAAACACACCTGTTCACGGTTGCTTTCACAGACAAATAATAATCTTTAAAATTTCTTATAGCCTACATACATAATATTATTATTTGGGGTTAGTTAGTTAGTTAGTTCAAGAGTATAATCTCTCCAACCAAGTTGGTGACTCTGCCTCAGCTGTATTGTTCAGCTTTCCCAGAAACTCCTCATAGATGTGATGGAGTTTCTGTCTGTTTTGATTGCGTAGCCTGGTATTTTTGGTTTGTCTGGGATGCTTTGCAGGTATTGATCAAGTTTGTGCTTGAAACTGGTCACAGGGCATCCTGTCTGGCCACGGATATTTACTGGAACGCTGTTGAAAAGCTCCCTTATCTGATTTGCCTAATTTACCAGATGCACACTGTTTTATTTTGGGGACTTGGCACAGGTGACCCTGCCTTGTTGATGTGTTTGATTTTATTCCACCATTTGGGGAAATATCTTCTAGAATTTTCCACGTCTATATAATTCGGTAATTATATTACATATTTTTTGTATAGCGCCTTTGAATGGCTCCTGCTAGTAAGGGTGCTTTACTAAATATACATTATTATCATTATTTTATTAATACAAGTGGTAGCAGTGAGTAGATGAGAATGAATAACAGTGAAGGGTAATTTTTTATAGATAGATTCTAAGTTTATCACAGTTCAGAAAACCTGGAATTAAGGTGTGTGACATCTGCTGTCAACCATTTAAATTGCTTGATTTGTTTACATACCCCCCCCCCCCCCCCAATTGCTAGATCAATTCCCCATTGACCTGATGGTTGATATTGTGATTGTGCCATTTATTTACCGTGAATGGTGACAAACTGTATGTTGGCCCTGCATGTGAAAACTGTTGATGATATTAAACATACCTAAATCTTTGGCTGATATTCTCTGGATTTACTAATGAAATGAATCAAACATTTATTTGTAGACAAATATATTTGTTTTATCTGCAATGTTTGAGTATGAGCTTGATTAATTGTTGAACTCCGCTTTAAGAACAGCATTGATTCCTATAAGATGTAACAATTTTCCAAAGCAGACCTAAAATAATATCTGAATATTAGATCATCTACTTATAATATTAACATAAATTAAATACTCCTTTTTATTGGGGATATTTTGTAAAATTATCAACACATTTCCATAGATCTTCTAGAGTTTTTGGTGTAATGATCAAGCCAAGAATTACCATGCATTTCTTTCACTGTGTAGAGCTCCAAACCAGAAGAAAATCATTCTATGGAAAACGAACTTGAGATTACAGCATATCTTGCCTCAAAATGGCAGTAGCCCAGTCAGGCTTGTGTTTTAGACTACTCACTAGCCCAAAGACATAATCCACATGTCCTGGGCTACTAATTTTTTCAGCCCTGCAGTTAAGTAGTACTTTCAGATTTTGCTTCTGAACACATCCTGCTTTTATATGTTAGGTGTATATCATTTGGCTTAATACTTGATTGTTACTAGTAGTATCAATCATCTAATTGATAGTTGGATATTAGCATCAGTAACTAACCAGATTTCTGTTGAGTCTTACCTTATTTTATTAGGAATATTTCCCATTCAGAGCCCTACCACCAAATTATATATGCAACATTTTTATATTACACAGGCAGGTCTACATTAAACAGTGCATGCATTAATTATTTAGAAGACTGCTCAGACAAATTTAAATCAATAAAACACTAATTTTGTTACACAGCAACTTAGGGACTGGTGGGATATTAATATCTCAGTAAGAAGTCACTTCAAAGAAATGAGATTCCTGACAAATTATCTACACACACACACACACACAACCACAAAATAACAATACCTGGAGGTTGTAGTTCCTTAGCTTCTTGGTTCAGAGAAGCATAATTAACAAATGGTGGGACAACTAGGAGAAGTATAACATATTTGCTGACACTTAAACAACTTTTACATGCTGAAGTCCAGCTGTTACCACCATCTGACTGGCTTGTTGAATCTTTTGATTTATTAGTTTCTTCATTCTCCTGTATGAAATAATTAAAAGAAAGTAATAATTAATTATTGAAATAAGACATCATTCTACATATGAGAATTGAGATGTTGTAAAATTGTAAACTTTCATCAGACATTGTTTTCTTAAAACGACTTAAAACACTGTGTCTCAAGATCTAAATCTGAATTATTATTATTTAGGTAAATACACATTGCTGCAATGATTGTATAAATAGTGATACAAATTAATTAAAATTACCATGAGAACAAAATTCTAATTAAGTAGAAAAATTAGCTAAATATATGGATTCATTTCATGATATTATGACACAGTTGTCCACCAAATAAAGTTCGTTGTTAAAGCATATATGACTGTTTCTAACACTAAGTCAGTGGCAACACCAAGAATGGGCAATGGTGCATGATGCATGAAAACATCATGCAAGAAATAAATGATATTATAACAGGGTTCATACACATTTTGACATCTCAGATTCCAGGACTTTCCAATGTCAATTTCAAGGACCTTTTCAATGAATTCATGAACTTTTAACGCGCAAAGATACACCCATATTTTGGAAGAAGTGTAACGACTGAATTCCTGTACGCTTATGATTAGAAATATAGATTTATATGTCCAAATTCCAAGACTTTCAAGGACCTCTACAAAAATTCCAGGACTTTCCAGGCCTGGAATCCATATTTTCAAAATCTAGGACTTTCCAGGACCTGTGCGAACCATGTATAAACTATAAATATGAAATAATGGCTATTATCCAGTAATGGACTTATCTACATCACAATTATGAAACTGACATTGAGTATCTAATAAAATCACTGAATTAGATTCTACGTAGTTGCAATTAATGTAGAAATAATTTTGGATCATCAACCATCTGCTTCACTGTATTGGAACGGACATTATACTTCATAATACTTGTCAATCCATATCAGTTCTGAATGTATATAGGGTACAGTACTTGAAAAAGTACCATATGAATGTCATATCATAGTCAACGCTATATATATATATATATATATATATATATATATATATAACTGAAACATCAAAGTCCATTAGAAGGGATTACAATGACTGTTCCAATTACTAGTAGGATATATGGCACCAAGATTTACTGTACTGCACAGGTAAAGGGAGCCTAAGAGCACTGTAGTTAGGGGGATAAGAAGAGCTTGATATTGTCAAAGTTCCTGACATAATAAAAGTAGTAGTTACTGACCAAACAAGCCACATAGTAAATAGAATACTATAGTCAAGGTGATCCTGGTTAGGACTACACTAATGAGGGAGGCAGATAAGAAACATATCATTAAGAGTTACCCCTTTCAAGCAACCTTAATAATTTTTCTATAAAGACGTTTTATATATATATATATATATATATATATATATCCTATCACATCTTCTGTAATGGTTGAGGCATATTTACTATCACTCTCAAAATCTCTACTTTGTTCACCTATCATGTGTTACTTCACCTGAGCATATGGAGACTACTTTAATCAGGGCCCTAATTATCAAATAAAATGTTTTCATTACACTACATTCCACTGTTCTTCATTGTCACATTAACACAGTGGTTACAATGTCCTTCACAGTGTATACATTCTCTCTGGCCAGTTTTGAAGCTGCTCACTAATGGTGCCAATACTACATTTTGTGGTAGAGACTTTCAGTTATTCATTAATCTGTTGCTGAAAGTGTTGGTTTCTCTGTTTGGCTAGCTTTAGACTATGGCCCCTCTTGTTTGGTAGAGAGGTGGCAGGTTGAGTGCCTTTAGATGATCTTCATAATGCCCTAAAACATTTTATGTGAGATAACAGTCAGGGGTTGTAGTGTTGTCAAAATAAAGAAATTACCATATATACTCATGTATAACTCCGAATTCAACGCCAAAATCGACTGCATCTTATACGCTGGTCATACAAAGACTTGTCATTACTATTGAGATATGTGAGCATGTGTAACTGAATGGAACGGTAAATGAGGCCATGCAAAGAACGACCAAAGAAGCCACATCAAAGGAAAACTATTACAGCAAACATTGTGTTAATTACTTCCAAAGCTGGCACATGGGAACTACTAATAAACTGCTTCAAACAGCATTATGAAAACCAATGCACAGCAGCAGACAATCCCGCCATCATTAACAAAATTGTTCAAGAAGTGCTCTATCAGCAATGATTTAGATAACATAGAAGTTGCTGTATTATGGGCTGAACATTATGAAAACTCTGACACTGACTCCAATGAAGAAAGCAACAACATGTATGATGACACACAAACAGATACAACAGTTCAGTGAAGAGAGTGATGATGATGATGATGAATTTTTTTGGTTTTGAATCAATATTGTTGATTTTAGTGTGTCTTATATGCTGGTTCGACTCCAGGGGGGTTTATTGGTCCTTGGTTTTGTTGTTCGGGGAGAATACCCAGGCTGTCGCTTAATCAGCACAGCCTCTATGTTAGAGTGGTTGAGAAACCTCCTCCCCCACCACTCACAGGGGAGCAGTACGGAAAGATGGAGCTGAAATACCCTGAGGGTGGTCCTGCCAGAGTGTTTTACGTCCTAGGGGTTTTTAACGTCCCCCTTTATTTTAAATAATTCAGTGGAGACGGCAGCGCCATTTAACGTGGTCAGCCACCCACGATGTAGTGAGCTGAGAAATTAATCCCTGGAAAAGTTTCGACCTCTAACGGGGTTCGAACCTGCGACCGTTGGCACCAAGTGCCGGGTGCTTAACCACTAGGCCACCGGAGCTCACTAATTTATTGGTCCTAAAAGCAGGTGCGACTTATACACAAGCAGGGCTTGACATTAACTTTTTTGGCCACTTGTCATGTAGGACAAGTCACACTTAATTTTTGCTTGTCCGACAACTGGCCAGGTAGCCCATAGCTACAGGTTTTCCAGAACATTTCATTGGCTGCCAATTAGCAATAAAATTTAGTTTCTTCGCTTCGTATTCCTTTTGCGACATAGATTATCCCTTTGCAGTTTTCTTTTCTGGAATTATGAAGCTGAATTTCGAACATGACATCTTGAATCATTTCCGTAATTTGATTGATTACTAAATCATACTATGAAATAGCAACTGAGTCTTAAAAATATTTCTCCATCTCACTCACCCCTGGCCTGGTAAAATTTAAATCCACTAGCCTAACCAAATTTCTTACTAGCCCAACAAAAATTAATAGCTATTAAAACCATATTTTTTTAATAGTCAGAACAAAACTGTGCTGGAATCAACGGAGAACACCAGATCATAAATTTGTGTATGATTGATGTTTTACAGCCAGTTTTGTGCACATGGTAGGCCAAATGGGGTGAGTGACCTCCAAATGTAATGAACTGAAGTCAAAGATGAAAATCAGCTATGCCCACGCCGAGATTCGAACTCAGGTGGTAATGATCTGAGATCCAACAAGCTACCAATTAGACCACGAAGGTAATAAAGACAATAATTATGTGTTTGTGATTTTATTGATCCACGCTCTAACACAATACAAGTATATAATAATCGACAGTTCATAGTTCATCCAGTAATAAATTATTGGTCATGTCCACAGTCTGGCCAGGAATTTTTTTCTTGTGGCTGTTTAGGTGATAAGGGAGTAATAATTCATACACAGAGGATCAAGGAGGAAACACAATTAAGTTACCAAAAACTGCATATAATTCCTTCAGCAAAGTATGAAAACAGTTAATATGGAATCTATATTTATGTCATAATATTAACATAAAATGAAGAAAAAAACAGTGATCAAACAAATAAACAGGAAAGGGACATAAATCCACCATATAAACATGACTATGTGCTTTTGTTTACTGTAAACAAAGACAACTGGCCAATCAGGAGAGTATTTGAGTCACATGATCATAATGCAAATGGCTGTTTACCAGCCAAGCTGACCAGCTCACCAAAATCTCTCCCAGCCTTCAAGCATGGTTCTTATATTCAGTAAATATTTATAAATATGACATCTGAAATGGTTACAACAGGAGATTTTAGCATTATTTAAGATCTGGAAACTATGGGCTGATAAATATTTATTGTTTACCATGACCAGTTTTTTACTGAAAATCGGTCCAAAATCCAGCCTACAACCAGGAAAAATGCTTTTAAGCGTCCGTTGGTGAGGTAGTGGCGTGGGTGCTTTAAACTATGATGCTTTTTTCCACCGTGTGAACAGCGTAAAATCATTCTTAGTCACTACGAACCACCGAAAATACAACTTGACACAGTGTACAGCCAAGCATGTGGTTTTACTTGTCTGATTACGTAGGTGGACAACCGTTAATGTCAAACCTTGTATACACAAGTATATACAGTAGTATAACCAATATTTGTGATGAGGGCAGCGTGAAGTTGGATGTTCTTTAAGTTAGATGTCAGCTTATTATGCACATTACATTTAAGTGTTAGTTGCTATTAAATATCCTGAAGTTGTGTTCTAGACTGAAAGGTCCAAACATTATCGTGAATAGTGAGCCAGATGCTGAGTAGCATAGTATGTACACATGCCAATGGCTCTAACATCATATCAAATCATACAATGAATTATATTTTTGTATTTTATACTGGATCACATCAATATTTTATATTAACTATTTAACCAAATTGTTGATATTGAGATATTAATGAATAACGATTCAACATTCTACAATTTGTGGACTTTTGTTTGTAGATCTATATCAAGGGGCTATTTTCATAATTTAATTCTATGATAAAACACCAATTATATTTTGATACATCTGTGTTAGGTATTACTATATAGCTACCAGTTGTTTTATGTTTGACAGTTTCTCCACAAATCTATTCATAAAAATTTGTTTCGGGTGGTGAATCAATTCAATCATCTAGGATGGCGGTGAATCATCTAGGCAAAAATCAGCTTTTGTCGGTGAACCGTCCCAGGTATTTTTGGTGGTGAACCGTCCCAGGTATTTTTGGTGGTGAATCGTGACTGTCCAAGGCGGTGAAACAGAAACGTCTGGCAATCATCTTATTTGACCTATAGAATCAATTATCACTGGAAACCAGCTTTGGCTTAGCCATTCTTTCAGGTCAATGGCTTAGTGGTTAACCTTAGACTGAGTTAGACCTATATCTAGTTGATAGCAGGATTTCGCAGTTTCCGATGTTCAGCACTGTACCAACTTCGTTAAGACTTAAACTGAGTTAGTTAAGACGTTAAGTAGATCTAGACTAGTCTATTAAGTATTATTAGTACTTTAGTATTAAACTCTATTAATTATACTTATAGTATTAATTAGATCTACTAAATTAGTAGTCTAGCCTCTAGATCTAGATCATCTTATTTTCTAGATTGTGTAATTACTAGACTAGATAGTAGATCTAGATCTAATATTTATCTAGATCTAGATTCTAGATCTAGTGACTAGTATTAATTACACAACCTTTTGCTTATTTAATTGCCCTTTAGAACCCTTACCAACCTGTCGACATTCTTTATTTCTAACACCCTTTGTCTGTCTCTGTTTCATAGTTAAGATCACTATAGATCTATTAAAAGACTCTTATCTTCGGTTTTCTGAACAGTAGGGTCTAACCAAATCAAAACAGATGTATGAATATGAGCGATATTTGAGTGTAAATAGCCAAAGCCACATGCACATGGTAGTACATCAAATATTAAGTGCAAAGAAGAAGCAAATATATTACAGTCGACATGTCGGTAGTTGTTTTGCGCTACATATATTACATTCTCAACTACATAACTGTTAAAAAATAAATATTCCGTACAGCCATTAAATTTATAACATATTTTCCCCAGATATACATGAAAAGTAGTTTTTAGAATTGCTTAAATTATTAATGTTATATAATATTGTAATATTAAAAGTAAATTATTAAGTTAATTAGGGCCTCATTATTAGGCTATGGTAAATATACATTGATTGGTCTTCTATTTGTTTCTAGAGCTTGGGGAGCGGTACTAATTCAATAGAAATATTCATTAATTGGATGACAAGCAAATTAAGACACTGCTATCTAGAGTTGGTGCTGGTGTACGTATCTGTGGCTGACCATGCATATAATGACAGTGACTTCACTTAATGATCCCCTATGTGGCAAGAGCTCAAACTATCTGCTAATCTGATTCTATTAATTTTCCAAAAAAACGTATTTTGCTTTTCCCAAAAAATTAAAAATAATAAAAAATTTAACAAAAGATACATTATAAGACTAGTTATAAATATATATTTTTCATAAATATTGGTGTATTAATTATAGCATAGCACAATAACCAGTCATGTTCAAGAGTGGTAGACCTGCCCATCCTATCTGGGAATATTTTTTAGTGTGTGTGTGTGTGTGCGTGTGTGTGTGTGTGTGTATGGAGGGGGTATGTTTATTTAAGTTGTTTAGCCTCTCCGCTAATCACACACAGATAATTTAGCCGAGGGACCAAGGAAAACAAATCCCATAAATACGTGCAGGTATAAATCAGATTCGAACTAACACCCTCTGGGAATATACAACGCGGTGCTTTAACTACTGTGCCATGCTGGAAAATAAATACTGATTAAGATAAGATTAATTTAAGGTAGATTTAGTTCAGGGTTGGGTTTTTACTGTAAAAAAAACTATTTTTTACATTACATTGTCAAAAACTGTTATTAACTGTAAAATGTAAATAACTGTAAATAACATAAAAATGTGAACAAACATTGTGTAATTAAGTAAACACATTCACATAATCACGTCTTCACTCACATGTATCTCACAAACATACACTTATAGAAAGAACAGCTAATGCAACAAAGTCACTTGGCAATCCATACGATTTGAGGGCCTTCCACTAATTAACTGAGGAGATTTTTGTTTTAGCATCGGTGAAATACGTGGAGGGAAATGGTCACATGAAAAAAGTGTTCAACGGTCACATGAAAAAAGTGTTCCCACACAGAGTTTTGTGGCCTTCCACCTTTATACTTTAGTCAACATATATAATTAATATTATATTAAATCATAAATTATACTACATTATTGAAAAGCTCAATACAATATAAAATGTTAACTATGGTACTAGGGGAGTTTACTAATCCTGTCTTGCTCAGCGCTCAGAGACATTTTCTGGCCAGCGGTAAGATACTGGAGACTCTTGAGAAGAGACACTTAATTGTACGTCCGCGCTGTTTTGCTTCCAGAAACAGGACGCCCAAAGACCCGCAAGATATCCCCTGGATAATGGCCTCGACTTCACAGGGATTTAAACCATCACCCCGATTTCTCAGATCGCGAAAGTAAAGAGACTGATTGACCTCAGTTGGGACAAGAGGGTTGTCGTTCACTGATTGAGCAAGCAGCCAACGGGCCATCAAGATATCCCCAGGATCAACATGTCCCCAATAGAATAGATAGGCAAGTTCCCAAAATACGCAGCATTAAGAGGTCTGCAGGTATGGCTGTATTGTGGTCCGCTGCGGTGGTGGACAAAAAGATCGGTCTGTGGTGTACTGAGGGTCGAAAGCGGCACATCACTTATTAAGAGGAAGAGCGCAAGATCAAGGCGGCGCTGGCCAATCCGAAAGCCTTGACGATGAGAACCAAAGACTGGCGCACCCACAACACCAGCATCAATTGTCATGTGTGTGAAAAGCATTCAAATTTAAACTGTCGGGGATTACCTACAACATTATGGGTAGGTACGCGGGTAGCCCACGATGCACATGTAACCTAAAGATGGAGCTGAATCCCAAGGCGGACACCATATCAGTAGTCTTCCACAACCCACTGGAGCGTAGGACTCGTAGCTGAAGGGTCGCGGGTTCCAGGCTCTGGGAGCTGCAACGTTGTCGTGTAGCGACTGGTTCACTCCTCCATAAAAAATGAGTACCTGACAGGACGCGATGGCTATGTGTTTGAGTAACACTTTGCGTCTATAATGGCAGCATGCGTTATATGCTTCATTGGGATTTGAGATGTGTGCTGGGTGGAAACAGGTCTGAGTCAGGGATAATAATATTGTACAGCGCCTCAGAACAGGGTTACCAGGTTCTGGCGCTTTATAAACATGCATTATATATATATATTATATGGAGCCAAGGCAGTCATTTAACACGAGAAAACAAGGTGCCAATGAAGGATTTGATGTTTTTCATACGGACTTTGGCAGCAAAGTGTGAATATAGTGGATTAAAAGACTCGCTAATATGTGATCGGATAGTCTGTGGAATTATCTCGGACAGTGTAAGGGCCAGAATGCTGAGAGACAAAGACCTAAATTTAACAAAGGCCGTAGACACGTGCAGAGCCGCAGAGGTTAGCGACCTACATTTAAAGGCACTGAGTACAAGTGACCCAGAGAAATCAATTAATGCTGTCAGGAGAGATTGAGGTCGTAATATTTCACAGAAAAGGTATACCAGCTATCAGGAACATGGCGGATCACATGTCAGCCAACGACATGGAAACGTGGATACCACATTGGATAGAAGTGGACCGCGATACAGTAAACAAAGTATTGTCACAAATGACAATTGGAGAGTTCCAAAACACAAGCACGGTGGATATCATATCCTTGACTGCCGCTACTGTGGATATGAGCATCAAAAAGGCAAATATCCTGCCTATGGAGAACAATGGAGAAAATGTGGAAAAACAAATCATTATGCACGAGTTTGTCAGAACACAAAAAGACATGTTCATCATATTGGAGATGATTGTCTGTCGGATGAAGATTATGACGACGAATATGAATACAGAGGTAACAATAGCATGTATGTTGGAATGATACAGAAAAAAGTACACTCATGCAATGGAAATTCAAGCACATCAACGTGGCAGCAGAAACGGATAATAAATGGGAAAACAGCCATATTCAACGTAGATACAGGTGCAGACTGTAACATAATGAACATGGACACATTCAAATGGGTTACAAGCAGATATGCACAGCATGTGCATAGCCCAAGAGTGCCACTAACAGCCTTCGGTGGGAGCAAGTTGAAAATACTAGGGCAAGTAAGCCTAGTCGTAAATCACCGCAGAGTGACATTTGAAATAGTCGGAAATGATCAGAGCATGCCGAATATCATCGGAAGACAAAGCAGCGTCATGTTAGGACTTGTCAAGCGTGTACATATGATGCAATGTAGTAACATCTTGAGCAGGTATGCAGACTTGTTCACAGGTGTAGGATGTCTGAGAGGAGAATATGACATAAAATTGGATGCCAGTATCACACCGAAGATACATCCACCAAAATCGCTACAAATTGCAATCAGAAAACAAGTGAAGGATACACTAAATAGGATGGAAAACAATGGAGTTTTAACAAAGGTGTATGAGCCGACAGATTGAGTAAACAGCCTAGTTACAGTAGTAAAACAAGGCAAAGTGAAGATATACCCTGACCATCGTAATTTAAACAAGACAATCAAGTGCGATCATCACCCCATGAACACAATAGAAGATGTGGCCACACGCTTAAATGGTGCTAAATATTTTTCTATACTAGACGCAGATAAGGATGTTTTTCCTGACAAAGTTGTCGCAAAACTCTTCAAAATACACAACGATTAACACACCATTCGGACGATATTGAAATATACGTCTATCGATGGGAATTACCAGCGCACCAGAAATATGGCAACGTGCTATGAATATTATATTTGGAGTACGTAATGGATGGCATTCTCGTTTGGGGTCGTACCATAGAAGAACATAAAGACAGACTAATGGCCTCGCTGGATTGTGCACGATATTTGAAATTCAACAAACAAGGTGCAAAATTGGATAACAAGAAGTGGATTATATTGATCATGTTATCACAAATAAAGGCTTGAAAGCATCGCCGACAAAGATTGCTGCAGTGCAGAAAATGCAACAACCACACAATAAAGGTGATGTACAGCGGTTTCTAGACCTAGTGACTTACCTAAGTAAGTTAATACCAAACATGTCAGAAATATCAGCGCCCCTGAGAGAGCTATTAGTCAGTGATTTAGAATGGCATTGGGACAAACAACAGCAGAAAAACGTTGAAACACTGAAAAATGCAGTCACTAGTTCACCGGTATTACGTTACTGTGACCCAGAAGAACAAATCAGAATTTCTGTGGATGCTAGTTCCATGGGCATCGGAGCTGTGTTATTACAAGGCGGACAGTATATTGCCTATGCATCGAAGGCAATAACGCAGACGGAAAATAACTATGCCCAAATTGAAAAGTAAATATTAGCAATAGTGTTTGGATGTACCAGATTTCACAAGCTGATATACGGACGTCACAATGTGATCGTAGAATCAGACCACAAGCCATTAGAAATGACATGGAAAACCCCCACTATTTACAGCAGTTATGCGATTGCAGAAAATGATATTGAAGTTACTACTATACTTGCAAATCATGTACGTGCCAGGAAAGGCATTACATATCGCAGATGCACTAAGTCATGCATACGTAACAGAAACTGGATATCCACTAGTCGATGAAGACCTGTCACTGAACATGATAGACATAATTCCAGTTTCATCGCAAAAAGTTGATATAATTCAACCAAAAACGTCAAAAGATCCAACGTTGCAAACGTTGATAGATGTCGTGAGGAATGACTGGCCTGCCGAACGCAGACAAGCATCACACTGTATTTGTGGATACTGGAACATACGCGACGAAATATCTGCGTATGATGGAATACTATATCGTGGTGAACGTATCATCGTTCCCGCCACTTTAAGATGAGAAATGTTAAACAGGATACACGAATCACATCTTGGCATTGAAATGTACAAACGCCGGGCAAGAGATGTGTTGTTTTGGCCAGGCATGGGATCAGCAATAGATGATAAAGTATACAATTGTGCGACTTGCCAAGAAGCACGCAATAAACAACCAAAAGAGCCGCTGTCGTCCCATGATAGACCAGCTAGACCAAGGAGCAAAAGTAGCAATAGATTTATTCAAGTGGGATGGACATGACTATCTATTGATGGTGGATTATTATAGTAACTATAAAGAAACAGCAAAGCTCGTAAACACACTGAGTAAAGTGTATCTGATAATGGACCACAATTCACAAGCCAGCAGTTCAAGGAATTCGCTAGGCAATACGAGTTCGAACATCAAACATCAAGTCCCACATATGTCCAGAGCAATGAATTAGCAGAGCAATCAGTACAAACTATGATAAGTATTTTGACAAAAGCAAAAAATGACAACAAAGGCCCTTATTTTGCCATATTACACCACCTCAACACACCGCCAACTAATGATATTGGTTCACCAGCACAAAGATTGATGGGCAGATGCACAAAAACACGTCAGATAGTCTGAGAAATCCCATGAATATCGATCCAGAGAAGGTAAACCACCACAGAGAACGGACAATAAGAACAGTCAAAGATACTACGATCACGGAAAATAACATTAAGGTAATTAAATCCTGGTGACAGCTGCAGGATACAAACGAAAGAGTGCTGGAAAGTATTTCGTGCGTCGGTAGGACCACGATCATATGTGTGATGGAGACAGAGACAGGGATATATAGAAGGAATCGAATCCTTCTGCTAAAACGAGAGAGAACATAGTATTACCTCATATTGAAGAGCTAGAGCCTGAAAACGAACCAAAGCCTACACCATCAACGGGACCAACGCCACAATCCTCATTACCAGCCAGTGTCAGAAAATGAGCCAAAGCCTATACCATCAACGGGACGTGCAACACCAACACCACAATCACCATTACCAAAATCGACAGAGGCACAAGAGTATCGCACCATCAGGGAGGGGGGGGGGAGAACGATAAAAATGTCAGCAAAATATAAAGATTTCGATATGTCAAAATAAGTAGAATAAGAACAGTATAGATATGGACATTATCACATATTAATTCATAGTATTTGATATAGTCTGCATTACTCATATTTACTCATATTATGATTGTCATTATGATATATGATTCCCACGAGGATGAAATTATGCGTAATACATGATTTGTATGATATAGTCTGAATAGTTAGTATGAACCATATTTACATAATACTATGATCGTGATAGCGCAGTTAGTTAGAGCGTAGGACCGTGTTCGGGTGCCAGTTCGGGTGCCAGAACCTTGACAACTACTACGACTTGAACAAACACACTGGCATACTTATGCCCCTTGGTGTCTTCGAGGCTATTCGGAAGACCTACCAACAGCAGTATGGCCTGGATCTAGGACCCTTACTACACAAGCGCGAGTTTGGATCATCTGCTCAAAACATATTTGGCGTCGAGCTGGAGTTGCTGACTGACTATGTGAAGAGCAACGTGAAGAGTATACCTGGTGGCATTTCCGTGCTCAGGAAAAAGTGTGGACACTCTGGTGTATGGCCTATTGGATACGGTGCCCTACGATCGGAGCTCGTTGGAACCTAAGCTATGAATGCTCTGTTGACTGAAATAATCACCGGGTGAGCTGGGTGTCTGGAGGTAATACAAGCAGTTTTCCCGAACAAAGCCACTAGCGGACCCATCCAACAAACATTAGAGTATATTGTTTTTGAGCACCCGAGCCGGTACACCTAGAGAGACTATATATGGGATTGGTTGCCTTGCGGCAGCTTCCCTCCAGCTTGCCGGGCTGATGGAGCTAGTGAACGCCCATTCCAGAATTGAGTTAAGTACAGAGGAGGGTCCGCCAGCATAAGTCCATATTTACAGGTCTTGCAGGCCTAAGCGGTCATGGGGCAGAAATAGAGACCTCATTTGGCATAGACACATCTAACTCTGGTCGCGGAATGTTTCGCGAGGATGGAAGATAGATTTATCAAATGGCTTCTTCAACCACCCCAGGACTACCTCCTTATTACCAATGGCCGAGGCCAGTTTTATAATCGTTGATACCACCCGCTAGTAGCACTATGGATTCTAGTAAATTGAAGACAACTTCCTATTCTAAAGTGCCTCTCTGCGATAGATTACAGCAGAGTAATAATATCTTAACAGTCTTGCACGTAGTCCTCGGGCAGTTACGCGGTTGTTACTCTAATGTGGGCTGTGCCATTGTGGAGCACCATGTCAGAAAAGCGAGCCAAATTCCGTAACTGAAGCGATTTCTGTGTCACACCAATTATCGTCTGGACCAGCGACTCTGGAATTTGGTTTCTTTGTGCACAGCATCCCATTTCAAGCATCTCGTCATACAGTGCCTCTGTATTCCTAGTGGAATAATACGCTAGTATACTAAGGCGTTATATTAATACACATAACACTAACCCCAAAAAATCAGATAAAAACAGACTCGAGCCTCATTACTTAGGTAGTACCTGCCAATGCAGCCGAAATGTTGTCATGTATGAGCGAGGAGCTCTCTCAGGAGACGATAATGATGATGATTGATGTTTTACGGACACTTGTGCACATGGTAGGCTAAATGGGGCGAGGGGCCTCCATAGGTAATTAAGCGAAGTCGAAGATGAAACACCTTTCAGATATGCCCACGCTGAGATTCGAACACGGATGGTAGTGATCTGTGATCCAACACGCTACAGTTAAACCACTGAGGGGCGGTTCTCTCAGCAGACCGGTACAGTCTTATATTTATATTAATAAATTACTTGACGAGTATTTTTAAAAGCTCATAGTTGACGAGGGCCATTGTGCCCATCTCCAGGATGACAAAGGCGATATTGGGGTACATTTACACAAGTAGAAGGCGAGGTTATGTTTTTCCTGAAATACTGGCAGATCGCAGCGTCGACGTCCTGGTAAGTGTTTGCGGCGTAGCCTTTGTGGCGCAGTTCCTTGTTGATTCAGTCCAGGTATTCTGTCGTGGCGTTTATCATCGCAATCGAAGCCAGATGGTACGTGGGTGGTAGCTTTCACAGACGGCACGTCAGGCGCTGTGTCTAGTCCCGCTCACTGCGACCATTACCAAGGGTAAAGCATTGCAGATTTGAAGAAACACACTCTTGCGCTATTGTCTCCATTACGACTGAAATATCAACAGGTGTCTCCAGTGTCTTCATCTTTATTAGCAAGTGTGTCTTCAGGTATCTCGTCTTCTTGTGCTTCCGTGTGTTGTTCTTTAGTCAACGTCATTATGGTGTGCGGGTGTGTTTCTCCAAATCTGCAATGCTTTAACCTTGGAAAGGGTCGCAGTGAGCGGGACTAGATACATGCCAAACCTGTGTTAAAGCTTGCACGTAACACTGCTCAGTGCGTGAGCTCCAAATCAGCAATCAGCTTCAGTCGGTTTTGAGAGAGATTTTCTTGAGATGCTGGTGAGACTGCCCCTTCCCCCAACTACCAGTATAACTAGACTCTCCCTCTCTCTGCAATTTGACACTGGTATATCTTTGCTTGTACGAGCGTTCCAAACAATATTAGTAAACTCTAATATGGGATGAACCAGCAACGCATAGGATTCATATAAGCTGGCTCAATTCTTTAAAATGTTACCGACAACGGCTAGTGGCTTGGCTTAGATAATTCATTTGGAGGAATGCCAAAATACACTTCCCTTTTTTGTTAATTCATATAAGACATACACATATAAGTATGTAATTAGCACTATCTCGTTGGTACAGCGTATATTTACATACACCCCAGCTGGGCAATTTATTTTCAGAGTAAACACGAGAAGCCGATATTGCAAATTAACTCACCAATCGCTTTCGCTTTGATCATTTCTTATGAAAATAGATCACTATTCTAACTTCATCTGTTACTTCAGTTTGACAAAGTCTGCTATTTGATATTGGTGTGCCTTTTTTGGTTTGTGTGGAGTGCGTGATACGTCATAAATAGATTTCAGAGAGGTTCAGATATCCGTATGAGGGATGGTTAATTGTTGGAGAAATCAGAGCTAATCTAGTTGTTGTTAAAGTTGGATGGTGTGCGTTGGACAAATCAATAATCTAGCTTTGCCAACGCATTATCATTATATAGTTTTTAAATGCACATTGTTTATGGTAACTATAGGGACAATAATTTCCTTCCCTATCAGAAGAATCACTGGTTAGTACGAATTGCTTCAAATATAAACAACATAACGTGCTTATACTGTATAGCAGGTTACTGTTGATCTTCTGCAATGTATGCAATTATCTAGTTAAAGTTTCCGGTCGACGAGGTATCGTTTTTGTTGCGTGTGAGTATGGCACTGACCAGTCAACTATAATCTGTATTATCAACTCCTTCGATTGAAGAATTGTATCCCACAAAACGGAATATGCTCACACAAAAAATGTTCTATGTAAGTTCTGGAGTTCATGGCATACAACGATGTGTCCAGGTCCACAGTACCAAAGGACACATAGAGAGAGATGAATCATCAGATTGCTTTGGAATATTAACTTAAAATCTGGATTGCTCTAACAGAAGGCGTATCTTAGTACATGGACTGGGGATATCAAAGCAACTCATTCTACAGGACTGCAGGTTTAGGTACCTCAAAGTTATCTTTATCCGTGCATCATTACTGTCAAGTGTTCCATGACATTATATTAATATGGCGATTGAAAGTTCATTTCTACTGCGATTTAACTGATTAGTTCAGCATTAGCTGGTAAGCTGAGGGGAGTTAAAAAAAGCAATGATCTCCTTCACTATGTTAACTATCTGACGTGGACTCCTTCATTGGATAGCTGATAAAGTATGACTTGGTATTCAGTTATTCTGGGGTACACGTACGTTGATATTGGAATATACTGTGTCACTGTTCTTGGCCAGTAAATGACGGACTGGTACAAGGTACAGCACAGAGTTAGCAGTGGCCTAAACGTTCCTTGGGTGAGTTACTGAAACAACTTAGGTATCACATAACAGTCGATGGGGTTAGCATGTAGAGCGAGGTGTTTTGATGATGATCAGTTCATCTGTGGTCTAACAGTACTGTGTTGGACCACAGATCGCTACCACCTGAGTTCGAATCTCGCGTGGACATATCTGAAGAGCGTTTCATCTTTCACTTTGCTTCATTACCTCTGAATGTCACTCGGCCCATTTAGCTTACCAAAATTGGCCGTAAGAGATCAATCATCAATCAATTGGATTTGGTGGTTGTACAGTCCTCTGCATGTTGGATTTTAAGATCGGTTTCCTCCACCTCAGTGATGTCCAAGGATTGGTTGTGGACAGATAAGATTTGGAGATGCCTGGACAAGGTCGTTACCACGACCTTTAAATAATCGATGAGGGAATACCACACGGATTAACACCTTGGAGTTCTGTTATCACGTGAGATAGCTGTACATTCCGCTTAACCTGCTATGTATAAATTCCACTTAACAAGGATCATAGATCCATAGTGACGCTTGGATTCTATCGTTCACGCAATGTTGAATCCTTCCGAGACATCCAATATTCCAAGAGAGAGAGAGAGAGAGAGAGAGAGAGAGAGATGTTCAGACCCATATGCTTCGGAGACAACATCAGAGACATAAAATGTAGTGTTAAATGTTACATATTAACATCAGTCCATTTAATCTTGTCAACAACACCATAGTTCATCTAGTGCAGGGTAGTGAATAGATATATGTGGTGCACTATTATCAGATTGTTTATCAACTTTTTCTGTTTTGTTTTCTTCTGAAGAATAAAAAAAATATCATGAAAAGGTTTCTTTACTTAATATCTGAAAGAGAAAAGTCCCCAATCTAACAGTAACATATGATATATGAATATTGTTGATGAGTCTATGTTAAATGTTCGGTTATTGCCTCCTTGTACACCTGATATCAGTCCAGGCGTCAGTCAAGATGTAAACATTGCTGTTGGGGCCACTTTTGAGCACACGATAGGCTAAATGGTAATGTGGCGAAGAGAAAGATAAACCACACTTCTGACATGCATAACCCAGACAGGGGTTTGAACTCGGATACTAAAGATCTGTGCCCAACCACACTATCAATTAGTTCAGGGGTCTGTATAACAACATCGAAGGATGACAGTTATATATTCCACACTGATTTGTGTTGACATGTTTTATGGCTTAGCTGCAGCTTGAGCTAGCTATACGCGCTATGGCACTCCCCCAAATAATATATTCACAGTATCCATTGTACTATAAATAATGTTCAGGAACATAGTCGTCTCTGTAGCCCTTTGACGTCATTCACATCTTATTTCCCATGACAGTCTATTTCTATTTTCAAGAACGTGACCCTGCTGCACTCAAACGGATTAAATGGACTACCTTTTGGTTTTCAATACACAACTTTCTTACATGTTGTTAAGTAGGTGGATCAGCTTGTCTTAATTGTGCATAATCTTAATTAATTGTAAATGTGGCTTGATAACAATACATTTTCTATGTGTAAATAGACAAGAAATTTTGATATTCAAGTATATAACCTACCTAAATACGGGTGATTGAAATAATTGGATTTCTCTTGGAGGCTTGCCAAATCGTATCTATTCCATTTAATAATAATATCTTTTTTGAACAGTTGCAATCATTCATAATGACCAGATATAGACGAAGATATTTTTGCAAGAACTTCTAGTAGTGACTTCCAGTACAAAGAGTGATCATTATATTTCGACAGAGATACTACATACGGGTAGTCTATACACCAATGTTCATCATGGCTGTAAATTAATGAAAACAATCCTAAAATTTGTCAGTTACACTAGATCAGGTGGAATTAAGTGAACTAAAATATTTAGAGAAATGGAAATAAGATAATGCTACAAGGTTATTGCATGTTATAATAACATGGTATTGCAGTTAACATGGGCGAAAACACGCTGAAAAGTTGGGATTATATTAAGGTGGGTTTTTGTCCATGGAGGCTAGGCATTGGAGGGACACTATCTGCTACCCGGAATAAACCTAGGTTAATGGTAATAAAAACACCCACACAGAAATCAGTTATCTCTAGGAAAATAGTCACAGAAAAAGTCACAAATATATATATATATATATAATCTGAAAATAAATATGGAGATAAATAAAAAATATGTTGATCTATGTTCTGCAGATAAAATAAATATCATTACTAATATTTTTTCAGTGTTTAGGCGTTTGTATAAAGAAATTTCACAAATATATAATAGCCCAATTATTAAACTGAAGAAGTCATACTCATAACTCCATAAGCACTTTCTTTGTTATAACACATTAACAGTTAGCATTATTTTACATTTGATGCATTAAATAAACCTTATTTCATTTAGATTTATAATTTATGCCAGGATTTATATTGTAATCTATTTGTCTTTGTCCATATATATATATGATGATATAATGATGATGATGATCGATGTTTTACGGCCACTTTTGTGCACCTGGTAGGCTAAATGGACCGAGTGACCTCCAAAGGTAATGAAGCAAAGATGAAACACCCTTCAGATATGCCCACACCAAGATTCGGTGGTAGCGACCTGTGGTCCAATGCGCTACCAACTAGACCACGGAGGCGCCCTTGTCCATATAAATCTATATTATCAACAATGAATTATTTTCCTGCGACCGTTTTACCCAGAATCAATACATGTGAATCTGGTGTTCTTGAGTGACACATACATCTCCCACATTGTAACATTTAAAAATAAATCAAACAACTTTGCTGGACTGGTTAACTTACATGAATACCTAACAATGTCCACTTTGTACTTGGTTAGCATCTTGGTCTTCTTAGTTGGAATCAAACATTGAACCAGTACATTAAGTGTTTTGATATAACAATGACTATTGGAATCTTTCTAATTCATGTAGATGACATCAAATATGTTCAGAAATGACCCACAACAATTAATCTTGGCCCATCAGGTATCTTACGCTGGTTAGAATCTGGTTAATTGTCCAGTTACGTCATTTAAAATTACTTGATGTTTGAGTACGAATGCTGTTAGCTATTACTACTTAGATTCAGTAATATATTTAATTCCTCAATGATTCGTGTAAATGTACAAAAAGGTATTGTGTAATAAATTTATTTCCACTTGTTATATCAATAATACTAGTCACCAAATCTTCTGATCTGTTTTACAACCTTATTAATGGACAATAATTGTATTGTTCTGATGACGCCATAGTACTCGAGCTAGTCTCCATATCATATGATAATCCTGTCTATATCATGTGATTTATTAGCAGTCACATGATAACAATAATAATAATAATAATCAGGTGACCTTTAAATAAACCAAGATATATACAAACATTCACACCAAGTGAAAACATACCTTATGTCACTTTAAGGCTAATAACAGATCAGAAGGAAGAAATGAAAAAACTGGAAGAAAAAAACTTAAGAAAACAAAAACAAGATTAATGATGGCAATATAATAAACTAGATAACATTATGGGTATCCAGTATCCAGTCTTTGGTAGCGATTACAAATTACATAGCACTGTAGGAAATGAGTTTGGGAACATAATTATTGTAGTTTATATATATATATATATATATATAAACACTTCTGACAGCTCAGATGGCAAAAGATACAAATTAAATGCTTATAAACATAAATCATCATACAGAAAATGTTAACTTAGATGCATTATATTAGTTACCAGTCAGTACAGCATTCTAACATATCTGATAAGGATAGCTAAGCCAAATATCAAAATAATATATGAAGTGCCCTTTTCACAAATATGATAAATGCACAAAACAAACTGCGATACCACCACCAAATGGTCATCATTTAATATCACGTATATAATGCTCACCATATCGTTATATCTCTCCTTAATCTATGTAGTTTGTTCCGCACAATAATGACAAAATGTGATCAATTAGATGATAATTTATTCAAAATGGTATCTATATTTAACTGAATAATAAGAAAGATGATATCAAATCAGAAACAGTAGCGAGAACTAAATTGCTGTGGACTGAAATTAGTGAAGAAATTTTCCGATTTTAAACCTGTTCCACTCTTGGCAAAGATCACAGTGAAGGAAGCTGATAATTGTGATGCAGAGGCATTGCTTAGAGAAAAACAATTGCCATAAAGGAAGTCTCGAGTTTTTACGAGGCAATGCTGTTATCAGGGTGAATACCAACTTTGGTTAGCATTTACAGTACTGAATAATATAATCTCCTAAAAAAAAGCTTTGTTATCATAAAGAACAATAAAACCTGTTCGAAAATTGTTTAATCCAATAGCATGACTTCCAGGCCTGAACATAGAACAAGAATCCTCAAGTTTCATTGTACCTGAGGGTATTTTTCAGATTCCAGTGTTTAAAATGTTATAAAAAAGAATAAAGGTTAAAACAAAGAAAATAGACTCTTATCTGGACACAAACTTATCAGGACATTAATGATAAATTTTTTTAAACAATATAAATGAGTTTATCACATTTTGGAAAAGAGCCCCCCCCCCCCAACACACACTGATTTCGCATAAATGGCCCAATTCACCACAAAGAAAGAATTCAAAGTATATGTGACACAGATAATATACATGGACCATATGACACATAAACATGAGTGCAGACACAAAGAGTTTCTGCAAATAAGCAAACAACATGATACAAACAACCAAAAATGATGCAAACGTCATACAAATAACATTAAAAAAGTGATAATACGCTACAACAGCAAATGAAACAAAATACAGTGCAGTAACTAAACAATTTAGATAACATGAAGCATAGTAACTAAATGACGCCATAAACACAAGTGGTGTAATAAAATGATACCAATAACTTGAGGCACAGTGATGTCATGATACAACTAGCCTACAATGTTATGATAGGATTATACAAACAAGAAAGAACATGAATGAGATGATATACACAAGACAGAAGCACCAACACAACACACACAATTATAAATTGGATACAATATGGCAGCCATTCACAGGACAAGAATCATATTACTGCATACCCCGATCACGAAAATTGCTCCTGGAAACCACTCAGTACGTAAAGTGATAGTAGCACGGGGACATCATTCAACACAAAAGGTCACCAAAATAATATTCAATAAGCATCATTTGCATATATAAAAAATGCCAAATCTTTCTCATTACCAATTCTAAAAACAGTTTCTGACATTAATTAGAAAAATATTACAAGGAACTGCATGCTAACACTGGATCTGGACTTTGTCCGAAGAACTAAAAAACAAACTTTGTTTCCCAGCGAATTAACCTTCCCCCAATCATTTTATGTATAACTACCATAGGTTTATATAAAACAATTAAATCATTACGATGCCAGCTGTCACAAAGCATCGCCAGCTGGAGACAGTATATATCAGCTGGGATAAATAGCACGTGTTAAGATAGACTGTTTTAATTAGTCTTGGCTCATGTCTGACCTGGGACACATCACCAAACTCATTGTGATGGAAACTAAACTGGAAATGTCTGACTGCGATGAGCAACTTGCTGATAATTATCTTGGATATAAAAAATAAGCAAACAAATATATCACATCATAAGAATAAATTTTATAAAAATAGTTAACATAAAAACATTTATAAGCACAGAACACAATTTCCAATGTTAACAAATAAATAGGTCTAACTGCACAAAACATTTCGACTGCAGCAGGATTAAACACACCAGTTACACAAATGTTACATACAGGAAGCTGCCAGTAAAAAGCTTCTTACTTGAAAGTTAAAGCTTCTACTTTATATAATACAGTTTAGTTGAATATTATACAACAATCACTGAATTAAACACATTTGAAACACATGCCATAATGCTTCTGAAATTATTTAATGTAGCTGAGATATGGCACAATTATTGGACAACCTCTTTCCAACTACTTTGTAAACAACCTGTAGGTCTCTATAGACATTGATAACACCTCATATATATATATATAAACATTAGCACTGATTGTGGATGCAAGCATCCGTAAGTAACCTGGATTTTCTTGTTTCACTTAGCCAAAGTTTATCTTACTTTGCACTTGCATGTGTTAAGTATATAAAGCTGCACACACACACACACACACACACACACACACACACACAAAGCAGTACCAAACAAAAATTAATACAAGCTGATAAATCAATACAAGTTGATAAATCAACCATGGAATATCCACAATGCTTGAACTGCCATGTTAATAAACACCAGAGAAAGCATTCCCCAAGATTTTATTAAGGAATAAAATCCAGAAGGCTGAACTATAATCACGACTTCATGTCACAAAACAGAACTGCATTGGAAAGTCTTCATTGCCTATTACACAGAAATATTGAAATCAATGCTTAAAGTAGTAACATCAAAAGTATGTATCAGAGTGACAGTGGACTACCAATACATCTTTCATTTTCATTTTAGACTAAAGGCAACATTAAAAGATTCCTATCGACAACCAATCACTTCATAATACACACAACAAGACAGATTCCGACGAATGGGATTACATAGATAATAACTGGTGATAAAACCAGACCACAGCTGTATTTGCTAACAGTAGTTTCTTAAATCAAGAAATATCAATGGTATTCAAATATAAATAGCCCAAACAGATAAACAAGACTATCACATCTTTACAGCTGCTTTATCATCACTGAACCGAAAAAGGCAAACATGTAGCGAAGCCAATAAATCAAAACACCTACACAATACAGTCTTGGCTCATCGTGTCTAAACACATACAGTCAAAATGTTACAGAAAGTGCTAACCGCATCATGTAGTCTTTGTCTTAGCTGTCAGTTCTGCATACGCTATTAGCAACTCCTTCTATAAAGCTGAGGAGTTTGAAAAAGAAAACTAAACAATATGAAACTGATATGTTTAAAGGCCCCATATATATATATGCGCCATTACAAGATATTCTACAAGGAATTAGCTCGAGTGAAAAATCATAGGGTATGCTAAGCAACGAGGTTTGAACAGCAATTAAATCATAGATCAATATATATATATATATATATATATATATATATATATGGTAGCACTTAGCAAATAGCTTATGAACTGCTGGATGACATTGAGGCTCCTTCAATCAGAACTGTTGTCTCACAAATTCCACTCGCCAAAGAACTAGATGTGGAGTTATTGGTGCTAGCATGTTCTTGGCACTCGGATGCAATTGTTGAATCATCTTCACTGAAATGCTGAATTTGTATAGGGCGCATCATTTTCGGACCAACAAACGGTGTCTTCTGAATGATGCTTATGATCCCAGTCGATGTGCTCTCGCTGGAAGATTCTTTCTCGCAGCCGCCATCATCAAAGGCACTCGTGCCAATTGGTCTATCGCTCTGAACTTCAGTGAATGATGCCAGTGGTGCCGACGTTTGATGAAGGCTGAGACTGTCTATCACGAAGTTGCCGTCTGGTGAGCTGGTCTTGCCGTCCTGTACCTTGCCATGATCAACAAGCGTACTGCCCTTCTGTAAGCAGCCAGTGGTGCTCATATTATCTACAAAACTAACAGAAGCATGTGAACTCGGTCTCACACCATCTATCTTATCACAAAAAGCACTGCCAGTACTGGCACAGTGAGGATTAAAGTAATGATTTGAGCTAGATGGAACATCATCCGTGCTATATCCGAAGCTATGACCCGATGTGGGTGATTCTTCTCCATTCTTTATCCTACCGCTAATAATTTCTTCTTTAGGCTTATCACCGTCACTGTGATAATGGGCAGTGGCACCTCCAATATCAACTTGCAGTTCTAGGGGAGGAATGACTGCGCTGTCTCTGTCTCTGCAAAACATTACAAACAAGTGATAAATATGAGATTTCCATTCTGTTTGAGGAAGACAAATGTCTAGATCCTATTATGGATTAATACAGAAATGATGACATACCTACAACACAGTGATCCAGCTAAAGCCTTTGTACTAGCATCATCTCCAAAGGATACAGTAGCTGATTTGGCATCTAAACTAAAATTAGCTGATTCACTGCTAATACTGTTACGTTTGTGAGTTGGATGGGTGCTGACATCAGCCTGAATCTCTAGTCTAAAAAAGAAAGAATTCATGTGAGGGCCTAACATCACATGAATGTATTCAGTTGTGTGAGCAAATAAGTGTTTGGGTGAGTATGTCATTATTATCATCATACCTGTCATTAACAATCTGACACAGTTATAAATTTATGTACACAAATAACAAAAATTTAAACATAACCCAAAAGTTGCAACATAAACACATGATGTTCTGCACATGATATAAAATAAAACACACATAAAATATTTATTATACCATATTCATGACACCCATGTTACCTAACCTATTAGTACACAAAATACATACCAGTATGAATCAGATTATATAAACAATTTAGTACCACATTTTTTAGGTAAATTATTGTGTGTTGGCTGTGATATAGGCTCCAAAAATATGCTTATAGATTACTCATTATACATGACTGAAACCAGAAGTATGATTTAATAAAATGCTATAGTACAGTGAACAAAAACGAGGTGCAAAATTGTTTGGATATGTTTTAGGGTGAACTTATGCACACATTATCTTAAGGATTTAACTTTTAGTTTGATAATTTTGTACATAGAGTAAATACCATAAATGGTAAATAATTCAAAACTAACTTATAGCCATAAACATTGATTGTGATGGTTGTAACAGTTTTTAATAAAGATACAAAACAGTTGTCATTTGGTATCTATATACTTTGTTGTCAGTATGATGATTTGTGTAGATTTGTGGCTTAAATAATGACATTTACAATATTGTATACAACTGATAACAAACAGGACACACTAGCATCAATTTAACAACAACAGCTGAATACATATAGTGAGCTCCAATTCATAAGGAGTGACATTATTATTTAACAGAACGTCACAATCAAGAAATGGTAAAAAAACATTAGTTTAAATATCTAAAAACTGTGTCAAACACATGCTGTAGAATTCGAAGAAAGATATTTCTGTGTGCCCGTGTTTTTTAATGTTATCATCACTGGTGAAACTACATTTTTCCATGGGCACAAAATATATTCTCATTGGACATAGGCTTACTACAGAACTTTATTAACAAGTTGTACTTGTGATATGTGGACATCGATGAACACTGATAAAATAAATTACAGCAATTACAGCTGCACGGAATGCCAGATTCGGAGGCGGAGGGAGAAAAGTCAAGTGCACTGACGTCACCCGACCCAGGAGTCTATTGGTACACAAGAGTTCAAATAGACACCAGTCGGTGTTGGTTATCCTCGCACTTTTTCCGATGATTCCGCTTTCTTCAAAACAATCAGAATCGTCTTAATTTTGTAATGTTCCTCCTCCTGGCTCAAACTGATATGGCTGAATGTCAGTCATGATGTAAATTTAGAGAGATTACCACATTTTGTTCTGGAATTATTCTTGGCTAATACTTGTTTACATAGACTTCTGATCAAATTGCTTGTTTTTCAAGTGACATCAGCATTCAGAACTTTTGGTCTGTGTCTATCTTCAAACTGGTGGTGTGGACATGCCATTAATAGTTGATTAAAAATCACATTAAACTGAATTATTTAATGTGTGGGTGATCATTTCCACATTTTGATATCATTTATGATAGTTGTGAATATAGCTGTATTAGTCTTGAAACTTTGAAATGAAGGTGAACTGTTCCTTTAAACACAAACAAACACACACACACACACACACACACACACACACACACCAATACAATGCAGCTAATTCCCACCTGAACAAAAAAAATTATGATGTAAAAATAGTTTAAGCCAATTCCACTGATGAATCTAATTTCAGAATAAATAGACATTTGGTTGTCACCTTCAATGATGGCAAATGTAATATATGGTGATTAAAAAAATAAGCACTCACAACATTGAAAGCTGAAGCCAACAAAATAAAAAATAACTTCATTTTCAAAATTTAATAATAATGGAAGACAATCCATCTATTATTAATCCTTAAAATTCTGACTACATCCATCATCATTTATAGTAAGTATACAATTCATGATAATAATTGACTTAATTAAAGTTAAGTGAAAGAAATAAATGCCCCCCGAAAATGTTTCATCTGCGCAACTAACAAACCAATATAATAGCTGTACCTAAGCTATCCATGTTACATACTATGTTTGTTATATGAAATACCTGTTATGGTAGATGCTGGCCACCATACTGCTAGACACACTACCGTTAATGGCCCTGTTGCTGGCCGACTCCCTGTCCAAGTCATCCCTCAGTATACCAACCCTGTCTAAATGACTACCACTAGCACTCAACAAGCTGTTAGTCATTACCATCGACATCTCACCAATGCTAGGACCAATGCTTGGATTAGCCACATTATGGCTAGTGGTCTCCATGCTCTGTGTGTCACCACCACCTGGTAAGAAAAACAGACACCAAACAGTTATATTCACTACAAGGGTAATATTAAATTTGCTATTTATTTCCAGCCATTAAACATTCAATCTGTGAAATGGAAACAACATTACCGGGTGAGAGTGTGGTGCCTCCTGCTTGACCATTTTCGTTATCATCGAATTCAAATCTGACGCCACCGGAGTTTGTTGTTGTAACTCCGCATCCACCACTACGACACAGAGATATTGGCACCACACCATAAACGTAGGCCAACAATATAGGCACTCCTATACCTGTGGAACAATTAGTGAAATATCTATAGTTGATCGCATTAAATAAAGACCGAAATAATTTGTTTAATGCTTTCACTCCGGTTTAAATAAAGTGAAAGTAATAAAAATAATGGCACCTAAGCGAATTTCTTATCAAATGAAAATCCAACCTATTTTGCACATTAACATTTAGATTTCATACAAACGCTGTATGATTAATATAAACCAGCTGAAAACTTGATAAACCACAACTGCAAAACCATATATCTATGATTAAACACATCAATCACATTATAACCAGCCTTTTCAGTAGGGAACAGAGTAGAAAACCCCTTACAAAAAGTAGGCAACAGGCCACCTGTGGTGGTGATGCCACTGAAGTGGTGTTGCTGGAGGGAGGTATGCATGTGGGGAGTGGTTTAAGTTTTCAGGCTATATTAGATACAGTTACACAGAAATTATTGTACCATTCCTGAGTGAAGATTCGACTAGATACACACCTACAGCTAAGCCTGCTAGGATGGGAGACACTAAGATAGATGTCATCACACCACCAGCAACCACCAAGTTGCGTCTATGTTTAGGGAGATAGTCATATCTGGAATGTAACTAAAGAACAAGAAAATGAAACTTAATGGTTACTGATTTATTTATTCTTCTCATAATAAAAATATTCTACGTATTATGGTAAATAAGAGCACAAGAATAAAAGATTCACAAACTGATTGACAAAATAAGTTAATAACAAAAAGCCTTGTAACAAAAATGTTTAGTAACTGTTAAGAAAAGATTATTCTAGAATATCATATAATAATGACTGCATTTATGATGCCAAATAATTTCTGGTGTAGATTTATAACTAATTAAATATTACTTGTGTGTGTTTGCACATGTGGCATCCCTCCCCCACACTTACTCACACACTCACTCACACACACACACACACACAGAGAGAGTTTGAAATTAACTTGTATGATACAATAGCAAAGTTTTGCAACTATATTTGAAATCTAATAGGAAACAGCTTTTCAAGGTAGCAAAATAATACTAATTTTCAGAGCTTTGATTTCCATGAATTAAAATGGGAGGGTTATTCAGTGGTGTTTATTTTAAACTCAACTACTGACAATTATAAAGGATTAAATGTACAAATGCTAGTGGATTTAAAATTATATATTTTTGGGTTATTTTAATATCTTGTACTACGATATACTAAACCTGCAATTTATTAAAATAAGCTGAATGTGTTGTATTAATTATTATAATTTAAGAAGCATACAGGGAAAGAGGAAACCAGGGTAAGTATAAAGGTAAGCATCACACCAGAAGTGAAGCGGATTTATGCTTCATGTATGATATATAGTACAGGTGATAAATAAATATGCCACACACAAAAAACTACTGAGGATTAGCATCCATTCATATGTTAATTTCACAATTTTATATGAGCATTAATATTTATGTAGATGACACACACACACACACACACACACAAACAAACACACTGTAGAAAAGGTAAAACAAAAATTTAGAACTTACTCTTTTTCCCACCCAGACTGGTACACCTATAATTATTGCTGGCACAGCAATTCCAGCTATCAAAGTAATGCCAACAGGTGCTCCTACTAATGTTCCCAACTGCCAAAGTATCTTCTTCTTACGACTCCATGGCTTCTTTCCCCAAAACGTACAACCCGATGGGCTGAAAAATAATTTCTCATATTATTTAATTTAATTGTGAAATACTGTTAATGAGGTACAGTTGTAACGGGATAGTTTTAAATTCAGTGACAATGGCGATTCAATGACAAATTCTGATGCAGTTAATATAATCTTTGAATAATATTTAAGTTGCCTTTTTGTGTACATTAGTTACTGTGTAATAAAATTTAGTAAATCTTGGTTTAAATTAAAATGACAATTGTACACATTTGCTCTCAAATGGTTACAATTGTTTGACTGGAAATCTCACATTAAATTCTACATTACATTAAACAGTTTAATTGTATATAAGCTAACAAAATCATAAACTGATCAACTAAAATCAAGTCAATGTAAATTTAGCCTTAATTAATAAATATCACTGCCTCAAGTGAATCAAAAGAATCAGTAACTATTTGTCAGTAAATGTTTATGTGTCTCCTCCCAACAGAAGCGGTGAAAGAAATATTTCATTTTTTATATAGCTATTATATAAACAGACCTATTAATACGACAGCGAGTGAATAAGTAAGATACATTGACAAAAGAGTCGTTTATTGTTGCCCTGCTTTAAGGTACCTCTTCCGTGAATTACTATTTATATTTCTTGCAAATATTAGATATTACCAAAGAGTATCTACAAACAAGCCTAGTCCAAGCAAAAAACTCAAATCACAACTTTAAAGATGATGATACTAAAATAACGTTTGCTTCACTTTGAAACAAGTCCATTTACATTAGGTATATGACATCATACTGACTTGAACATTTATAAGCATCCATGAACATAAACAACTTGTGGGAAAGTTATTTCACAGTCTCTTTCTAGTTATGCTTTCAGGAAACCTTTCATGTAAACATTAATCAGGAATAAAAACTTCTGTTATGATGGTTTGGTAGCAAACTTGATGCTTGAAGGCATGGAATATAGGTGTATACATCTCATTAAACAAAAAAACAAAAAAAATTGATACAGATGTATATGTCCACCTAAGCCACCTGACATATTGTTTTTGGGTGATCCACCACAATATCAGTGTAATAACAATTGCAAACTGGCCAGTCAATAGTTCATTATCTTTAAAAAATAATTTTTCTGAACATTTATCACCACTTAAAGATTCAATATAAAAATCCAAAGTTAAGATTTTTCTAAAACAATAAGTAATGAAATAAATATTAAACCCAACTGTAACAAAACAAAACTGCACGTCATTTGTGCTGGGATATGCCTAGAAATAAGAGCAGGCTATTTAACAGTTATTACCTTAAATAATGTAGATCTGATATTTCTTTCATACACAACCAACAGAATTCAGCTCCACAGACAGCGCAGGTCATGTGATTACACGAACCATCCTCCATTTTAACAATAAAGGCACTACAGCGTGGGCACGGCTTAATATCATCTGGAAAATTAATACGGAAATATTTTACGAAGAGAAAGAAACATACGTAGTAAAATAACCAAAATAACAATATCCAAGCACTGCAGCACCATATATTTGATTCACTAATACTCTATTTATTCCTATAGTGCCGTAGCGGATAGAGATATGCATATAGCATGCCATTAAGAGAATAACAAGAGTATGATGTCTTCAGTGGGAAGTATGACAGTTGTGCGTACGAGTCAACATTTAGTTATCTTATCGCTCACCAACGGTGGCAGGGAGATAAATATTTTAACTATTCCCAAATTTCACACATTCAAATGGCATTAGAACCCTAAAGTTGGCAGAACATTTTAGTGCGTATTCGAAGATAACCACGAGTTTGACAGATATGCCGTTGCTCTGATGAAAGACGTAACAACTGTAGGGTATTTACCTGCGGTATACATCATAGAATTTGTTTATGACGTTTGAAAAATCTATAAGATTCATAGCTCATATCCGAGTATTATTAGTAACTGAAGATATATTGTAACAGAATCAAGATATGTTCCTTCATGTCAGTATTATACAATTCCTTCCATAGGTTGGCACCTTTTATGAATGATACCTTTAGCTATATAATCTAGAATATTTTATCATACAGCTTTAGTTCCAGTATGTTTAATCAATATTCTCATTTGTTATAGAAAACTGTTGTGTTTATATATCAGTAAATAGTATTTATTGTGGCCCTGCATGGTTATAAGAATGGAATACTCAAATATTTTGCATTATTTTAGTATTTCAATTTTCAGCTAAATATATTTACCTACCAGATGGGGTCAATTCCAATTCCGGAATTGCTTTTAAATTTTTTTAAGAATGGAATTGATAAATTAGCTACAAAGATAAGTTTGCTACAAAATAATATTAAATCCACAACTTAATTTACCATTTAATTTTTTAATTCAGAAATATTTCTTCCATGACAATCCTACTCCAATCAGTGATTGGACTAGGTAAAAAATGGAAATGGAATTGAAACATTTGATGTGGAGTTGACCAAATGGAATTGACCATACGCCTGTTACCTATATGACTGAAATCCATGCACTTATATTTTCAATGTTTTTGTATTACTTTTGAAATCTCACAAGTGGGCATGACTGTGAGATAGTGGGGTTCTTTGTCTTAACAACTTGTGCCATTATTATAATAAACACAGTAATACGTTTTTTTGTTTAGAACATTATACAGCAAGCAAAACATAAAATGACCCAAGTATATTCTTCATATTGCACAAATTATTCAACATGTTTTATGTTAGTTGAATGAAGGGAATACCTTCATCTCTCTATGCTTATAATTCAGTATGAAAGATAATACACAAACCAAAACATTATGAAATAAAAGTATCACCCAAGCACCTGAGTCCTGTTTTAGCTTAGCATTAAGTATTGGTGTTCAAAATTGTACTTAGTGTTATCTTTTTTGAATATTCACTAAATACAAATCTAATCATAACAACCCAACTGAAACAAATTTATTAACTAGTTCATCAGAGATAAGATCTTACTTTGTGAACCAGATTCGTGGCTGTAGCTAATTGAAGAAGAGCGCAGGTTAGATGATCGTTCAGCACGAGCTGCATCACAGGTCTGATTTGGATGCCAGTACTGCTTACAGTGATAACAAAAGTAGGTATTGCATCCAGGCATCTCACACTTAATACGAGGACAACTTGCACAGCCACTAGCTATGACAGCATACCTAATTAAGAGAAAAATGTGAAAATTTTAATGCATAAGTATCAAGGTGGTGCTAAATTAATATTTACAATAGTATCATCTCTGGTATCCATACAACTGTAAAACCTATATGGTATGACATCTTGTTTATTAATGAACAAGTGTTATTCAGAGTAAAGTATTCTACATATATCCCCAAGAAAATATATTAATTGCTGTATGCTTCATGATCAGGGCTTAATAATAGACTGACACAAAACAAACATAATTCCAAAACCTCTTATGACATGCTTGTGAATATAGGAGGCCATTTCTAAAACCTAAACCTGTGATGGATTCATACCTATCTACAATCATTTCAACAGCAGGAAGTAAATAAAACAAAACTTTGCACTAGATTCTGACATTTATGACCAACATAATTATTTAAAGCCATTTAATTCATGGCTGAAAATGGATAAGTTCTTATCCCATATCTAGTTGCAAACATGAGTTCTCCAATTTTCCAACAAGCAACTTTTTACAAATTTTTAAATAAATTTTGTCAACAACACTAAAATTGCAATACTACTCTACAAGAATAATTTTAATAAAGTTTCAGATTCAACTCGTTGTTAAGTTATATAATTGGTCCTACCTGGGACATATAGCCGCTGAGGGGAAACTCCTAAGAAATTAAGTCAAATTTAAACCTGCAACATAGGAGGCTTGTAGTGCAGTGCTTAACTATTGTACCCAACTGAACCCATCATGAAACATCATAGATAATAATGGCACTTACCTATGCAGAGTTATAAAGATAAAATTGTAATAGTTTTTATTCAGATATACTGCTCCACAATTAGGCACAGACCAGTATCACTCGGGTTCAAAGTCAAACCTCAGCCAAGCTATGTTTAAAGGGAGTTTCAGCCTAAACTTCACTTCATTACCCTGGATGTCACTCAGCCCACATACTCTACTATATGCATAAAAATGGCCACAAAACAGTAAGATACACTGCTCAGTTGAATGCTAATCATTCTTAAACACTATATGTCCTGCCAAAATTACTAGCCTTACTGTTATTCTCTGCTAACACATTTACTAATATTATCTGTATAACAACAACAAAACTTACCCACAGTCTGGTGCAGGACACCACCTAGTGTCTGGGTCCAGAACTAGCACCCGCCTTATCATAAATTCTTCATATTTAAGTAAAATCTCACTGTCATCAAGGATCATCTTTATATCATTGGGGTGAAATTTTTCATTGCATTCTGGACAGGCAATATTCACACGACTCTCCGCTATTTCAATTCTCAGGTACTTTCTTAGACAATCACGACACGACCTGTGATGACAGGTCATAATAACTGGGAAGTTTTCTTTTGGCTGAAATGTCAAGCAGACTGGGCACTCCATTCCATCTTTGGACTTCTTATACACTACATGGCTATCTTCAGCTGTTGATTTACCCGATCCTTCTTTATCACTGAAGGATGCCTGCAAACTAGAGACTGATTGGCTTTCAATCTCGGTCTGTGATTGGACAGCTCTAGCCATGGATCTGGCAGATGAAGGACGACGACAGAAGATCTGTCTCAGAGAAAACCTTGGTGGCTTGTGGGATCTGTCTGAGGAATGTCTGGACACACCAGAAGAAGAAGAGAAAGAGAACGAATCTCCCCTCCTAATGTTTCGACTCATTGTTGACGCCAATCTGAAAACAAAAGTTACATTCATATAGGGGATTTTTAACTCTTTTCGTTCAAATAAATGTTAAGTTTTCTACTTCGAATGCAATTTATAATTCTGATTTGTCTAATGGGTTCTTCTTGACTATACACATACGGAAAACATGAGAATGGCCAATGTGCCGTCAACTTAAACTCTGAAGTGTCTTTATGAAAAAATAAAATATTTATTACTGGTAAGGCTTTTTTGTTTTACAATAAAATATTTATTATAAACTAGTTAGGATATTTGATCAATTGACGTAAACAATTAATATATATTATTACAGTTTGGGTCAGTTATAACACACTTTTATTAGGGGGTTCATTGACATGTCAATTCAATTCAGGAATTGATAATTAAAAAAAGAAATATTTCTTCCATGACAATCCTACCTGGAATATAAACTGTTCGGAGTAGGTATTCCAAGTAAGTACTCAGAGTACCTACTCATGGTAAACATTATTAGGTAAAAATGGAATTGGGATTGAATTTTTTTTAAATTGGAATTGATAAATTTGATGTGGAATTGCCCAAATGGAATTGAGTGGAATTGATAAAATGGAATTGACCCCATGTCTGGTGGAGGGGGATGATACAATATGACTTTTTGCCAGGCACTTTCTCACATCATTTGACAATAGGAGAATTTATTATTCATTTCTTTGTTGTATTTTCAAGTAGATGACACAATACAATCTTTTTAATCCAGTTAATAATGATAAATTATCACAATGCCAACAGTTTCCTAACAAAATGCACCGTAAGATCTACAGAATCATGCTCGTATGTTTTCCATTCTCTGTCAGATTCGCATAAAAAGATTCCATATACGACATTGTGGTATCCATTTGTTTCAGACACCCCTCTCACTTTGTGACTTATTTTTCTTGGGAAAACCTGCCTGGATACTCGAATTGGACGGTTGACTCCAGAATGTTACAACCGGGTTGTAAAAATATATATTCAACCGTCAAATTCACACCAATCGCTACATCGGTCTGTTTTGTCACATTCGGAAATCACATATGCAGTCATGCATGTGGTATCACGCTCGTACGTGTACAGTTTCCATTTTCTGTCAGATTCGCATAATGCATAGACTCAACCGCATATATGGAATCTCGGCTTAAGACTACATACCACCTATTTAAATGGTGTTGCCGATTAAAAGCTGTATTCATTGAAGTTTACTGGCTACGCATTCTTGGTAATTTAAAATTTTATTTTTATACTGAGAGTGAAAATGGCTATGGGTAACTCAGCAAAGCAGCATTGGGCTTCACTGAATAAACATTTTTTTAATCAAACAATCAATTTTTATTGCAAATACATGTTTATATGTAGGCAGGTGAAATATAGCAGATTAAAAATAAATGATAATTTTGGATCAAGTGAAAATTTGTTGGGCAAGTGCATTTCCTATCTATGTTGGTAACTAGGTTTTTAACCACATGAACATCAATGTGCATTTGTTTTATTTTGCAATTCAGCTCCCATTAAATATTTACTTCTTTAGCTTAGATCATCTACTTGACAAACTGAATAACTGGTGACTACTGTGAGTTGTGAAAACACAAGTGTTGATACTTGAATTTATGTTATTGGTAAAGAACCTACGATATAGAAATATTTTCAGCTGACTTATTGAGGAAAATCAGCAGAAACCTAACATCTCTAGTCACATTCCCCATTTTACATCCACTTCCATGGTATAATAATAATTACAAAACTTCTATTGTGCCAATACCCTTGAATAGAATCGAGCTCAGTGGCACACCTAGTACAGGGGTTGGGCAAATTCATAGTCCAGGTACAATGCAAAGTTCATCAACAAATGATCAGATGGCAGGGAAACTTAGGAAGGATAAGCGAGTCTGAAGAGGTAAGTTTTCAAATGGTGACAGAAAGAAACTATGCTATTTGAAGACTTAACAGGGAGTGAATTCCAAAGAGCAGGGTGCAACTGAAAAAGTATGAGTCACAGCACAAGTTTTATCCCTGGGAACGGACAACAATTGAAAACCAGATGAACAGAGCTCTCTGGGCTTGGGTGATAAAGAAAGCATGGAAAATAGACATGAAGATTCTCCAGAAGAAAGAGTTTTATAGGGAATAGCACAGAGTTTGATAATGATGCGAGAGTGAACAGGGAGCCAATGAAGAGATTTAAGGAGTGAGACAGAATGAGAAAACTGAGGACAACAACCCTAGCTAAGCAGGACCACATTATAATGGAGTCAGACAGTATATTGTATAAACATGCAGAATATATTTTGTGTTTAAAAGAACTATTCAAGACTAATACAGCTATGTTCACAAATATCATAAATGATGTCAAAATGTGAAAACGATCACCCACATATTAAATAATCCAGTTTAAAGTGCTGATTAATTGACTTTTGATGGCCTGTGGGAGCTCCCCTTTTGAAGCTAGACAGAGATCAGAAGTTCATGAATAATGATGTCTCTTGAACCCAGCAGTTTGATCGGAGGTCTGTAGAGCAGGTACAAAAGGATGTAAACAAGTGTTAGCCAGGAATAATTCCAGAACAAAACCCAATACTCTTGTTAAAATTACGCCATGAATGACACACAACCATATCAGTTTGAGCCAGAAGAACCATTACAAGATGAAGATGATTGTTTCACCCTTAGGTTTTAAAAATGTGGAGCATTTTAATGTAACATGGGCACTTGGCATGAAAACCATTTAGGTGTACAAATGGAACTTTGAACTGAAAATGATGACATTTGCATCCTATTTGAAGTATTTATACATAGTTTTACAGTGTAAGCATAATTAAATGTATGCATATATCTGTAACTTGAAAAAAAAAGACTACAGAAATGCTTCAAAATGTTATTGACGAGACTTGTTTTTTATAAATTCTATGGGCTTTCTTCTCCTTCCACATATTTATAGCTAACTCATAGTCAAAGTGTGCCCATTCACCATTACCAGATACTTATCAATAGGTCTGGAAGAAATTCTTTGGGTAGCAGGCCATCAAATGCAATAAGCATCAAATCATGTAGATTTTCCTGGCCAAGGGGGTTCCCCAACAAAGTTTTAACGCTATTCATAGAGGATAACTGCCTCACACTCAGCAGTGGATGAACAGAGGATCAAAGTAGAAACACAATTATTAAATTAGCAAAAACTGCATATAATTCCTTCAGTAAAGTATGAATACAGTTAATATGACATAAGAAATCCATATTTATATTATAATATTAACATAAATTGCCAAAAAATCAGTGATCAAACAAATATATAGGAGAGGGACAGAACAATCTACCATATAAACAAGACCATGTGCTTTTATTTACTGTAAACAAAGATAACTGGCTAATCAGGAGAGAGTATTTGATGCAAAATGGACATTTACCAGTTAAAATCACGAGCCCACCAAAATCTCTCCCATCCTTCAAGCACGGTTCTTATAATCAGTAAATATTTATAAATATGACATTTGAAATGGCTACAGCAGTAGATTTTGGCATTATTTCAGGTCAGGAAACTATCGGATGATAAATATTTGGCGTTAATCATGACCCATTTTCTGCTGATGTGATTGGGAGATCGTTAATGCGCACAACACTTACAATAATGTTATAATATCAGGGGAATCTGGCAAAAACGCGTCCTATAAGCTACACTGATCCCTCTACACAGACTTAGAACCGTTATCCCAAAATATAATAGTGATGGGGAGACTGTTAAGGCGCACAGCATGTACAATATTGCACCATGGGGTTTTATTCTGTGTCATGTGGGGTGCAGGGATATTTTTATTTTGTGCCATATGTTAAAATATCGCTGGAATCACACAAAAACGCATCCTAGAAGCAACACTGTATGATATCAGGTATATTTCGTGATTATTATTGTGGAATTTTTTTTTATTGTTCTAAGCATTACTTATTTAAGAAACATTATCTGAGGGTGAACTGTCCCTTTAAGAACATTAATTACTGAAATGTGATATCTATAGAATTTGAAAAATTAAGTGTCTAATCGTACGTAAGCGGTACCTTTAGACCAGTAGCCTAAATGTATGCGAGGATGCACATGCATCTCTTTGTGTGAGGATGTGCATGCATCTGTTTTTCAAACTATAATGGTGGAGTTAGTGTCTATCTTGTCATTTACGTTTGTTGATTTAGTTAATAAAACTATTCTGATAGTTCACTACTGTATAACTTTAATAAATTAAACGGCTACAAAATTCCAATACTTTAAGTTTAAAGTCTAAGACACAGCAATATGTCTCATAGTACTTATGTATATTAACACGCACACGCGAAAAAAAACTCACGTATGTTTAGACCCCAGTACTAAAGATATAGCAGTTAGACTAACGTCATTAAAAACTATAACTCGGGTAACTGGAAATGAAAACATGTGCATAATGGTACATTTAGACTTTGGGTCTAAATGTACTGCTCATGAACGTGTAGCCACAGCCTTTGAAAAATAACAGGCATGCTAAAGGAAAATACCCATTCAAGATATTTCATTTACAAATCATTATTTCTTAAAATGTAATTTGACAATTTAGTTTCTACAAGTTAAACTTTCAGTTTGTTAGGGTGAAAAATTTAATGCTATCAACTGATTACTGAAAAACTTTCACATTCGTAATAATTTGATTGCTATAATAAATATTTAAAAAAAGTTAAAGATGCATGTTTTCAGAGGAACTGGTTTGTTTACCATAGGCACTGGCTCCACTAATACAGGTATGAGCCACATTTGGAACCTGACATCATGGAAAGTTTCATTTTGCATAACTAACCCAGTAAACCTATCAGAATTACAGTGTCAAATTAGGATAGAATAGACATATATAGGTAATAAATAGAAACAGACTGATATCAATCTAGTCTAGTAGACTATCTAGAGTCTAGAATCACTGTACTGTGTACAGTCACTAGACTCTACAGTGCAAGTCGGTGAGTGTGTGTATCTAGAGTGAGAGTCTATTCTGTAATTTTATCAGAGCTATATGACAGTTAACAGCCAATTTTGATAAAAACTAAACTTATTGATAATAAAAATGGGTAATATGCAGCATAGAAGATGTTTAGTACAACAAAACTATTGCAGTGTTTACTAAAACATCTTTAACAACAGAAAACATTTCGGCTAATTTAGCGGATATTTCTGACATTTCTCATTCATCGGAAAACCAAATGTCAAATTTGATGATGAACTATTAATCGTAGCAGTATTCGCAATATCATAAGATAACTTCAGTTTTGCGTAGTTAAACTTACTTATTTCACAGTATTCATATGTATGGCAACATAAAGACAGATATTACGAAAATTAAATGGAACAAATGACCAACAACTTCGTTGACATCGGAGCGTTTTTTTTTTGGTAACAGGAAGTGACGTCACTGTTATAGCGCACGGTTACGATCACACACACGCGTGCGCGTACACACACACACACATATATATATATATATATATATATATGCTTATAAACAATTTAACAAATTTAACAAAGGGTAATTAAATCAAATGATTTCAGATTTCTAATTTTCTGGCTAGCATGGGAAAACTAATCAGTGTAACGATAAGGTCGGAGACCGTTTTAGAAAATAACTGATGTAAGTAGACTGTATGATCTACTGTAGCGTAGAGGTCTGTGACTGTGTTAAATGATAACTATAATATTTCGACTCTACGTTAAAATTATTGTGTATATTAAGAACGCTTTATTGAATATATTTATTGCTGGTCTTATTACAGTTTTGATATTGTTTACGGCGTTAAAACAGCGTACTATTAAATATTCAGTGTGATGTGTCTGTTTAACCAAATCTAGATTCTAGATCTAACTCTAAAGTCTCTATTACTTTAACCTAGCAGTAAGTTTGTTAGCCAAATTAGGATTTATATCTAGCTTGGCTCAGTGTTACCAGTATTTTACTGTACACGGTATTTTGTTTACTAACATATCAATCATATCATCATGTGTTATATTTTTTGTCATCCTAAAATGACACTGAAATATATTCAAAATCAAGGACCAAGTCCAAGATTGCTATTTTTACTGTGTGCATATTGATATTCAATGTTCATGTGTGTGTGTGTGTCACTTACACACCCACACACATGTGTGAAATGCCTGATAGTATATCAGGCATTTTTCAAATTTTCACACACACACACTAGACTAGACATGGGGTCAATTCAATTCCGAAATTGGAATTGATGGTCAATTCCGGAATTGGAATTGATTATTTAAAAACAAATGAATTGGAATTGAGAAATTTTGAATTGGAATTGAGAAATCTTGAATTGGAATTGAGAAATTTTGAATTTGAAGTTTCCTACAAAACAATTAAATCCAAAAATTAATATACCATTTTTACGATGTTAACACTTACTGTGGTGTTACCAATATACTGGAACCATAATGATCCAGAGCTTTGGTTCCTTACATATATATATATATATATATCAGATATGCACACTGACTGTGGCACCCCAAGTGAGCATTTAGCCACTTAGACACCACCACATAGCATACCTGTAATCTATATAGAGATATTGCTATTTAGGAATTAATTAATTTTATTATCTCACTGGGAATGCCAATTGGAGCTAAAGTTTGCCCCTCCTATCCTCGAACTGTGATTACTATAGCTTGTCCCCAGACCTAACTGTTTAATAACCATTTGAGAGATTTTGTAAACTTACCATATGTCATTGGTTTAGTACCCAGCAGGGTTGTGAAAGTAAATACAGGGTCTGACCCCTACTGGGCAGAGCTAAGCAAATACATTCGTTTCAAGGCTCCTACTTGACAGTGGAATATAAACATACCGTTGATGATTAGAAAATATACTCTTACATGGGGATGCACCCAAGACTATGATCCACCACGTGATATAAAACCTCTTTAGCTAACCACATAGCATGCCTGTAATCTATATAGAGATGTTGCTATTTAGGAATTTACCCCCATTCAATGTATACAACAGGCAAAATTAAATTAAATCCACAAATTCATTTACCATTTAATTTTTTAATTCAGAAATATTTCTTCCATGACAATCCTACTTGGAATATAAACTACTCGGAGTATGTATTCCAAGTAGGTACTCGGAGTATCTACTCATGGTAAAAAATATTAAGCAAAAAAAGAATTGGAATTGAAAATTTTGGAATTGATAAATTTGAGGTGGAATTGGAATTGACCAAATGGAATTGATAAATTTGAGGTGGAATTGGAATTGACCAAATGGAATTGAATGGAATTGGAATTGACAAAATGGAATTGACCCCATGTCTGACACACACACAGCCAATGACAACACAGAAAAAAACCTAGGAGAATTATGATAATTAAGGTAGCTGTGTTCATCCCTGGGTTTATTGCATGACAGTCACTTGAATGCTTACTTCCTTATGCACTTCTTTATACTTGTGAGATGATGTATAATATTTGGCTGAATTGCTTTAAAATGGTATCATATACCCAAAGATTAATGGGTATTGGTGGATTCAATTCACAAACATTATGTTTGTTTACGTTAAACAACAGGTTGGGCGCCTCAATGTCCTAACTGGTAACATGGTTGGCCACAGATCTTTAGCACCTGGGTTCAAACCCTGACCGGGCTGTGTCAGAAGGGTGTTTCATCTTTCACTCATTACCTTTGGAGGTTGCTCAGCCCATTGTCGAGCCATGATAGCACAGTTAGTTAGAGCATAGGACTCGCAGCTGAATGGTCACAGGTTCGAGCCTCCGGGAGCTGCAATGCTGTCAGGTTTACTCATCCATAAAAGTGAGAACCTGACAAGATGTGATGGATATGTGTTTGACTTTGAGTAATGCTTTGTACCTATAATGGGAGTATGTGTTGTATGCTCCCTTGGGAGTTGAGATGTGTGCTGGATTGGAACAGGTTTGAGTCAGGGATAATAATACTGTAAAGCACATTAGAGCAGCTATATAGCTGGATAGGGCACTATAAATGTCAGGTATTATTATTATTATATTATTTAGCCTGCCATGTGCACAAAAGTGGTCAATAATTACAAGAATTGCACCATAATGTTGCATTAACTGTGATAAACCAGGGTTGGGTTTAAGGTGGCATTAAACCTGTTTTTGGTACTGCATGTGCTGCAAACTGCCACAAACTGCCTTAAAGTTAAACTGCCCCAAATTGCCTTAAAGCTATGATTGCCCATAGGCACACTGAAGATTCCATTATTATTTTTTTTATAAATGTACATTGTATATATTAAATAAAACTACAAAAAAACCCAACTTAAACTTAGTTTTATTTCATGATTTTTAAAACAAAAATTACAGGACATCTTGAGACAATTTAACTCATCACTATTCACAATTTATCAGTCCAAGTTCTTGATTCCACACAGCATGGAGTAATAAAAGACAAGCTTGCTTGTTTTTTGGACACCCAGCCGATTCCTGATCTTGTGTATGAAACTGAATATACTGAACACACTCCCAATTGAGGCTGAAGATGCTGGTGATGTTGTCAGTCTTTGTGCCAGGTCAGCAAAGGCTGGATCAGACTGCAGCACCTTGCCACCAGGTGTGTGGGGAAATGCTGATTGCTTCTGCAGAGAATTAGCTATCAGGGAAGTGAGCAGCCATGGCTTGCAACCTGATGAAGTCTGTAATGAAGCTAGGGTAACTGTTACTGTTAGCAAGCCATGTGCTCACATCTTGCTGTTGCTCCATTGTCAGCTTCTCCCCTCTGTACTTGGGGTGAAAGATGTAAGCTGTGAGGTGCTCAAGTGTGATGGCATCTTGGAATAGCTTGTTGACAACTTTCTCAAGGGATGGAGTGCAGGTTCTGACAGGAGGCCCAGCCAGGGTGCAGGGGAAGCTTTACCTTATTAGACTTCAATAGCATACCTCTAAAAGGTGTAAAGGCAATTGAGTTTACTTTAAACCAACCTTAGTAGACTTCAATACCACACCTCTAACAGGTGTAAACACAATTGAGTTTATTTGCAACCAACCTTAGTAGACTTCAATACATTTAGCTAACACACTTGTATTTGTGATTCTTTACTGTGTCCAACTAACTGACCAAGAAAGAAGCGATAACAAACAATACTTAAACAATAATAATTTGATAAAGTACACTTATTAGCATGAGCCAATCAGTGTACTGTTATCTGACTATTAAATAATACTATAATTACTACATAAAGTTATACGGTATTATAAAGCACTGTCATAAAGTGTAGTACCTTGCATCCATTGAATGAGCCTTCGTGGGGTTGGCATTTGGCTGTACAGTAAATTCCCATTTATTTGAATATGAAGTGACCTGTGTAATTACTTCGAATTATCCGTAGTTCGAATTATCCAATTTGTGTGATTTTTTAAACAGAATATTCTGAAGAATGCAATTTTAAATCTTTGGCGACTTTGTTGCTAGGTTACCCTATTCTATCCTATTTTTGCCCACTTGAGATGCCCAAATAATACCAGTTGTATGTTATGCGTTTGTTCTTAAGACATCATGATATCAACGTTTTGTTGTTCATGGAGAATACCCAGTCTGTCGCTTATTCGGCACAGCCTCTATGTTGAAGTGGCTGAGAAACCCCCTCCTCCACCACTCACAGGGGAGCAGTATCGAAAGATGGAGCTGAAATACCTTGAGGGTGGTCACTGCCAGAGTGTTTTACATCCTCAGGGTGTTTTTAACGTCCCCCTTTATTTTAAATAATTCAGTGGAGACGGCAGCGCCATTTAACGTGGTCAGCCACCCACGATGTTGTGAGCTGAGAAATTAATCTCTGGAAAAGTTTCGACCTCTTGCAGGGTTCGAACCTGTGACAGTTGGCACCAAGTGCTTAACTGCTAGGCCACCGGAGTTCACTTTATGATATCAATTTTTGTTGTTGTTCGGGGAGAATGGAATCAGCACTGGTATTTATACACAGCCTTCACAGACAAATATGTGCGTGTAATCATGAAACATAATGAGATGTGCAATGCTCGTAAGTGCAATTGATACTGCTCACATTTTGTGACACATGTCACATGGAGTAAATTACTCTTGATCAAATACAGAGTTCAAAGAGATATACCTACATCAAATGCATCAAATACACAGATCAAAGATATATACACATATAACACCTACATCAAATACAGAGATAAAATAAGTGTAATTAACCGTCAATCACAATTGACTACTTTTACTAGTAATCAACCAACTGACATGCTTGCACTGGGAGTTCACTATGATTGTTTATGTTGGTTTGTATTGCGAACAATCGAATTCAAATTATCAGGCATAATTTACATGCATTTTAAGTCCACGGGACAGAAAAATACCTTTGAATAAAACAGAAATTCGATTTAATGAATTTGATTAAACCGATGTTAGCTACTATGGGAATGAATGGGGCTCTGGTGGGACCTAATAGACACTTTGAATCTTTGAATTAAGTGGTGTATTTGATTTATCCGACTTGGATATATGCGAAGTTTACTGTATACTGAAACTTCAAAAAGCTGTTTTACTGACACAGTTAATATTTTGATATTTGCATAGTTCATGTTTTTGTGCAGCTTTATCAAACCTAACTCTTACATTCTTACTTATTTTCAGGCTATAAATATGAGGCACAAAGGACGGCGTCGAACTTTATTTTCATTAGTTGGTGCCCTTGGTCTTGCAGCAAGCGTCTTTCTGTATTTCCAGTTGTTTTCAGTTGAAATGATAGACTTTCACAAGCATGAATCTGAACTGTTTATGGCTAGTAAAGAAAACTTTCAGCTAACACCAAAGAAAGACTACCCGACAGAAAGAAACACAAACATTGTTCATCATAATCTCCGAGATAGTGAGAAATGGAAGAAACATTCGTCAGATGATTGTGATTCTCCGGACTGTGACGATATGGAGCAAAACCTGAAACTCAAAAATAAATTGTTTCTGGACAAACATGAGAAGGTGGTGAATGGAAACATCAACCACGCAACAGGCAGTCACTCAGCAGTCTTGTCCGGAAAGTCTCTCAGGATTGATGCTATTGCGGGTTTACCACAAGGCGCTAAGAGAGAGTTAGCTACATCGTACAAAACCAATGATCAAAATACTTTTATATGTATCCATTCCAAGGTAGAGTGTATTCAGTTTAAAAAAATTTATATTATATATTATTAACAGATTTATTCAAGTGATATTTCTTGTTATATTAATTATATCTATTAGGCCATTGTTTTTTTTAATACTTGTTTTATGGAATATTTCTCTTCCAAAATTTAAGGTCGGTTGGGACAAAAATAAAATAAATCGCTGAAAACATAGGGTCGGTCGAAAAAGTTCTGGCTTTTGAAAGATTTGCCAGGTTTTGTACCCAACCATTTACAAATGCCCCACAACACACAGGTATTCTGGATTACTTTGGTTTTATGTTTTACTTATACATTGATATTCAAATTCAGATAGATGATTGTCTGGCCCACGACAATGTTTTCTATAACATATTCTTCCTTTAGTTGGGGTTTCACAATCTCTCCAATAGTTAAGCTTTTTGGGGCCTTTATAATATTCTTTTGATCGTGAATTGTCAGCAAAAAGTAAACAATAGACATATCACTGTCAGCCTAATCCAAGATGCTGACAGGTCAGTTCCACTTTGAAATGATTTAAGTTATTTCTACAGTAAATCGGTCTTCATGTCTAGAAATCTTGTAAATTTAAATTAATTATAACATATAAATAGTTCGAACTTTGCGGAGTTCTACTTAAAATCACAATAGAAAATATCGCTGTGCTAAGGCTACTGTGCACATACTCTTTTATTGGTGCTAGCCTTATCACGCTGATATTTTAGATGGTAATTTTAAGTAGAACTCCGCAAAGTTCGAACTATTTATATGTTTCTCGGCGAGGAGGAAGTTACAATTAGTTTAAATTTACAAGATTCCTATGCTTGAAGACCGATTTGCTGTAGAAATAACTGAAATCTTTTCAAAGTGACGATCATCATCTTGGATTAGGCTGCATGGTAGACTAATCATCTTTCACACAGTGTTCAGGCGGATCAGCACGAAAATAATAATAAAAAGAATGAAAGTTGATTTTATTTCCCGGCGGCAGGTTTCAGCCATGATCGGAGGTTTGTAAAACAAATATTCAAAAAACAATGGCCTTATAATGATATAAGGCAAACTGGTCTTTTTATTGTAGTAAGAGGTGTGACATCTTTTCAAATTTATTTCAGGAGATCATTTCATTTGACTGGGTGAATGATGATTATTGTGACTGTGCTGATGGTTCTGATGAACCAGGAACTTCTGCTTGTGTTGACAATGTGTAAGATGTAGCATTTATATGCACACACACCATACATGCATACACACACACACACACACACGCATTATAATCCCGACGTGTCATTTGCAGTATCGGAGATCTGCCTGAAATCCGCTGTTCTCGACCATGGGTCAAATAGATCAAGTGGATAGGCGCTTTAATTTAGATCCCACCACACCTAACTGCATATACTTAGGGACGCTAAATTAAGCGTGAATGAACGTTCCCTTAGTGATGAACGGAAACGTATGAGGGTTAGCTGTTAGGTTCGAGTAAATCGTAGTATTTACTCAGGTTTGAGACAATATTTCGTTCTAGTCCAGTAATAATCCATTGTGCAGTATTGCTACTTTGTTTTTATTTCAGTTTAATCGCTTTAGTGAGTCCATACTGTGTTAGTGTACATTCTCTTTGTTATGAACAAACTGTAATGTTTGTTAACACGCTGAGGCTATATATAGGGATTGAATTTTCACTTAGGTTAGAGAAGAACTTCGACACCAGACCAGTCGGACGTGTATTGATACATGGTTCATATAGGTAGGATTTATTCAGTTATTCGAACCCAGAATAAAGCTGAGGTCAGCATCTGAGGTGTCGAAATGCTTTATATACAGGTTTCTTTTGGACCACAGAAAATTACTGTTGAATGTAAACTGTGGTGTCAAAATAGTTTATGATATGTATGTAGCAAGTCACCATTGAGCCACACGCACGTGTTGTTTGCTCCGAGCTGTGGTATCAAATGGTTTGTGTTTTACGTGCTTCCGCTTTTTGTACGTAGCCTGCATGTAGCCGCTTTCCTGTGGGCGTGACGTATTTGTCGCGTACGAAAAGCGAATTAGCTGGTTCCCACAGGCTGATGAGTAGACCAGACACATGCTTAGGTATACGCACACATCTATTAATATGTGGAGGTATGAACATTTTATTTTAGATTAATGTATGTATAGTTGTATTTGTATTTAGATTTATGGAGGTAGGTTTCGAAGGATGTTTAGATATGTTGATGCTCTGTGCCTGTTGCCTCTTTATATGTAAACACACAAACACACACACACACACACACACACACACACACACACTAATGTAAAAAGCTTTTTGATCTAAACAATATAGATATTTTTTGTTTGTTGTCATAGCTAAATATAATACTATTATAATGAAAGTAATACTATTAACCTACTAATACTTTAGCCACCTTGCCTGAAATGTAAATGCACAAATGCTCTTCTCTTCAGCTTTTACTGTACATTTCAAGGAGGTGATAGGAAGTACATCCCATCAAATCGTGTTAATGATGGTATCTGTGACTGTTGCGATGGAAGTGATGAATGGACGAAGAAGCAGCTGCCAGATCAGGTCAAACTTGATGGTAAACTTTAGGTTGAAATGAAATTACTTTATCAACAATGTTCTTATTTACTGTATATTTAAGTGCAGCCTTTGATTGAGAATGATAAGAAAATATTTACATATTTCAAAATTGGTTACCAAAATATCTTTCTAATAAATTATTTATTCTGGAATTTATTGCCATTTTAATATCGATGCATGTAAAAAATGTTGATGTATCTGCTGTTTCTCACACTGATTTGTTTGTGTGTGTGTGTGTGTGAGGAAACTCTGTACAAAATACTCACAACATAGATTGAAATTATGATAATTTTCCAATATATAACATTTATATTTACTCAACTGAATGATCATGTAAAACTGGTTTTTGTTTACATAAGAGAATGTGATTTGGTGTTTTGATAAAAGTAATTATTCTATAAGAATATGTTCACATTGCTTCCAGTAATCATGTCTTTGTGATGAGCATGGTAATTCATGGTCCAATGCGTGTTTTGACACTCAGTTATTATTTTCTTGTAGTCAGATTTGTGTATGAGAATGTATGTTAGAATTTTTTTTATATTGATTCTAGATAAGCCACATTATGGGTATTATCAAGCCCCATGTGTTAATCACTGTGAACAGGAAATGATACATGCCAGAGAGGTTTCTAATATTCACCACCAGGGAGCAAAACTTAAGAAAGACTACATACTGGCAGTTAAAGGACAGAGCAATCCTAACCAGGTTAATTATGAAGTTTTCATTGGTTTTCACAGCCAGAGAATGGGTTAATATTCTTATTTGTACTGTTATAGGCTACATGTTTAGTTAAGGCAAGTTATTAGATTAGCGAGTTTGTTTGCACTTCTTTGGCCTGCAGGATTATGATTTTTTAAATGTATTTCATCATTAGTTAATCTCCTATCTGCTAATATTAAATTTTTGTCTTATAATCTTTTGTTGTATATGTACACAATGCATGTATGACTGATGAAGTACTAATTTACCCCGGTAACACTTTACACATTTAATCTGGTTTTGAGGCTGTGATATATATTTCCTTAAAGATTACATTAATGCCTCATATTTTTCTTAACATAAAAAGATGGTATATTGCCACTTTAGTGGTAGTGTGAAAATCTATCCTGAAACATACTGAACAAATTGTTTTAGTTTTAGAATCATCCAGTACCAGTAATTGAATAGTATGTGCTGGTATGAATGAGGAACTTTAGAACTGATCCATGGGTTGCACTGTGATGCAACTACATTATTCATACTTGATATACCATTTGTCAACATTGATCTTCAGGTAACCATTTGATGATTATTCCAAATCATGATTTCAACACAAAGAAAAAGAAATATGATTAACACTGAATGAAAAGTTCAATTAAAACATTAAAGAATCACACATACATGGATGAATACAGAAGAAAAAACCAGGTTCATGCAGACACATACACACAGTTAACTTTTCTCTTTCTTTATTTCTAGATGTACGGACCAAATGGGGAATTCTTAACCCTCAGCAGGAATTGTTATGAAATGAAACATGACAAATATGAGTACAAGGTGTGTCCATTCAAAGAAATACATCAGCAGGTGTTCCCACAACCATCCACTCTGATTGGTCAGGATCCAGAATGGATTAAAACGGGGGGAAATGGTCAATGGGTGTTAAGGATGAATAACGGTGATTCTAAACAGTGCCCTGGAGCTGTGAAGAGACAGAGTTTAGTAAGTAGATTACAGGTGATAAAAACAGAATGTTTATGTAAGAGCAGACTGGCATTAATACCATAGATATGGATCATAATAGACCGATCCCACCACGCATGCACATTTGTGTTGATTTGGATCCAGAGTTGGGTCAGAAAAAGTACCAATTGGCCGATTACATGAAAGTCAATGGGACTGTTTGAAACAAGATGGATTTCAACACTCGGACTGAGGCAGGAATACGGTCAATCTAGAACAAACTCACATATTTGGATACATGAATCTATTCTGAATGTTAATACAACAAATTGGATAGGCCATCTTTTTGGGTCAAAGGTGCAGCTGGTACACTATTTTTTGTGAATTAGGCCATGAATCTAGCATTTATTTATTCAGAACACAAATAATATAAACTAGATGTGGCTGTTTAAATTTCTTTCATACTTGTCAAAATAATAATGTATTTTATTCTGAAATTTGTGTCGGTTAAAATATAAACACTCCTGCTGAAAAAACAATGCTGTCAGCGTGGCAATTATGTGAAAAACTATGAATATTCAGTATCGCATGATCACTGCTGCTGCCCACATCAATTCACTCAGTGAAATGAGATGGGAACATGGCTTAACAAACTTCCCCTTTATACAGCTACATGTAAATCAGCTGGCTGATATAGGAACAGAAACATGCACAAGACGGGCTATCATGGCTGAGGTGATTGTGGATATGCAAAAATGTTTGCATAATACAGGTCTACTTTTAGCAAATAGTTTTGCATCTACACATGTCGTTCTTTACATTTTGTTTCTTGTATCCACTCATCTTCTGTAGATTATAGCTGTATTTCACACATTTGTTTAATGTTTACATGCAGAGAAAAGCCCATTGCCGGTGATGTTGCACATGTTTAATATTGATTGTAAACTTGGTGGAAATATAATACTTTTCTTACCTTTGTGAGAAAACAAATTAAACACAGTTATATCTAGGAAATATACAAGATTGAATAGAACAAAATGATTATTTGCTTTCGTTGTTGAAAATAACTGTGTGATGGTCATTTGCCTTGTATCTGAGATTCCGCATGAGCAGTCACAGTTTTTCCCGCTTGGTGTTGCAATCCTAGTGGGATCGGTCTATTGCTGGCATAGTAAATCAGGTTCATTATCTCTGATAAAAAAATGTATTTACTATCATGACATTAACAGACCATGTAATGATTGTCAGTCCAAAAGTGTATCATTGAGAATGTTGTCAGTCCAAATGTTGCAGCAGCACATGAAGTGGTGTATAAATAGCATCTTGTAGTTTGAAGTGAGGGGACAGCACATAAAACGATAAAAAATCTAACAAAATGAATGACTTCTTAAATAATTAAAACAAAAATTCGCTATTGATTTAGATACAGTTATGGCCCGAGAGGTAATTTCTGTAATTTCAGGTCAACATATACATATTAATTTACTGAGTATTCTGATTATATTTTGGTATATTTCTTTAAAGTTAGATTTAACATCACATTTGAAGTCTTGACATAAAACCAAAGATTAGTCATAATATTATTGACAGATTCAAAACACCCTTTAGTTAGAAGTTTGCTTCTTTGCATATGGCACTGGATAAGAGAAAAGAGAACAATATTTGGTCACTTTGTTGAAAAGATCAAAATGTAACTTTCAACGACTTTATCATGGTCATAATGTTCAGGACCAAAATTTTAGTGTTAGTCAGAAACATTTGCCTCAGCACCAAAGATTGGGCATTAAAATCAAATTTGAGATATTAAATATTTGTACAATAATTATTTTGTATGATGTTGCAAGAGACTTGTTATATTATGTATCTTTGGAATAATTGTTTATTTTCTTTTAAAGGGATAGTCCACATTCATTTCAAATTTTCAGAACTAATACAGCCATACTCTTAAATATCATAAATAATGTCAAAATGTGTAAACGATCATCCATATATTAAATAATCCAGTTCAAATTGCTGATTAATTGACTTTTAATGGCCTGTGGGCACCGCCATTTTGAAGCTAGACAGAAACTGGAAGCTCCTGAATGCTGAAGTCACTTCAGCATATCCGATTGACCTGAAGTCTGTAGATCCCATACAAAAGCATGTAAACAATGGAGCAAAGAATTATTCCAGAACGTAACAGCATTATCTTGTTAAAATTACATCATAAATGACATACAACCATATCAATTTGAGCCAGAAGGAACCTTACAAGAGGAAGATGATTCAAAATGGCTCTAGATATCAATCCTCGAGAGAAACTATAATCGGCGCCAGTCTAGAGAGTGCCCATGTGATGTCAGTTTTCTCCTTCTCGCCTTCAAATCTGGCTTCTGGTGCAGCCGTAATGGCAGCCCTCCAGTAATATGGATTATTTTCCTATATCTATGATATCAGGTATATTTTGTGATTATTAGTGTTAAATTTTTTTCTGAGGGTGGACTGTCCCTTTAAGGGAGCCTGGCACAGTTTTAAAAGCATGTAATGTTAGTTTAATATTTGTGTGATATTATGGCCTTTTTTGGCTACTATAATGATCCCATAGAAAATGAATATAGCTATTGGTAGATTTAATATTATATACTCACAGACAGCGTGTTTTATCTGGAAATTATACATAATTTATGGTCCTGATTTTTCAAGCTTTTTGTATGATATTATGGTAGCATATATCCCCTGCCATATTGGTACTCCTATACCACAGTGGTTAGAACAGTGCAGTGCAAATTTCAAGGTAAGATTCAGATTGAATCAAGCTACCTCTGCTTCTGAGATATTTACCCAAGTAGACACCCCTCAGCAATATGTCCCAGGTATGACCAACTCTGGAGATAAAGAACCCATCCACTCCCTCCCACCTCAAATATGTTTTATTATATTCATTCCAACATTCAAGATAATGTCTTTGACTATAATTATCCCTACACCCCCACATTATCCTGTGTTACTTTTATTCTATACATAATTTACTTTGCTCATCTCAGTAGATCTACACTAGAATTAGCTAAGCTTACTTTTAATTGATGTAGATATACTTGTTCTAGTATTATTGTTGTTTTGCCATTTTTAAATTCTGAAACCATTTATAATTTCATTCCTGTAAGTCTATTTAAATAGTTTTATTAAATATCATTGCCTACTGTCCAAATACCTTTAAAGGCATTTCTAATTTAGATTTCTTTTGTCTGCATTCTGTGTATCGTTCAGGATGGTAGTGATGTTCCTGCATTTGTATTTTATCATATAGATTGTTATTCTGTATTTTATACAAAACATTTGTATGTTGCTTCCAGGAATCAGATATCATATTGAAAGTCCTCTTAACCTCCGATAGTCATATGTTTATAAACAACTTATCAAAAAGTTAATTGTTGTGTGCCTGTATTTAAAAAAAACCCATAGGTTTCTAAATACCAGCTAGGAAGATCAAACTTTATTGATTATGGTCAATATCATAACTAAAACCTGATCTATATACATGTACCTGAATTGATAGCTTGGTTCATTAACCTGATCTTGATGTTAATGAACCTTTTATCTTTGTTCTCAATGAGCTGAAAATAACGGAATACCCTCTTTCTGTCCAGTTATAAGGGTCAAATAAAAACAATCTTCCCTGACAAAGTGTGAAAGTTTGGGTGATGTGATTATTCTGTATTCCATGTAGAATGAATGAATGACATGCATGCATGCACGCACACACACGCACACGGTTTCCTCAACTATTACTTTCTAGGTATTTGCTGTTAGATATAAATACATGTACTGTTCTTATGGTATAGTATTAGTTTCCTCAATTTCATTGCTTGATACAAACAATTAGGTACTGGTAACTAATGTCTAGTTTCCACTGTTGTATTGATATAAAAAGAGTATTACTATCAATAGCTAAATAAGTTCAGCTCAAAGAATAGAGTATTTTTAGGCATTTCACTTTAGTACTGTGTTTATATACTGGTATCTATATACTTGCTCAGATTGCATTGAAGATTTATCATTTTTATTGTTTACTTAGATGCAACAAGTATATATATATATATATATATATATATATTACTGCAATTAGAGAATATGATGGCTTCGGTTTTGTTTTCTTTGTGTCCCTGAAATGAAGTGGGATAGTCTGATTTTATGTTTCCTCATCACGTAACAATCCCTTTTGTTCTATTCAACATTATTTCTATAACTTTTATTGCTTTTAATGTTCAAACTTTACTTCTGCATTTGTATTAAAAAAGTAAGTGTATGACTATAATATCCTACATACAAATGTTACACAGACGTACTAAATAGATTTAATGTTGGACTTTTGTGAGGCTATAACTAGTCTATCATACAATCATTATTTAGAATGAAACTATTGTTGTGCCTTTTCACTAATCTGTATCATCAGTTTCCATGACTTTCATGGGCAGGGCCACTTTGATTCAAGGTTTCAGGTGCTTGATGTTGTAGATTTAGTGTCCAGTTGTTCTTTAAACAGGATGAATTCTGTTTTTAAAAATCAGGCGTATAAATATTGGAGTAAATTATGGTAACCATTTGAGAATAGGGAGAATAGTAAGTTTCTCATTGATATATTTACAGTATAACCTGGTCTTTTGATTTGTGGGTTGATCCTGAATTCTGACTATCTATGTAAGGGAAAGGTGTATGGATCTGTGGCTAAGACTATCTATGTTAATAGACTGATTCAATTACCCCATGCCTCACCATGCAGCTGAATTTCACACTACAGTCTCAGGTTAGAAGTCTAAGAATGACTGTGTTTCATGGCGATTTACGTATGTAGTGGCCAATAAATAGGCTATTTACCAGCTATATTTTGATTTTACTTATAGTCCATTAAGGGTGTGGGATATCCAGATAATAATTTTGCATTTAATAGGAATGGCAAAGACTTCATCCAATAGATATATATGCCACTAAACTAAGTAACGTTCAGCGCGATTTGCATGGCTGTCATGGTCTGGCCTGTCTAGTCCAAACCTATCTTTTGTAGACCTTATGCCATCTGACATGATGATGTGAATGGATAAAATCAATTATCACATAGATTATAATTTAATGAGTGACTCCTATTACTGTAACATTGGTATTTACGCATGATATCTTGTATTGAAAATGAACTTTTATTTTCTGAACCAGCCATTTGTGCAATGTTTACTACATGTAAATGTCAAGGGTGTAATACTCTAATGTAATAAAAAAATTATTTAATAATATACAGGTGATAAATATATGATTGGTTCCCAGGTACAAGTAAAAATAATATTTCCAAAGCTTGCAAATTGCCCTTTACATAGATCTACATTAAATATGAAAAATATCTTCATTAAAATCAATTTACATTCAGCTAAAGGTTTAATTTTAAAATCATTTATTTAATCCATTGAAACCTATGCTAAAACATCTTCGAGTCAACATGAATAACTAAGGCTTAGCTGTGTCATTCATCTGGAAAGATCGGTCTGCTCAATCATTGGATTATATCCTAATAAGTATTGCATTAAATCCTTTAGAAAGACACAATCGATCAGCTGAAATACTAATCTCACTCTTTGTGAAATATGAAATAATTTGCTGAAAGATTTCCAGTATTTAACATTAGTGAAGAGTTGCCATCCGCTATTAACAGTGGGTGCCATTGCGGTTTCTAACCTGAGATTGCAGTTGGTAACCGATGCAATGCATTTTACCTGGATCAGTCTATTACTGGATGATTTTCACAAGAACAGCATTTGCATGCATAATAATGCTAATTTGATGCAATTTATGATTTTTACACTTGTAAAGTTGTACTTGTACAGTTATGATGTTGTAACTAAGTCTTGTTGATTTTGTTATTTACAGATAATATTTGAGTGCGGATTAAAAGATGAAGTGCTTAGTATCCAAGAGACAGAAATTTGTCAATACACAATACATTTCTCTACACCAGCAGCCTGTTAGACGTGTCATATTTTGCTCAACAGTGATTTCATTATTGTGATTGTTTGTGTGGAAAAATAATAAACAGGGTGTCAATAAAGTCTGGTTAAAATAGTGTTTGATATATAAGTAAAACAAGATTAAATCGATTCCAGAGTTTCTTAACACCCCGTTTTATGTATACTTATTGACATCATACACACATATATTTGTGTATCTTTTTGTGGACTTTTAAAGTCAAATTTAATAGCCAAAAATATAATTATCCATTGTAAACTAAAATATTCAAGCACACAAACACACACACACACACACACATTTCAGTATTACTGTCAGTGTTGATAATTATCAGTTGTACATTAAAACAAACTAGAATCAAAATGTTTGTTGCATGTGTTGTTAAAGTAAATAACATATGATCTCAGTCACGTATCCAGCTGTAGGTTGTTTTGCATGAATAGTTTCATATATTCATTTATGTCATGTGGAACCATAATTTGCTAGATATGTTTAATATTTATTATATTATTGATTTGCCATAAATTTGATCTATAAACAATATTTATAGCTTATTTATAATAATATATTAAACATAGACTGATTTATATAATTAATATTGTTTGATATATTTACCTTCATCTGGAATAATAATATTGTAATTATTTGTAACATACTTTATTTGATGAACAGTATATGCAGTTGTGATTTGTATATCTTTCATTGAGACTGAAAAGGAAAAAAGGGATGTTTTATTTTTGTATTAACGTTAGGCAGCATTTTACATGAAGATGCATGTAATGCTATAATAAAATGTTTGATCACCAATACAATGTTTAATGTGATAGAAGTTTAATAAATTTAAGGTTGCAGAATAATATTATCCCGAGTGATTCTTGGTGCCCTATTTAATTATTTTTGGTGTATATCATATTTTAATAAATGCATTATGGAGGAACATGAATTAGAGTAATTACTTCTCTGCTTTTAATTCTTAACTCATCAAAATATTATTATCAATTTTTTCTGAAGATATATCAACCATTTGTCCTCAAAGTTTGTGATGTGGAAAATATATTTCTGAAATGAAATGATAATTATGCTCTTTTTATCTAATATGGCAGCATCTACTTTAAACCAGTGAAGGAAATTTTAAAGTTTGATATATTTTACTTCACCCAAGTTTGATAATCCTGTCATTTATACTGGCATTATATTATCGTACATGACCTGGGATGCGTCCTAAATTACAAGCTAACTGTATTTACTATTTGTACCAACTTGAAAATCTGCTTTTAATTGGCATGACGTATGTATGTATTTTACTTCACCCAAGTTTGACAATACTGTCATCTATGCTGGCATTCTATTCTTAGACATAATCTTGTTGTTATTTGCACCGACTTGAAAATCTGCTTTTAATGGTAGAACGTATATCATAACGGACCAATGCAGTTTTTCGGTATGCGCGGTGGGCGACGTGAATCATAATAAACCAACTAAAATTCAAGAGCTAATAATACAGTTAGTATATGAACAATAGCTATCCCTCGATGTTTATTTATGATACCTTGGATAAAGGTTTAAACGAAATATTCCCAAACGTTTACGCGCACATGTGGTTAGTTAATTTTGTAAGGACGACTGATCACATAAGTCACCCTTCGACCATTTGTTTCTGGTGTGAAAAGCGCTGAGTTTAAACAATTTACTCTCTCAGTTACCCACTTCATTCAGTGAACCATAGTACCATATGATGATGATGATTATTTTTTACGGCCACTTTGTGCACATGGTAGTCTAAATGGGCCGAGCGACATCGAAAGGTAATGAAGCGAAGTCAACGATGAAACACCCCTTAGATATGCCCACGCCGAGATTCGAACTCAGGTGGTAGTGATCTGTGGTCTAACGCGCTACCAGGGTTAGACCACTGAGGCGCTCTGTATAGTACCATATAAAAAGTTTTATATTAATATGTTTTGTTGTTGTTCAGTTAGTTATTTATCATCGGTATTAGTCACACACACATATAAGACATGTTATTAAGGGGCGGCTCGCTAAGGATACAAATTCCACAAACACGGATATGATCCGGATAAGAATCCACAACAGGAAGGTTTGCACCACCCTTATGTTAATATATCGTCTTAAAATGGTATTGCATGATATCAGCATGTCAGTATCATATTGCAAAAAAAAAATGTTGCAATGAATACTTGGAAATGAGAAACGACTTTCCGATATCTACTACCCTTTATTATATTACATGATAAGGATACACTATACATGTTTATTGTTTGTGGATCAGTATGTAGCGTGGTAGATATAAACTGAAAAGGACAGCCGTTCGAACCCACTTACTCGTCGCTTATAATTCATGCTCCCGCTGATTGATTCTGTCATAAACGAATACGTGTTTAGAATGTCAATCCGGAGCTAGAAACAAAATTCTCCCCACAGAGATGGCCACGGTGGTGGGTTTCCCAGCTCCGTACATATAGTGTGTACTTTAGCACGGGTATGAATAATTGTCGAGGCAGATATTGGAAGAGGGAATAGCGGCGAGGGAAAACCCCTAACAGAATATCACCAAATAAATACTGTTTACAACACCCTTGTTAACCCATGAATTCTGAGCGAGGGATATATTTACAGGCTTTAGGTTTAGCTCTGTCGTGTGAATATAAATCAGTCCCACTAAAATGACACGAATATTACACCTTGAGTTGTTCTCGGCTTGTATTTATACAGGAAGGAGCAATGGCTCCAGAATATATTGCCGCTGTCCGTCACCGCTCGACGCTATTTGTTATACACACGCGCGCGCACGCACACACACACACGCACGCACGCATGCACGCACACGCACGCACACACACATACGTGGAGAGAGGAATTTACATACATACATACATACATTATTTATACCATTATGATCAATCCGATTGAATTCAGTTGATTACATTTGAATAATTGTGATATCAAGAACGATACGGAATCAAGCGTATTTAAAGTACTCGTACAAATGAATATCAAAAGCTCCGTTACTATATAGTGCTGTTATACCTCATGGTTCTAATATACTCTCAGTGATAACCGAGTATAATATACAATTTATAATTTATTTAAAAGTTAAGAAGTGAAGTGAAAGATGAAACATCCTTAACACACAGCCTGGTCAGGATATATCCATGGTCTAACTAGTAGCGCGGTTGGCCACTGACCTCTAGTACACGAGTACACAGCGCACTAGTAACAATATTCTCGTATTGTTAACATTACGACGAGGAGAACAAAATGAGGCAATTCCCGTCAATATGTACTGCCGACTGGAGAAATAGATACTGGTTGTTAAATTATAAATACACAGGAAATTGCATTCACCAGGAAGTTTGCAAGTAGACGAGGCCCTGCCGATATTCTCCTTCCGGAAGAAGATGATATCCTGTCCTTAGAACTCGGTTTGTTTCATATGACATGTTTCGCTTATCCTTCCTAAGTTTCCCTAAGTATTATAAACTAAACGTCGAATTATGTTTATAGGCAAAAGAAACACAAAGAACACCGAGTTATGGTATAGTTGTGTCATTGACGCCAAGACTGAGAGGTACCTAGGAGGTACTTTTATTTTTAGCAGCTAATTTGATTAGAGCGAGTAGCCTAGATAATATATTTTCGCACTCAACAAGTATAAAAGTTCCCCTGAACTAATTAACCAAGTACCACTTTAATGCATTAACTAAAGCAGCTCAAGCAATTACGTTAATTGCTTTCAACATAATTGCGTGAATCACAAGACCCCCCCCCCAATTACACCTTGTTGTTTTGTTGCGAGGTATATTTAATTATTATGGAATATAATGCGAAAATTGATATGTTACCTGACTTAGGCATACTAACTATATACATTTGTTTTGCTATATATATATATATATATATATATATATATATAGTGTATTTAAGTGATAATTAACCAAATGTGGTCCTAATGTTTGGCGGTCGCTGGCTAAGCATAATGTGCTCCGTGTGTGGGGATGGTTTATTTAGTTGATATAATTACTGGCATTTTATATACGGTTGTACGTACCGAATAGACATGAAACAAATATCACGTTCATTTGGAAAAATTTGTCGAAAAGTGTCCACTGGTAAAATGATAATTTTGAAAATAATTAATATGCATTACCAAAGTAAGTATACTGGCTATTGATTAAACCAAACATTGTCTTGTGGATTATAACCAGATATAATATTTTGTTTGTATTTGTTGGAAATAATTATTCGATCCATTTGAAATATCGCCGAAATACGGTGATCTCATCAATCAATCATAGCGCTTTGAACATCGGTAACAAATAACATTAGTGTCGTCCTGTATGTCTCAATATATAGCCTGGTTTATCGGAAGTGTTTCTATTCCTGATTGGCGCGGGACGGCAGATGGGACATGCGGATAGATTTCTACAGCAAAGCTATTAACAAACGTTCGCCGTTCTAAAGTCCTGTTTCTGGAATGTGATTTGTTCTGATCTGATACCGTTTCGTAGTTCAGAGAAGTTAATAGGTTCACATTTAAAGAGCGCCAGACGTAGGATGAGTGTCGGTGTCCGAGATCGATCGCCCGAGAGAGACATCCAGGAAAAGAAGAAGCGGGAAACACGTAGGAAGAGAACAGGACAGACCTGGAGAGAGAGAGAGAGAGAGAGGTCGACGTAACCTACACCTGGCTGGAGGACAGTCTAATTAGACGTCCCAATGTGAGCAGGCATATATTACTAACCTGGGGATGCGGACCTCCTAGAGTCTAGTTAAGAGATTTATCACGGATCTGTCACTATTCGACTCCAGACAGATTAGCAGAGCTTTAAATTTAACAGTTTCCGGCATCTTATTCTAAACACAAACAGACAGAAGCGGGTGGGCTAAAGGTCAACACGTAAATGCTCATCCTTTGAAGTGATTTGTAACCAAACCATTTAGATAACAAATTTATTCTGGACCTCTCTGTTCGAGAAACAGAAGTGCAGTAGGCCACAAACCTCCACGATCCGGATTTAAATCCTAATCCATGTCTGAAGGCTGTTAAACCTTTCATTATATTAGGAGTCTGTATGTGTTATTTAGCATCATAAATATGGTCATTACGAACATACGAATTTACGTTTATATTTGATCGATTCTATTATATTTGAATTATTGTTGTTATTGTTGTTGTTGTTGTTATATCTCGGACATAAATAATGTGGTCTAAATAATGTAGTCAATGGATGTTTATGTGATCGATTTCGAGGTTTATGTGGATGATTATAACATTAGACAATAATTGGTGTCTTTTAAGAGGTCAGTCTCTAAACTTGTGTTATATTTTGTTTGTTGATTTGAGCAATAACCATTTTTTTATTGGGGGTTGGGTTGGCGTTAATAGTCAAATATTAAGCATTAGGTCAACTTGTATCCTTCTGTAGTTAACTGTCTATTAAAGTAATATTCTCACTGTTGATTTGCACTATTAATATATGCATATCCACTCGTCCGCGTTTCAGCCTATCCTTTAGGACCACCCCTTCTCTCTCTCTCTCTCTCTCTCTCTCCCCTCTCTCTCTGTCGTACATGAATATATATATATATATATATATATATATATATATATATATATATATAAGCATGCATGCATGTTTCTGTCCTTATACTTGTCCATCCATCTGTCTACCACACTATGAAAGAAATATGTATATACTTCATAACAAAAACAAACAGAACAATAAAGCCTTTTTTATGCACGAATCAATGTTACAGTATCCAAACATCGGTATAATAAATAGTAGCATTTACCTTTTTGATGCAGTATATATATATATATATATATATATATATATATATATATATATATATTATTGAAATGACAATTACGCTGAACAGTACATGTCACTTTTTACCAAGGTTAAAGTCCCAAGTGAACACCAGTGCCATAAAATAATTTATACCCACAACAAATCCAATATCACCGTATACTGTTAATAGATTACCGGATTTTCTTTTACACTCGTCATTTCATAATTTATGTTTCACCACTTCATTATACTAATTTTAGTTCCAGTATAGGGCTAATATCTAAATGTACTGCACTCCAAATTTGAACTTGATACCGTTTTGAGTAATACCAATGTCTTATGTGACCAATAGATAATTTCAGTGTCCCTCTGGCACCACATATGAATCATCATCCTCGTTGTTTTTTCTACCCCTGTTTTTTCCTTCTTCTTCGTTTTCTCTTCATATCCCGATTCCCCCTTTGGGCTGCAGTAATAAACTCACCGTCCCTCTGGCAGCACATATGAATCATCATCCTCGATGTTTTCGTTTTGCCTTCATTTCCCGATTCCCCCTTTGGGCAGCAGCAACAAGCCCACTGCCCCTCGCTACTATTTTCCCCCTTTCCTCACTAAAATTCTTTAATGTGTTGTGCATGCGTTTCTTCCCCCTTCATCAAGTTGTTTCTAATATTGGGGGAGGCGGCCTACTCATTAGTCCGCAGAATTATTCTTGGACTGGATATAATGACGTCCAATCGAAAACGCTGCCAATTGAAAACATTGATCCACTTCATTCTGAAGGCACATTTTCCAGGTTTTTCGACACCATTATCTGTCCATAATCACCACACACCAATGACAGTTCAGTAGCTAAGATAGTTTTTAGTCTCCGAGCTGAGTTTTAGACTTGGCACGATTCATTACAACGGGGACCTGTCCAACGAAATCGTTGTTGATAGTAGACACATCACGTGATCCAGTGTATACATCGTCACAGAATGGACCCCACCCCTTTAGGCATGATGACGCTATGTATGATATATTCTAACTATGCTGTAGCAGCAGAATTGATAGCTGTTTCGTTAATAATTCATTCAAAAACCTTTGATATTTTCCAAAACGATCATGTATAAAATGATTGTCAGTGACTGCGCAGTCCACGATGTTTACAACAAATAGATAAGTTATGAGCATTTGAATATTTATAATTAATTATCGTCTTGAGTTGATTTGGATCAAATTCTGTTTAATTCAATATATCTGTTGTTATTTTTTACTATTATTTGTTGTTTGGCCTGACCTTATTACATAGAAGAGCAATTAAGGTAATTTAGTTTTGAATTTCGATTTAGAATAAACAACGTCAACAATTTTACTAGCTACTTGTACTATCAGTGGGACAAGTTGAAATGTGTATAGTAGATTTAGGAATATCTTTATAAAACATATAATTTGATATATCATTTGTGTAGTTAACGTGTGGTCTGTGTGGATATACATTTATTTGAAAATAATTTCCCATAATCGCGAAGTTTACTCTACCTGACTTCTACACGAACAAAATGATTACAGTATACTAAATGTCTAATGTTTGATGTTAGTTAAAATCACAATTTTAACCACGAAGTTTAAGTCTGTATATGTTAGGAAAGGTATATCTTCGCGTACACGTGATAACTTTATTTCAGTACATATCTAGGTTGTGTAACAATACAGGCATACAGTAATGATAACACTTATGCTACTGCTGCTGATAATAATAATAATAATAATAATAATAATAATATAATAACGGATTATCAACCATCTCACGTCATCCTTGGAACTAGGATGAACAAAAGGTGTGTGAAAATACTATTACTGAAATTTGTCTAAATATGTTACCATAACATGCGATTTAATATAATATATTATATATATTATATATGTATATATATATATATATATATATATATATATATTGTGTGTGTGTGTGTGTGTGTGTGTGTGTGTGTGTGTGTGTGTGTGTGTGTAAATCGAGCAATAAAGTAGTTACCACCAACATGGAATAGGGAGATGATGAATAGAATGCCAATTACGGACATAGACAAGAGAAGGCATGCCATACCCCGTCCTTTAGACCTCGAGTTCAATCTCACCTCCGGGGGGTCTCCGTGATAGGGGTCATAGGGCACGAACGTGCGTTTATCATCTAGCCGACTACTGGCTACGAATGGGGAGCACTCTTACGTCCATTTAGTGCGATGGTAGGTATTATCTGAGCTAGGCAGTAATGCCGGCGGACATGATGATTTGTCGGTGTTATTAGGGCCAAGTGATTGTTTCAAGATGGCGTTCATTCGGGCAGATTAAATGCATTACATAGAAGTATATCACGATCTGTTAGTTTTGAGCTTTTTGTGTTCTGACGTTATGCTTATATTCTCCCGTGATTGCTGGGCTCATAACTGCTGATTGTCATAGCACTCCGAGGCCCAAGCGGTGCGGACGCGCGTTATGCATTAATAATAATAATAATAATAATAATAATAATAATAATAATAATAATAATAAATTATGACCGGATAAATTAAAACAAATACCCCAAAACAACAACAATAGTAAAGAAATAAAATCATATATGGATACTCAGCTGGAAAAATCAATATTGATTTTTTTATTGAATCATGAAACCAGTCTGGTCCAACATCCTATGGTACTGTGTTAACATCTGTACGATTCTACAAAAGATTAAACTCAGATTAGTGACTTTTACTGCCGAGATGCGTTTCATCAGTGATTGATACATATACACACATACACATACACGCCATTTGCCTCGCACACAAATATATACACATCTACACATGTTGACCATTAACACAGCTAGTTAGTTATATACTAATTGTTAAAATGTTATACTATATTATAATTTGAGTTAACTTACTCATAGCACAACAGGCATTTTCTTAATATCCTTTGTTTATCTACAAAACAACACCTTCGCGGAAAGTACGCCTCTGAAGATGTCCTAAGCCGGTCCAGTCATAAATATATCTCTGTAAATTTGATTAGTTTCTAAATTGATAAAGTTCCTGATCGACTTTGTGTTGAAGGAACTGCGTGGGATTATTAGATTATGAGATGAATAGCTGGTGTTTTTATCCGACCCAGGCCCATGTAGTACCGAAGGCTATACGATACTACGGCGGTAATGGAAAGGTAGAAAAACTGCCGGTTAAAGTGGGTCTTTTTAAGCTTTTATAGTTCGAGCTTGATATTACTGTCTTGAAGACCTTCCGGGGAGAGGAACCCTACCGAGTTTCAGCTGCCATCGTAACGCCTATAATCCAGCGTTCAGCGTAACCCGTCTGGTTTTATCGCGTACTTATTTCTATCCTCGTTAACCGACAGTTATCGGTATTCAGTATATATAACTGCACCGAACAGTTTCCAGCTGTCGTGGCTCGACAGGTGCTGATGTGGCCATAAACGTTTACGCATTCACGATCCGGCTGTAATGTTTTTAGGTTTATTTAGCGTTTGTGGCCATCGCGTATATTTCAGGAAATGACGAGGTATAATGTGTACTAAACAACATTAACTATTTGGAATAGTGGGGGAAACGTACTGTCTTTTGGCTAATCGCACGCACGCACGCACGCACGCACACACGCAAGCACGCACGTACGTACGTATGCACGCACGATGGTGGTGCGTACTTGGTAACTTGCACGTGTACCAGTAGCGCGGATCGTTCTTTTTGATTAATTATATTACACGAATGAGACGCCTAAACCTAAAAATAGGTCTTGAGAGGACAATATTAATGTCAGAATGGTTTAATATATCCAATAAGAACAGCAGAGGTGCAATACGAGAACTTGTAATTACGAAATAAAGCTAGTATTTTAATTGGATTATTTTCTCAGATGAGATTTACTCCTTACTTCATTAGCCAGCCCCGTTTAGCAATTGACGACCTCGACTGTCTGTCTCTCTGTCTGTCTGTATCTCTATCTGTCTCTCTATGTCTGTCTCTCTGTCTGTATCTCTAATCTCTCCTCTGATATATTTAATATAATTTCTCGTTTGCCCGTCATCTTGTCCCGCCGTCATATTATCCGTAGCTGCCCACATCGCTTGCTGTGGTCTCTTCCTCCGTCTCTTTCCATCTCCCCCCCCCCCTCTCGGGCACTGATCCTACTCATCTCCAGTAATGAATTATATCTCGTTCTCATCGTGTGATCATCACGTGATCATCAACGCTAGTGCCGTGACGGTTTCTTTCTACGCTGGTTTGTTGTTATTGTCTTCGTGTCGTTATTAGCCGTTGTTAGTGTAACGACACTGCTAACTACCGCGTAAACAACATCAACTAATAATGTTTACTATATTTTAATATCACCATAAGTAGATGTGGGAGAAGTGGCTCGTCGTATGGTCACACAGTTAATCGCTTAATGTTGGACAAAGGAGTGTTTTATGGCGACTATCACATGACAACAGCATAACGTATATTATAGGAAAATAGCTCAACTCTCTGGTCAATAGCAGAGAGTTGGCGGACACTGATGGTAACTTGTGAATGTTTGAGTTAGGACATAACACGGTTATTATTCGATGGTTTGCCTGTTTAGCTATCCGTTGTGTGTGTGTGTGTTTCATCGGGAACACGCGTTTCGTTCAGTAAACGGAAACACCGGCACTGCGATGATATAGTCTAACACCCCATAACTATCAATTGTCACATCGAAATGCCTTGAAGATAGAAGACAGTAAGTTTATAAAATTAATAAAAAATACCCCACCTATGTCCCCAATTGAATTAACTGCAAAATGTTTCCGAAATAAAAATAACAACTTGTATACAATTACATACTAATGTGTATAAAGTAGCCACTTCTGGTTGGAATTTGAGTGAGACAGAATTGATATCCCGAAGTCTGATAATATAAGAAAAAGGTCTTATCCAAAATTATGCTACAAAACAATCACGTTCATATCCTGAAATGTGAGGAATGTTATATTATTAAATATTATTCTATCATTCTATGAAGTTTGTTGTTCCTCAATCTAAACATTACAGCTTTTACCAGAATTTACAGAACCGAACCCTGCTAATACTATGCAGCGCTATTTTGTTACCATTGTTCTTACAGCCCGTCAAATAAAAATCCGTAATATCGAGGCTAGTAATATTATTATTGTGCTGGCATTCGTTCTTCTAAAATATTAGGCTCGTAATATCACGAGGTTATGGTTTTAATAATGCCGGTTGTTTTATGATAATGTAAAATACACGAAGAAATAATAAAATGTTGGCGAAATGTTGTTATGAGTAAATAACGCGTATTAATAATAATAATAATAATAGTGGTATATAGTTCGCCGCTAATATTTCCAGAGAGGGATAAGTTCCCGAAATATTTCAGACACTCGTTAGTTTTAGAATTATGGACATTTTGCATTCTATTTGTTACCTTACCTATTGATTTGGTCATCCTTATGTCCGACATGTTTTATGGAGGAAGTCGTTGACCTGATTATTCAAGGAAGTAGTTTGGTTATCTCTTATTTGCTTATTCTGATTAGATAGCCATGTCAGCTCGATTTATTGTTTACATATGCTTAAAAGCGATAGTTTGAAAGGCGTAATTTGTTAATATGGTTTTCGAAAAAGTTCCAAATATCGACAGAGAATGTATTTTGGGCGTTGAGGCAAACGCAACACTAGTAAACGGTTGTTTGTAAGAAGCTAAAATTAAGGTTGTCTTAAGAGAGAAAATGGTCTCAATGTTCGTGGTTGAGGAACTGTTATCTTCCGGAATTGCTGTACAGCGGGATTCTACTATAGCTGAAGATCATATTTCATAATACTATTTCATAATATACGTTCTGGTACGTATATCTCCAAAGAACGGAATCTAGTTATATGGATTTATTGAAAGTTTGTCTGCTATGTTTAAGCCAGTACAAAATATGACGCAGTTAAGTTGCCATTGAGGGGATTTAGTTGACTGGGATATTTAAAAGGACCATGCTGCTTGAAGTGTGGTTGAGCTCCAAATTGATTCGTTCGAAATTATGGTGTTTCCGAAATATCGATTCACAGTTGGTAATATAGTTTAAGTGATTTTCTTAATCGCGTCGGCTTTCTAAATATGGCTTCCTGATTAAGGAAGAGTACAAATAAAAATTATGGCCAAGAGTACTTAAAGGTAAATAATCTATTAACGTAACCACCAGCCTCTGATAGGTTAAGGTACATCTGTTAAAGTGGGTGCTCCTATAGCTCTAGGTTCTGGGTTTGAATCGGGTTCATACCTGTGTTTGTGGGATGTATTTCTTTAGATAGCAGCCCCATAGCCATATGTCCAAGGTGTTATCAGCGTCGAATCAAAAGCAACAACAACAACAACAACATGATGATTTAAATCTCCAAGTATGGGGAATGAATTGAAAAAATCGACTACTTATCTATAAAAGCAGATAATGTTCTGTACTTTATTTCAATATTTCTAATATTTCTGTCGCTGAATACAGTGGCTGGACTTGACATTTTCTTTCTGTTGAATGCATAACCGATTCTTGCCATTCGTCCGAGCGCCCTAGTCGACCTTGAAGTTGTTCTAATCTTCCAAACAATCATATTATTATGGTTTACTGCAAAATGCTGGAGGCCACGAGCCACGAGCTTATCAATTGAACAGCTTTACGACCATCAGCTAATTTGAAGTAACCAATTCCATATGTTATAACAGAGATAGAATCATATTCTGAATTGTGTGATTTAAAAACAGTATACGTGGATTGTTTGGTTACCTTTTTTTTGGCGTATAAAGTCTACCAGATGTTGATGATGGTGACAGTAGTAAGAAGAACATTAGCAAAAGTAATATAACCAGTGCCGCATAAAATGTTAATAAACCTATACCAACATCTTATAACAATTGTAGTGTTCAAGTGTGTAACAGAATAGACGAAGTTGTACCTTCTATTGACTATTAAAAAGAGGTAATTATTTACTTATTTTCCAGGCGAGTACTGGAACTTACGTTTGAACATGCCTTAGGTATATATATATTTATCGTTTAATATAATATAGGTTAAGAAAGACATATATATATATATATATATATATATATATATATATATATATATATATATATATATATATATATATATAAGGGAGGAGGAGAGAGAGAGAAGGAGGGAGTAAGGGGACTGGAGTGAGAACGAGAGAGAGAGAGTGAGTGAGAGAGAGAGGGGGGGGGGTTGTATTCGAGATCCCACTCTGTTTTGAACTGAAATGGGGAAGATTGGTAATGTTACTCATCCTTAGGTAATCTAAAATTAACAGTCTGTCTTCTTGTCAACATTCTAGAACTCTCGTCTAAAAGCGGTATTAGTATCAGCACGATCAGTGATATTTAAGAGTACTGGTGTCCGAAAGATTCCATTAGTATCCGATTTCTGTTGTGAGAACGATTAAAAACAATATGGAATAAGCTCAAAGAACCAGGTTGCAGCCACATCATACACAGCTTAAAATCAAGTAAATATGTTTACTTAGAGGCTTATGCAGAAATTACAATTTGGCTAGATTCAGTGTGACAAATGATGAAGTATGACCTGCTTAAAATCTATTTGATTTGCTTAGACGACAATCCCTGTAAGGGATTACAACTAGTCCGTCGAATTATCTTATAAATAACATGTTTCAGAGTCAGAATCCTGTAATAAGAAACTACGTGCATTTAAAAATCGTTTGTAGGGCTACGGATCCTACATCCTTTTCATGCCTTAAAGCTTGTTGAAAGATGTTTCTCATGTCTAGGATTTATTTAGCTGACGTCACTTCCTCTGGCAGTAAAGTCGTGCTGGGACACGTGCCTATTTTACTAACCATTTTATTTCCTAATCAAATTATTCTTTCTCGACATAATCTTCCCTTACCTATACAAATGTTGTATCTAGGGAATGAGGCATCATGCAATAAGTAAGTTATGTTATTGCCATCCATAATGGAAATCTATTATTAAAATACTAAGCTGTACAAACCAGAAGAAAAAACATTTTGCTTCACCTGTTTTAGGAGTCTGTTAATGCAATCAAATAAACGTGTATATATATATATATATATATATATATATATATATATATATATATACAAATTATATCTAGTCATTCATCCAGTTTCATCTTGTAGGAAATTGTGGATAGTCTTGACCTTGTTAAAATATAGCTACTTGGAATGGCTGATAACAATATCTATGTTTTTCATAAAAACAACAAAAATATAATAATCATTAATTTGTTATTGGGACACTCTATCAAATAGATTTAGAAATGCTACAAGCGAATATTGATCATGTTCACTACAATCTAATCTGTGGATTGTATTGAACGTTTCTAAAAACACAGATATATAATAACAGATTATTGCAATCATATTGTATCTTCCACGAAACCCCAGATAAACATAATATGGCAGACGATGTTTTGAAGTACATATTAAATATTCTGAGCTAAAGTAGGAGATTCGTTTTAACGTTATATAGTTATATTTTTGGGAAGAACTAAATATCTGTTTTAAGACAATAAAATATTTACGCCGAATAAAGAAAACTACAACAGGATATATGTAAATATTTCAACGTTTATGCTTCCTATTATATCAGCTATATAACAATCACATCTATTGCGGGAAGATTATATATATATATTTTCTCATCCTATTATGATGATGTTGATGATGATGATGATGATAATAACATAGTAATTTACTGGTTGATTAACTTAAGATATTATTGTGTTCTATATCATATAATTACTAGTTTTCAATATTTTTAATTCCGAGTGTAAGTACATTAAAAAAAACCCTATTAAGTCCAGCATAAATATTTCAGGCTATATTTGGAAATTACGTCAATTTAATGACCACTTGAAATACTGGAATTCAATAACTGTCCTCATTGCCTACTATATACATGCTCAAAACTCATGCAGTTTAGTTAATATGCCTGATCCTAATATTGCTTAATACATGTTCCTCTAAATAGAAAACTTCTCTTGACAACCACCGCATAATCAAGTTTAATGTTAATTGGTCTACCAAGGCAAAACCTGTCAAGAGAAAACACGTCTGACAGAACATTTGAAAGCCAATAACTCTGCCATCTGCTCCAGGTAAGATGAAAATCATTTGAATTAGTGAGGATTTAGTGGTAAAGTCGTCCTTACTAAATCGTTTACCATAAAGTGACTATAGTTCTTTGATAAACACCAAGGTCCGCTCCACGGCTGTCCCACCTATTAGCTGACTGGGTAAGTAATCTGACTGGAGTTCCGATTATATATTTTGATTATACACCAGAGCGCACGGTGATGTCTAATTGTTGTTTGGCTGTTACCCTCAACGGCATCACCAGCGCCATCATTATCATAATCATCACGATCATCATCCGAAATGCCTGCGATGCATCACGAATAGAGACGTGTACGTTTTTATTATCGTTATCTCGTAACCGGTGCCATGGCTCTATCCGATGATGTCAGAATATAGATATAGACATCGGGAACTCGGCGTCATCGTTGCTCGTCTTTCCAGCTTTGTTGGACAGAGAGCAGTGAGTGATTGGATGCCAACTGGGAATAGTTGTATGTAGAATAGAAAACAAATATTTGCTGCCTTATTTACCTTGGTCTTGTACCACTAAAACACTAGGTCACCGTGACTAGAACTCCATGTGATTGATAGCCATTCATCGGGTTTGAGGAAGGATCTACTGAGAGGGAATAACGTTATGAAAAATGGAGTTAATTATTCTTCATTTTATTATCACCGAGTTAAAGAAAGGAACTTATCTTTCACTAACCCGAGTGCCTATAATACACACGACGTAAATAGTTGTATAAACGATGAAATGAATTTCTACCTGCGGGTATATACTTCTGCTGTATTTGGATAGGAATATCTGAACAGATCTACATGTATACGAATGCATTTGTCTCTTGATTTTATTTGGGAATTGAAATACGTAAATGTCATGCGCGGATGCCAGACCACAGGTTGACTTCCTGATGACGTCATTCAAATCGTATACCATAATATTTTTAACTCCTGTATCGCAGTGTTTTCAAAACGATGCTCTACAGTCTAAGAGCATGACCATTAGTTCCTAACGAGCTATGACTTTGTTCCAGGGAAATGAGATCAACAGATAATGTACAGCTATCAAAGTGATGGCTACTTTGCCATTAAGTATGATGACAGCGATAAAACAGCAATAAGCAATCCTTCTTCTGTGATAAATCACATGTCAAAGACGCTGACTACTGAACGTACAGTCGCTTTACGCTAATGTATGCATCCTGGATTGTTGTTGCGTGTACCCAGTTGTTGTTGTTGTTGTTGTTGTGGTCAAAACGCTAAAAGATGGCTTCCTCTTCAAATAACAAAGAGCCAGTCTTTATGATTGTTTAAAAGTTAGAAACATCAAATATGGTTTTCATTTAAGCAGCATTAAGTTTTTCAGGATAATGTTTAACATTTTCTAACTGGCATCAGATGTCTCTTTCAGTCGCCATGATACTTCTATTTTGTTAATTTATTTGTTGTTCTTGTCATATTACTTCTGTCATGTAGCTTGTCTTAAGAGGAGCAGGGCTTACCTACATGACAGATGACAATGCTGCTTTAATCTAAAATCTATATTTTTTTATTAGGAATTGTTTAATTGCAACAACAAAAACTGTTAGCTGTTACGCTTACAAACTAAATGTCTCACCGATAGATAGATTTTTCCTAAATAATGTAATGAGTATATTTTTCATAATATGATTACCTTTCTACCATTGTAGGAACATCATGATCATCATGATCATCATGATCATCATGATCATCATCATTATTATTATTATTATTATTATTATTATTATTATTATTATTAATAGTGGTGGTGGTGGTGGTCTTAGTAGTAGTAATAGTAGTAGTAGTAGTAGTATTAAGAGAGTGGTTTGCTCAGCATTGGTAAAGGTTATATTAGGGATGTAACCCGGGGGGAGGATGTCCCCACAAATACTGGTAATCAGATTTGATTCAAATGTTGATCTGAAAGTTTGTAAAACTCTGGTTTAACCATTGGAATATAAGAAGGCCGTTTATTATTATTATTATTATTATTATTATTATTAGTAGTAGTAGTAGTTGAAGTAGTAGTAATAGTAGTAGTAGGAGTAGTATTAGTAGTAGTAGTAGAAAAGTAGGATGATGATGCTTATGATGATGATGATAATAATGATGATGATGACGATGATCATAATAATAATAATACACTTTCACGAAAGAGGTATTTAGTCTTTGTCGTTATTTTGTTTATGTTTATCGTTATCATATATCATAGAATAAATGTAATAACACGTTCGCTGAAATGTTTCTCTAAACAAGACAATTGTATTGTGTTTTCGATACATATTTCGAATTTAACATTGTTTTAAAAGTTTGCGCCATAAAGCCATCAGCGGGTCTAATTCTGTTTAAATTCCTAATCGGAACTTTCCGAGATCAGGTGGCCCTGGATAGTAGGAGAAAGACCGAGTTAACAAAATCATTCCAACTATTAACGGGGCCACCTGCTCCAGATAAGATATCAATCAATGGAAGGGATGATGATTTAGTGGTGAAGCCTTCTCTCCTAACAGACTGGTTTTTTTTTCTTTGATATCATAAAGTTCGGTGTCATCGTGTGTAGTAGGTAACTTGAGTGGTTTATGACTATACACTATCTGATGTTGTCATATCTCGACCCCTTCGATGTTGGTTAGCTTTGTTGGTCGTCTGCTCGTAAATGGGTTTCTCCGCAAACACACCGTGAACTACTGCCACCGTTGTTGTTGTTGTTGTTTCTGCTGCTGCTGCTGTTGATAATAATAATAATAATAATAATAATAATAATAATAATAATAATAAGAATACTTACAAATCGGCACACACACACACACACACACACGCACACACACACACGCACGCACGCACGCACGCACACACGCACGCACGCACACACACACACACGCCAATATAACCAGATAATCCAAATGATGACATACATAATGTTAAAACACGAGGGTATAACATCAGAATTGAGGACTCTCACTACTCGGTTTGTCTGCGTTATTGGAGAGAGCAGTAAGTGATGAGACGACGACAATGACACCCTGGTAATAGACTGGAAAATAAATATCTGCTGTCATATCGACATAGGTCTTATAAAATAGGACGTGACTAGAACGTTTTTGAAGTGAGCTCCGGTGGCCTAGCGGTTAAGCACTCGGCACTTGGTGCCAACGGTCGCAGGTTCGAACCCCGTAAGAGGTCGAAACTTTTCCAGGGATTAATTTCTCGGCTCACTACATCGTGGGTGGCTGACCACGTTAAATGGCGCTGCCGTCTCCACTGAATTATTTAAAATAAAGGGGGACGTTAAAAACCCCCTGAGGATGTAAAACACTCTGGCAGTGACCACCCTCAGGGTATTTCGGCTCCATCTTTCCGTACTGCTCCCCCGTGAGTGGTGGGGGAGGAGGTTTCTCAACCACTCCAACATAGAGGCTGTGCTGAATAAGCGACAGCCTGGGGATTCTCCCCGAACAACAAAACCAAAACCAAACGTTTTTGAGGAATGAAATAACGACAGAAGACGATGTGGATCGTTCAAATGACGGGTTGATTTTCTGGTGAAATTTCTTCTCCGTATTAATTCTACATTAATCAAGTGATTTCTTTGTCTAAGTTCCGTTGAGACGTTCAGCAATTAGTGTGCGCTTGTCCATTCGAGCGTGCATTGGTGTGTATTTAGATAGCTATAAGTACACATTTTACGAGTGTGTACGGACGTAAACGAACACATTTGATGCTTCATTCTTTCTTGTTACGTTTTGTTGAGGAACACGAATCGTGGAATGTCGCGTGTTTGATAGTAGTGCCTCGTCGTAGTTTTCGTAAGCTAACGGTTAATATCATTTTGATCACATCTTATAAGAATGACGGATGATGAAGAAGGACTCACGCAATTCGAGTTCCTATCCTGGTATCAGACATCTACACATCTCGCATCCAGTCCCTAAGTTACAGGACCGCGATCAATAGATGCTAACGAGTGACAACATTCGTGCGAGCTAACACTGATCAATATATAACGTCCCCCCCCTCCCCCAGTCGCCCCGCCCCACGAATATAGTGTTTATTTTAGTGATAACTGTGATGACAGCAATAAATATAGAATAAACAGTACTTATTACACAATAGGACGTCGATATATAAACAAACCAGCATTCGGGGGGGGGGGGCACCTGTTTAAGTGTAAAATGTTCAATGAATCTTCCCCCCTTATGTACACCAAAAGTAGCAAACAAAAGATCAAAGTAACGGATTTACTGCTACATTGAAGAATCGGAATTTTTCATTCCAAGAAGCAGATATAAACGAATTAATACGTGATCTGAATTCCTACGTACTATATGAATGTTAACGTTTATGAGGAAAAATATGAAATATCATGACATTGGTGGGACCTTCCACAATGTATTAAAATGTCACATTATTTAGCCTTAACGGTCTTCAAATACAGAATCATAAGTTTTGTTTAATATTGTTGTTGATCTGATGTTATGTATGTCTACATCTGGCCTTCGCCCACTTTATGCAATATAATTATAACTGATATTTGTTTCAAAGACACCCAGGAACCATCTATCTGATGTACTAAAAGGTTAACAGTCTCCGCCAATATCACCTTCATCACCCACTACAATAATGCGAAAACCCACCACCACCACCACAATCACCACCACCACCACCACAATCACCACCACCACCACCACAATCACCACCACCACCACCACAATCACCACCACCACCACCACAATCACCACCACCACCACCACATATACTGACTGCTGGATAAAATATTCAGCTATTATAAACATTAATCTATCGAGTAGTTTTCACAATACAAATAACATGAATAGGTTTATTTTGGCAACCCTTTAGACAATTAGTATATATAGGTCTTCTAATCCAGTAGGCCCAATGTCGATGTTGTAACTGAATTATTTGTTTACACTATCAGAGAAATAAAAGCATCGCTCAAACTTAAAACGCCACTTAAGTAGGCATTCCGCAGAAGGAACGCCCGAGGCATGTTTCCGTTGTTCGAGCTGACCGAGTGCCCCCCCCCCCTCCGGGAAGAAGAACGAACCTGTCCCGATTTATAACCGATGCAATGCACTTTAATTAAAACCGGTCGTCTTAAAGAGGCAGCTTACTAGTTTATAGTTGTGAGCCAGGTTTCTCGATAATTCGCCGCGCGGTCCTCTGTTGTGGTGCGCCGAAAACGATGTGCCGCGAGGCATGCCCTTTTTAGAGCAGATGGATCGATGCTTAGGGTTTTATTCCGCTACAGCGATGTGATAGATCGCCGCACCAGAAGACGCAGAAACGAAGTCAGTTTTCGTTTTGATATACTGCTGTGGCAGGACTAGTGATTGCGTCCTTCTTTGAAGATAGGTCAGCCGCGCCTCCCACGGAATAACGCATTACTATTGCATATCTAGTGTCTTGTTGACTGATTGAGTAGTAAATATCTACTCGAAATTATTCATATTTCGTGTTCAAACGTAAAGAGGCAATCTTCGCTTCATATTTAATTTACTTATCTTAGATGTTTTATTATCAGGGAATATCACTTCAAAGGTATAATACCTGAACACCTGAAGTAATCTTCTAACTATAAACGTATAAATTAGTACAATATGGCTATTGTTTATGATATTTAAAAAAAGGTGTTATTACTGGGTTCGATTGGTTTGATTATTAAATAACTTACATCTTATCAGTTATCACAAGATGACGACTTTTGATCTTTTAAATAGCTTATGGAGTGTGAATTGCCTATTCTTGAAAACCGTGATAGTCCTTACACTTTATTGATTCGCTATTAATTGTTTAAAGAAATGTATCAGTAGATGTCTAACACGCCAGAAGGGACGCTCCAGTAAATACACTTCTGTTTGATACCGCGAACTCATTTTAAGCGATTCCCTCATCGTATTATATTTGAGGAAACTTTATAGGTTGTGCCTGATCCATGTCGAAAACCATTAGTTTGTTAGTATGGCAACATTACTGCACAGTTAAGTGGAATAATTGCCTTGGTAATAGCAATAGATAGCACGCACGCACGCACGCACGCACACACACACACGCACACACACACACACACACACACACACGCCAATATAACCAGATAATCCAAATGATGACATACATAATGTTAAAACACGAGGGTATAACATCAGAATTGAGGACTCTCACTACTCGGTTTGTCTGCGTTATTGGAGAGAGCAGTAAGTGATGAGACGACGACAATGACACCCTGGTAATAGACTGGAAAATAAATATCTGCTGTCATATTGACATAGGTCTTATAAAATAGGACGTGACTAGAACGTTTCTGAGGAATGAGCTAATGACAGAAGACGATGTGGATCGTTCAAATGACGGGTTGATTTTCTGGTGAAATTTCTTCTCCGTATTAATTCTACATTAATCAAGTGATTTCTTTGTCTAAGTTCCGTTGAGACGTTCAGCAATTAGTGTGCGCTTGTCCATTCGAGCGTGCATTGGTGTGTATTTAGATAGCTATAAGTACACATTTTACGAGTGTGTACGGACGTAAACGAACACATTTGATGCTTCATTCTTTCTTGTTACGTTTTGTTGAGGAACACGAATCGTCGAATGTCGCGTGTTTGATAGTGCCTCGTCGTAGTTTTCGTAAGCTAACGGTTAATATCATTTTGATCACATCTTATAAGAATGACGGATGATGAAGAAGGACTCACGCAATTCGAGTTCCTATCCTGGTATCAGACATCTACACATCTCGCATCCAGTCCCTAAGTTACAGGACCGCGATCAATAGATGCTAACGAGTGTCAACATTCGTGCGAGCTAACACTGATCAATATATAACGTCCCCCCCCCTCCCCCAGTCGCCCCGCCCCACGAATATAGTGTTTATTTTAGTGATAACTGTGATGACAGCAATAAATATAGAATAAACAGTACTTATTACACAATAGGACGTCGATATATAAACAAACCAGCATTCGGGGGGGGGGGGGGGAGTCCTGTTTAAGTGTAAAATGTTCAATGAATCTTCCCCCCTTATGTACACCAAAAGTAGCAAACAAAAGATCAAAGTAACGGATTTACTGCTACATTGAAGAATCGGAATTTTTCATTCCAAGAAGCAGATATAAACGAATTAATACGTGATCTGAATTCCTACGTACTATATGAATGTTAACGTTTATGAGGAAAAATATGAAATATCATGACATTGGTGGGACCTTCCACAATGTATTAAAATGTCACATTATTTAGCCTTAACGGTCTTCAAATACAGAATCATAAGTTTTGTTTAATATTGTTGTTGATCTGATGTTATGTATGTCTACATCTGGCCTTCGCCCACTTTATGCAATATAATTATAACTGATATTTGTTTCAAAGACACCCAGGAACCATCTATCTGATGTACTAAAAGGTTAACAGTCTCCGCCAATATCACCTTCATCACCCACTACAATAATGCGAAAACCCACCACCACCACCACCACAATTACCACCACCACCACCACAATCACCAACACCACTAGTCCCACCACCACCACCACCATCACCACAATCACCAACACCACTAGTCCCACCACCACCACCACCACAATCACCACCACCACCACCACAATCACCAACACCACTAGTCCCACCACCACCACCACAACCACCACAATCACCAACACCACTAGTCCCACCACCACCACCACCACAATCACCAAAACCACCACCACCACCACAATCACCACCACCACCACCACAATCACCACCACCACCACCACATATACTGACTGCTGGATAAAATATTCAGCTATTATAAACATTAATCTATCGAGTAGTTTTCACAATACAAATAACATGAATAGGTTTATTTTGGCAACCCTTTAGACAATTAGTATATATAGGTCTTCTAATCCAGTAGGCCCAATGTCGATGTTGTAACTGAATTATTTGTTTACACTATCAGAGAAATAAAAGCATCGCTCAAACTTAAAACGCCACTTAAGTAGGCATTCCGCAGAAGGAACGCCCGAGGCATGTTTCCGTTGTTCGAGCTGACCGAGTGCCCCCCCCCCCTCCGGGAAGAAGAACGAACCTGTCCCGATTTATAACCGATGCAATGCACTTTAATTAAAACCGGTCGTCTTAAAGAGGCAGCTTACTAGTTTATAGTTGTGAGCCAGGTTTCTCGATAATTCGCCGCGCGGTCCTCTGTTGTGGTGCGCCGAAAACGATGTGCCGCGAGGCATGCCCCTTTTAGAGCAGATGGATCGATGCTTAGGGTTTTAATCCGCTACAGCGATGTGATAGATCGCCGCACCAGAAGACGCAGAAACGAAGTCAGTTTTCGTTTTGATATACTGCTGTGGCAGGACTAGTGATTGCGTCCTTCTTTGAAGAAAGGTCAGCCGCGCCTCCCACGGAATAACGCATTGCTATTGCATATCTAATGTCTTGTTGACTGATTGAGTAGTAAATATCTACTCGAAATTATTCATATTTCGTGTTCAAACGTAAAGAGGCAATCTTCGCTTCATATTTAATTTACTTATCTTAGATGTTTTATTATCAGGGCATATCACTTCAAAGGTATAATACCTGAACACCTGAAGTAATCTTCTAACTATAAACGCATAAATTAGTATAATATGGCTATTGTTTATGATATTAAAAAAAGGTGTTATGCCATAATCATTTATTACTGGGTTCGATTGGTTTGATTATTAAATAACTAACATCTTATCAGTTATCACAAGATGACGACTTTTGATCTTTTAAATAGCTTATGGAGTGTGAATTGCCTATTCTTGAAAACCGTGATAGTCCTTACACTTTATTGATTCGCTATTAATTGTTTAAAGAAATGTATCAGTAGATGTCTAACACGCCAGAAGGGACGCTCCAGTAAATACACTTCTGTTTGATACCGCGAACTCATTTTAAGCGATTCCCTCATCGTATTATATTTGAGGAAACTTTATAGGTTGTGCCTGATCCATGTCGAAAACCATTAGTTTGTTAGTATGGCAACATTACTGCTCAGTTAAGTGGAATAATTGCCTCGGTAATAGCAATAGAATTTGTTTTGAAAACTAAACCGCAAGGGGAAAGGTTTTCACCATTTTAAATTGATATATTCTGTCAGGATGTAGTACGAGATTTCTTCAGAGTGAGTGAGTGAGTGGATGAGTGAGTGAGTGGCTGGATTATAGTTGGCGTTGGTTTCACCTCGAACATATGCCCCGCCGGATATTCTCTGGGGGGAGGGGGTGAATTTTCAAATGATACAGACACGCACTCTTTGTTAGCACAAACGTAACTGGTCTCAATTTTAACACATCAAAATAACATGGGTTTTAATTTGAAGGAAACCCCCCCCCAACCAAACAATTTAAGAACAAACAAAAAACGAAAACAAACAAAACAAGAACAACCCAAACAAATAAACTAGTGATCTAATGTAGTTTTCAAATAAAATTGTCTTAATATTTATTAATGAAATTATGTGCATTGATCCTAATTTATAACACAATGGATTAGGATGTGTTTTATTTGTGATCTGTTATCACGAAACAAAATTAACACACAAAAGCGTGTGGACACAAAGTTAAAGCGTGGCTGGTTTAGTGAATGGCTGAACAACAACAATTTGTTCCCCATTCACTCACTCCCAGTTTGATACGGAATAATGGAGCTAAACTACCATAAAGAACATAATTATCAGATATAGGACATAGGTGACAAGGTTAACATTTCCAAGTGGAAATTTAGTTTCGATGATAAATCTGACAGGTATGTTTGTAAACATCAAGCCAAATATTGAATTAAAGATGTCGAAGTTATTGACTCTAAACAGAGAAAGTTAACGGAGATAATACTGGAATGACATGAACTTTTAATATTTTTTTTTTGGGGGGGGGAGATGTTCGCCTATTACTTTTTTTTACCATAATCCTATTTTATCACGCTGTGTTTCGTAATTATTTATATACATCCTAACATTTTGTGTTTCACCACCGAGGAGAGAGAGAGGGGGGGGGGGGAAGGTAAAAAGATGAGAAACTAAATTAATAAGTATGGCCGTACAAACACGTATCGATCAGACGAATAAAGTTATTTTCCCATGTTAGTCTCCCTCATGTATAACATATTTACGTAGATCGTAATATTTCTGGCACCGCCCAATATATTTATTATCCGCCTTTACACCAGCAGCCAGCATACTCCATTATTTAGCCTCGTAATTTTCGATATCAATGACATATAATCCCGGCCGTATTCGCTGTTGGTCTCTGATACTGATCATATTAGATAGACTCCATCTTCCCGTATTGCTCCCTGGCTGGTCGTCGGGAAGGAGATAGATTCGGCAGCTAATCACAAACAAGTACACCACACGCTAACTACGTACACACCGGGCACGTACGCGGAATCGTATACGTCGAGCTGTTAATGAGTTCTCGGTAGAGGTAAGTTATGTTAGGCGAGATAGGCAATGAGTGTTGAAGCTGAGATAGGCAATCCGGGTTGAAGCTGATATAGGCAATGCGGGTTGAAGCTGAGATAGGCAATGCGGGTTGAAGCTGAGATAGGCAATGAGGGTTGAAGCTGAGATAGGCAATGAGGGTTGAAGCTGAGATAGGCAATGCGGGTTGAAGCTGAGATAGGCAATGCAGGTTGAAGTTGAGATAGGTAATGAGGGTTGAAGCTGAGATAGGCAATGCGGGTTGAAGCTGAGATAGTCAATGAGGGTTGAAGCTGAGATAGGCAATGAGGTTGAAGCTGAGATAGGCAATGAGGTTGAAGCTGAGATAGGCAATGAGGGTTGAAGCTGAGATAGGCAATGATGGTTGAAGCTGAGATAGGCAATGCGGGTTGAAGCTGAGATAGGCAATGAGGGTTGAAGCTGAGATAGGCAGTGAGGGTTGAAGCTGAGATAGGCAATGAGGGTTGAAGCTGAGATAGGCAATGCGGGTTGAAGCTGAGATAGGCAATGAGGGTTGAAGCTGAGATAGACAATGAGGTTGAAGCTGAGATAGGCAATGAGGGTTGAAGCTGAGATAGGCAATGATGGTTGAAGCTGAGATAGGCAGTGAGGGTTGAGCTGAGATAGGCAATGAGGGTTAAAGCTGAGATAGGCAATGAGGGTTGAAGCTGAGATAGGCAGTGAGGGTTGAAGCTGAGATAGGCAATGCGGGTTGAAGCTTCGGTAAATTGAGGGTTGGACATTCCTGTGGGAATCGAAGAGCATAGTGGAGAGTAGATTAGAATCAGGTAGATAATGATGAGTTGTTTATACTTGATCTTATAGACGTCTAACAACGCCGAAAGTTCATATTGATATACTTATCATACTTATTGTTATACTTGTTGTTCTTATTGTTAAGTTTGTTATACTTATTGTTATACTTGTACTTATTGTTACACTTGTTATCTTCTCTGCATATCTGTGAGGTTAGCTAGTTGGTGTTTTATGATGGATGTGTTTCTCTTTGAACATTGTATTCTCTCTCTCTTCTATCTCTATCTATCTATCTATCTATCTATCTATCTATCTATCTATCTATCTATCTATCTATCTATCTATCTATCTGTCTATCTATCTGTACCTCTCTACCTCCGCCCTCTCTGACTCCCTGACCTCCTACCTCCGTTCTCCATCTCTGTCGACTTAGTTCTGTCCCTCCCCACCTCTCTCCCTCTCCCAACCAATCAACCTCCATCCCCCAATAAAGCCCTCCTTGCGTACCACCCTCCCTCCCTCCCACTTTTCGTCCCTCCTACCCTCCGTCCCACCCACCCCCTCTCTCAGTCTAGTTGTGCTTCTGTACAGGTCTAAAATACTACACTAATGGTCCACACACTCGTTAAAATATAATGACATCCAGCTACCGTACATCATGTCCTAACTAATGAAACAGACTTATATTTATTTGTCGATTTACAGCATAATAGATTTTCGTTAAACAAGTGCCCAGCATATATTACAAACAAACAAACCCGACGTCGTCCTCGTGGTTGTCACGAACAGACTCAGCTAGATGACGTCTTCCGGATGACGGAGACCGCCACCGGGAAGAGAGGGAAACACCGACTAACCACAAACTAGGAGACAACAGCTGCCGCGTCAATGATAAAGTTAACGCGATCTTAATTATAGAAAAGGCCCATTTTTTCTAATTACGGTCGAAGAGTGTGCCTAAACCGATAAGGAAGACATCGGTGTTTGGTAGGAAGTAATACGCCGTAATTCGCTGATAAACACGGTAACTGAGAACGTGTAAGCCGTGAAGGTTGGCTATACGGATCCCTCCCCTCCACCTCCACCCCCCACGCCTCTGTGGCTAGACGTTGCCGAGTTGATCACTGGAGACTATTTATTATGACGGAGTTGGTTCTGTACAGGAGTCACTCGATGTTGTTTTTATAAGTATGACAGTGATGGCTGAGGAGCCAACCTCACGCGTGATATCCTTGGCTTAAAGCGTAGATACAATTAATAACAAAATAGATTAATAACAACATCATATCAACACCGTTATTACAAAACAACAACAACAACTACTACTACTACTACTACTACTACTATCATCATCATCATCATCATCATCATCGTCGTCGTCGTCGTCATCGTCATCATCATCATCATCATCATCATTGTAACAGCAGCAGCAGCAGCAGCAGCAACAACAACAACAAAAACAACAACAACAACATAATATTGACCAGCATAACCAACACCTAACATTAAAAACAAGGTATGATGATGATGATGATGATGATGATGATCTTGAAGATGATCTCGACGATAAACGTATCAGTTAAACTACGGCGTTTATCCTTACGGCTTGCATCAGTGGTCTACGAGAAGATAACAGACGTCACAGACAAACCTTTAATGGACACACAGGATGGCGTGTATTGCCATAATTCTATATGAGGTGGCTGTGTGTCGGCCTATGGCTGGTATCCTCAACGAACACATGCCGACATGAACACCACTTCTCGCAATACATCATACTAATCTACTAAATTCGGATACCATGTTCCGGAAAAAGTGTAGAGTCGTAAACTAACCGTGTCCTGACACCGCTTGGTCTTATCCGGGTTCCTAGGTTATGACGTCATTTCTCGAAGAGCGTTAATCTATTCTCTTTCATTCACTACCGGGTTGGTGGGCGGGGTGGGTGGGGGGCGGGGGGAAAGGCGAGGAGGGGGTGAGCGAGCGGGAGTGACTAGCCATTTCGGATAACCTCGCCTCGATTATTACCCAGAGGTTGACATTATTTCAGATATTAACCATATAACGGGAACTTGTGGACAGGAAGCAGTAAACCATGGCCTACACTTCCGGCCGCCATTGACCTTTCGGTGGTCGACCGCACTTCCTGAAGCTCATTCTGTAATCAGTCGTAGATCATCTAAATGCCGATAGAAAACGGCTCCTTAACGTAATTAGATGCACCGAATGCGAGATAACGGGAGTGTGAGCGTTCTCCTGCCATAAATTGGAATATATTTAGAAAATTGCATTTACAAATGGTAACGGTTCAGCTATTATGAACCCCGAAACAGTCGTTTATCATGAAGGTTGTGCGATTAACACTATAATACTCTGTAGCTTATTTCTAGGTATTTTTTTGTGGCCAAATACCGATGAAGGACTTTAAATAGGATTTTCCATTGTTTACAGAAACCATCTATTAACGAATGAAGATGCTATAAAAATTAATAAGAACTTAGATGAAATAGTGTTTGCTCTTATTATCTGGGTCCTGGAAGAATCTCGTTGAACTAATGACGGGCCATGGGAAGACATAGTGTTTCATAAGCTAAATGCACGATTATATATCTTTGGCGTGTATTATAGGAACGCATAAACACCGGATAAAGTAGTTGACGCACTTTGTCATAAGGCATAAATTTTTGGCCATTTCTAAGACGCTTCGTCGTCATAAAGTCGTCAGACAATTTATGGTTATTAATAAATTTTCTACATGATATGTGTTCGTTGTAATGGTTCTGTGTTCCCACCTAGACGACTACCGACACGCAAACTACGATCACAAATCGATAACGCGCATTCACGACGATTCCATATCGTGGAAAAGGCTCGCACAGACTCCTGGCATAAAGCACGCACGCACATACGGATGGAAGCGTATTACGCCGAGGTTTTTTTTAGCCAGTCCATACCATCACCTCGATGCCAGCGGGCAATTGTCAGATAAACTCGACGTCGTTCGCCGCCTCCTCACAATCGTCTTCACAATGAGATCTCCGGATAAAACTAGACTGATGATGGTTTAATGAACTTCACCTTAAGGACTGTTACGGCGTACTCTATAGCCGGAGACCAGTATTAGGGAAGGAGACCACTGAGACGGCCGAGTTACTGAGTCTCTAGTCTGTCGATGGGAGCTTATTGAATAAGGCGAGCCTGTACTCGGCGTAATGTTGTCAGTCTGTGGCCGACTCCGTTCGTAGTAAGAGACCATGTTGCTGTAGCGAGGTAAAACGACCCAGCCTTGGACGAACAGTTTGCATTCGTGTAAACGAGGAACGTATTGCACACGCGCGAGCGAGCGAGCGAGCGAGTGCAGACACACGGCTACCTATGAGATTCCTTATGTAGGTTTCCAGATGGAATAAACTAAAGGTAAGAGGCTTTTTCGCGCGTTGATGCGCTCGTTTTAGTTCTGACTTAGCTTTCGAATGGAAGGCGTCATACTATTTAACTTGTATCTGTTGACGACCAGAACGTCATACGGTAAAAATCGTCACATAAGATAAATGTAGATATAAGAGAGAGAGAGAGAGAGAGAGAGAGAGAGAGAGAAGAGGCATAAAGAGATGGATAAATATATCAGAAGAGACACATTATACGGTTAAACATTATTCTGAATCAGTCACATCGTTATCAGTTAAACATATTTCGGTTATTTTAATTTAAGTTTAAGATAATTTTAATAGATGGTAAGACTTGAGTGACTAACGCTCCCTGTCCAAAAAACAAACAAACAAACAAACAAACAACAACAACAAACAACGGACAACAAGGTTAACCATCTGTCACCGAGATGAAGAAGAAAAAAGACGTTGAAGTGGCAATATGCGAGTTAGACGAACGCGTAACTGATTGAGACGAACAATATACATTTAGACAACGAATTGCTCTCAGGTTGACGACATCGACAATCTTAGATTTGTGCCCTTAACGACGTAACCATCCTCTCTGTTTAAGGCCACTGTAGTATTTCGACAGCTAACCACGTTTATGTTGTTATTTTATTCTACGGTTGGCTTTAGTCGTGTAGGCTGCCACTTGGTAGCCAGCCTACGTTTCAGTCAATCACGACGACGTTCTGTGGCTGTCGGCTTGTCATATACATCAACACTGAGAGAGAGAGAGAGAGAGAGAGGGAGAGAGGGACAGGGGGTACTTGTTGAGACGACTTCTCTTCTCGGTGTATTCTTCACTTCACAGAGAGATCGGCAAACCACGTATTGATCTCCCACTCACTCATCAGTCCTAGAGATAATTTATACTCTTCAGTGGAAGTGTTTCCTGCTCTCATTAGCAGGACACGATACCGCATTGATTCGATCGATCCAGGTTTCCGCGCCAATCTGAGGACATCGTTTTGATCCAGGTATTTGTCTGGTATAATGCGTGGGATTAAAACCATTCAAATAACTCAGTTTCCTCTCCGTTTTTAGTACGTTTCGACTCTGTATGTGTTGTCTTAAACGAAGATGGACAATGTTGTTTGTGTTCTGCATAATGGTATAACTATATATCGGCTAAGCCAGGTGTGTGCTGCAACAAACGGGCAACAACTGAACCAGGCGAGTTTAAAAAAAAGTTCCCTCAGTGAAAGATCACTAACTCTTTTGGCGTCTGAGATTGGATGCTGGTATCTAATCGTCGATGCCATCCGACAGAAGACCATCAATCAGACAGAATAATCTCCTATCACGTACCTTATCTTTATTACAAATTGATTCCATTCACTTAATATAACCATCTGTTCAGAACGGTTCCGACGCACGGGTTCGTGAGCATGGCTTAAATCGCGAATAGAATCCGTTCAATCCCCAAATAGGGCAAGGATATATTTTATAAGATAGCCGCTCTTAGATAGAAATTGTGATAAGGAGGCCGTGAGTTACAGGTTATTGATCAGATCGTATCGCGAAGTAGCCAATCAGTCGTTCGTCCTAGAGTAGAACCCAGATGCTTTACGGTAACGTGTTTTTTACTTGTTGCCATCGCGTTTATGCCGTTAGATTGATGGACAAATTAGGTTAGACATTCCTGGCTTTGGTTTACCGGATCCTGTTAGTGTTGTATCAGTATATGAAGCTGATCCGGAATGAAAACGATGCAACAAGCGACGCTTGAAAAAGAAAAGTCCACGTCAGCGAAACACTTCCAGCCATTTGAATATTAGTCGATCATGAGTCAAATTAGTGATGTTTACGTAGGAAAGCGAACTCATCGCCATTTCCGGCAACCTGTTTAATGCCCCGCACAATTGAGTAGCTGGTCTTATTAGATTCCCTTGTTGGCCGTCTAGTTCAAGGCCACTTTTAGACAGGAATTGGTAGAAGGCCCTTAAAAGTTGATTGAATAGAATATCGGCGAAGTACAATGTCGGCGGCGGTGACACCGGTTTCAATTGTTCTTCGAAGCTGCGTCTTTGTGAACCAATCAATGAAGCAATCTTGTATTGAATCTATAAAAGGCCAAATGAAAGGTGTGAGCTAACAATATCTCTCTCTCTCTCACACACACACACTCTCTCTCTCTGCGCGTGTGTCTGTGTGCAGCTTCGCCTTTTCTCAATCGATAGCCGTGTTCTTTATCCTTTAAGGTCACCATTGGGACGAGGCCGTCGAGAAGTGTCGAGGCTAACGGATAACAACCATCGCCGTTACGGTCCGTGAATTGGACGCCATTAGTTTCAGGCTTCCAACTTCCGGTCGGCAAATGAACGAGCTGCGGCGCCGCTATATGGAACAGTGCCACGTCACCAGAATAATCTATTAAGGCGGCAGGTCTAGCCAGCCGACGGATATGGCAAGTCAGAGGATTAACGAAAGGCTTTATGCAAGAAAATAAAACATCACTAAACTGTGTTCGATACATATTGATATGCACGTGATAACTTCGAATTATTTATAGAGACCAACCTTAGAGACCAACGTAAATAGAAGTACGTTCTCCATCTTTCGTTTGCTATGTTCTGGCGTCATCTGGATAACACGACGTATCTCAGATGATGCTTTGATATGTACGAGGTGCCAAGGATCTTTCTCCGATTCGACGGTGTGTACTTCCTCTAAAACGGGATATCATGTCAGTGGAAGCGGAATCCCGGGGTAAGCTCGCTGGAAAATGTGTCTGTTGTCGTTGGGTTGTGGCATCAACTATTTTAGGATATTATCACATGGCATCACGTGTAGAGTGACGTGGCTGCTTTGTTGCCTTATCATCATGACTGAGCAGTTTTCAGATAACGTCGATGGAATATGTCCCGCCGTGATACCGTGTGTGTGCCAAGAAGAACACTCCGTATCCTGTGCGTACAAAAGGCTCGGCAAACTTCCTGATTTTCTGGTGTTTGATAAAGTTTGGAACGAACTCGACATATCAGAGAACTTCCTCACGAAACTTGCCAGTAACGGGTTTCTTCGAGTTAAGGTTATTAGTTTGCGTCTCGAACGGAATACCATAAGTGACCTGGAACAAGGTTCTTTCAATGGCCTTGACATGTTGGAGAGCTTAGATATCTCACACAATTCCTTAAAGAGGCTTCCTGCCTGGATATTTAATTGTCTAACAAAGCTAAAAACATTACGGATACAGTATAATGATTTAAGCGTGTTGGACGGATGGTCTATGGCAGGAATACCGCAATTATATGAGCTCGATTTAACAGGTAATTCGTTCCGTGCTGTGCCGACAGCGGCCCTATGTAAAATATATAATCTTAAGAAGCTCATCTTACGAGATAATATTCTACACATAATATCACCATATGCATTCTACGCCTTAACATTGGATTATCTGGATCTGGGATCAAACAGAGTTCCTTTGGTTATTGATCCCGATGCCTTTTGCGGGTTGGATCCTCACGTAGTCAGCACGGAGCCAGGTGTGATAGACTGGGAAGGTTTGATAACGCTACGCCTGGATCACAGCGGTCTCACCAGCTTGGATCCATGTGTAACGCGGCGCATCTGGACACTCAGCGAGTTGGATATAGCCGGAAATCCGCTTCATTGCGACTGTTCCATGTTTCTGTTGAAAGATTACGGCGTAAAAACGGCCTTTCCCGGTGCCCAGTGTGCTAGTCCCCAGCTTTACGCTGGCCTACCTCTAGAATCTATAGAACCAGATATAATATATCAGTGTAAAGCTAAACACAGTAACAACAGTAGATCATGTCAAACGTCAATATGCACTAAAGAGAAGGATATTGATATGATATGTACATCATCAGGACGTAGTGTCTATCCCATTCCTTTTACCAACTTAGTTTTATGTTATATTCTGACATTATTGATGAGCACTAAGATGACATATCTTTAGTAAACTAAGAAATATGTAGAAGAACTCAACTTAATATGTGTATGTTATTTATTTACTTTTAATTTTAATAATTCAGCCCAGATAAGTGACGTCAGTGACTTCGCCATCCGAATTTAACAAGTCATATATTAATTACTATGCAATCATATCATTATATTATAGAAACCGAAGGGGGCGGAGTGTTTATTTTTCAAATTGTGTTTATCTTTGTTTGATTTGATAACAGGGTCATCTTTAACAATCAACTTATGTATGCAGCTTCTGTGGAGTAGCCAGTGATTTATTTTTAGATTTTAATACATAATTGACAGGTCTTCTGAATCCGGAGCACGAGCGCGTGTAGTCATTTCGCCGTTTATCAAATTTATCATCGATTATTTTGTTTATTATCGTCAACAACAGGCTTATCGATTAGCTTAGATTCTTCACTCGGTATCTCTTAGAACATCCAAGAACCCAAATCTTACTCGGAACTCTTATAATTGAAACGATTTGTAATTTAGAGTTAATCTATCGTTTTAGAAAATGATGTTACCGTGCCATTATTTTCTAAGACGTTTGCACCCTTTTAAATGACACCCAATGTTCTTAGCTTCATCTTGATGTGGTTTTGGGTTTGGGAGTGTTATCAAAAATAACGATCGTTTACTTGCAGCAATTAGTAAGACCATTGAAAACAACTCTGAAAAGCTATCAACTTCCTGACCAATGGTGTTGTCTATAAAATGGAAAGAATTGTGCGTATAATCGTATTTATGTATGTAGAAATATTGTTTTGATGTGTACGACTAGCTTAACATTTTAGGGATAAAACCCAAGGATACAATCTATGGCAGCGCTGAAAGGCTACACCATATTAAATGCAATGTCTTGCATTCGTCTTGTTTCGAGGTTCATTCTATCTTCATTACACCGCATAAATCATTTCAGAGATGAATGCTGTTTTCTATTAAAGTGAACTTTTAACGTACGGCCGTGAAAGGGAACACTGAACAAAACTACGGGCACACAAGCATACAGTCTTTTATCTTTAATACAAATAGATAAGCAACTAAAAGCGAAAATATACATCACAAAATCAACCGCAAAATACACATGGACATAAGATAAAAGATAAGTCGATGATCATTTGGATGACCCCCATCTCTCTCTCTCTTCTCTCTCTCTCTCTCTTCATATATATATATATATATATATATATATATATATATATATATATATATATGGCTATCACAAAAAGCCTCTATCCTTTCTATCGTTACTTACTGGCCAAACGAAAGGCTCAGACAAGGCGGAACAACGGTAGCTCTATACACAGCCACCACAGCACAAAACAATCTTACGACGTGTATATAATGTAAATTTCTCTATCTCCAAATGATTTTCCTGTGCTATGAAGCGTGCTACTTTTTGTTGGTTCGGACGATATCAGCCATAAATTCGGCTGAGTCTGAACATTCTGAAACAGGCAGAACGTTACCTCAAAGCCTAATTTTGTTCCACGCAGTCGATGACGTTTTATTAAAATTATCGGATTTTTCTCTCGGATTATTTGCTTCCGGAAAAGAGAGTTTTGTCCGCGTTAACCCATTTAGTATTTGTCCCTGTTTGTTTTCTTCTTCTTCAATTAAGAAATCGTATGCGGCCTAAAAGGTAATAATCGAGACTCTAAAAGATCGCCAAATACACCCGAATAAGAATTAGATGAGTCTCGATCGATTAGTTAGCCGGTTGATTGGTTTTCTCCAGCCTCTCGACAGGCCACACTTGGGTCAATATGGTTAAGGGACGATTCTTTGGGGACAAATTCCATACATAGAGGTATCAGTCCTAGTCGTGATGCGCCTCCTTAAAACAGGTCAGATGTAGTATATTATGAAATTTCTATTTGATTAAATATAATTTTTTAGGTTCTAATAAGATGCAGGGGGCCCTATTTCGATATGGTTTTGTAGCTGCAGAAACTACGCCAATCCAGGGACAATACCATAAACATCCCTTTCTTGAAGTGATTTACAGAATATTGCCAAATGACATAATGGTTCACAAATGTTGGAGAAGTGTGCATTTAAATTTATATCGTATCGGCTTGGCTCATACTGGTAATATTTTTTAGATGTGATGAATACGCTTTATTTTCTATTTATGGTAGTCTTCAAAGTTTACGTGTTAATGTAAACAAAGGTACCTCTATGGTGCTTATTTGAAAATAGCACAATAATATCCATATGTAAACGGACATTGTTTTTATTAATATGGCCTATTGGGTAAGAACGTGGGACTTTCTTATTCAATGTCATGCTGTGCCAGAGGTCGGAGGTTCGAATCCCGGCCGTGGCAATATAATAGGAGGAGCTTTACCATTCAGCCAGGCAACTGGCTTGGTTTTCTCCGACGAATATGCCATATATTGTAAATTCTAAATTTGTTTAGAATTAGTACCCGTGGTGAAGCTGTAAATTACAGACCATATGCTTCTCCATCATTTGAGGAAATAAATGCCATTTCGACCATTGTTATTATTATTATTATTATTATTATTATTATTATTATTATTATTATTATTATTATTAAGGTCAGTAACCTATCAGAACTATCACATATCAGTAGACGTGATGATCGTTGATCGGTATATTATGGTAATCCCTTGATATGTTACTAGTCAGTATCTAGTGTTTGTTTCTAGCATATTATTTAGGTATTATTATATTACATATTATTTGTACAGCGCCTTTGAATGGCTTCTGCTAGTAAGGGCGCTTTATTAAATGTATTATTATTATTATTATTATTATTCATTATTAAGTCTTATTAGTGTCATTATTAAACCTTTTGGGACACGGAATAGCTTCATTTGAGTCGTTGACTCCTCCTCTCCGATCCAACTCCCGTATTAGCTCATAACTAATACAATACCTCAGTCAGTAATGTTAGAAGACACATATCGGGAGATTCGGATTTCGAATTCCGCCGCTGGCGAGATAAGCTTGGATAACATTTAGATTACTCCAACGTAGCTCAGCTCTCCTCAGAAGTTGGAAGGAATACATGACATTCTTTCTGCGCGTGCGCACGTGTGAGTGTGCGTGTGTTTGTTCATTTATCTCTCCCCCCTCTTTCCGTGTCTGTCTATCTCTCTCTGTCTCTGTCTGTCTGTTTATCCGTACGTCTGTCAACCTTTTTACTTGTATGTCTGCGTATGGGACTTTTTGAGCAAAAACAAATCTTAGTTCAGGTCAGTTTATTTCTGTTGAATCTTTATTCAGAAGTGAGTAATCTTAGACATCTGACTATGATAATACACATCTAACAATTAGCGATGTAAATCAAACTCTGAATATCTTTATTACTAAAATAATATAAAAGTCATCACTATAACACAACACTAAAGAATAAAATATGGTGCTGAAATAATAGGCCCTGGCAAGTTTCATTGTTCTGTTGGTCGAATAAAACGAATGAGCTCTAGTTGACATTTGTCAGTGACTAATGTGACTATTGTGTGACACATTGCTACATTTCATTCACCAATAAGAGGTGGCTTTTGTAACGGTATACAATTACCTGTCAGAAATGAACCTTCATCCACTTATAGCAAAACCATTTGCATGCATTTCACATGTCTTCTTTTAAAAATGATTGATCACTGGATAAGACGAAATACAAATAAAATACAGTGGAAAGAAAAGTAGGAAACAAGTTATGCTTTAGTTTGGTGAATAGGCTCTTTCGTGATGATGATGATTATTATTACTATAATGATAATAATAATAATAATAATAATAATAATAATAATAATAATAATAATAATAATAATAATAATACAAACAACACAATAATAATAATAATAATAATAATAATAATAATAATAATAATAATAATAATAATAATAATAATAATAATAATAATAATAATAATAACAACAACAACAACAACAACAACAATAATAATAATAATAATAATAATTTATATCACTTGCTGCAATATTTCTAATAACTTTATGATATTTTAAATAATTTGCAAGCTATAGTTAACCAATACAGCTAGAAAGAGACAAAGTTATTCTCCAAATTTGTAATTACCGTGTCATCAGGTGTGAGGTATAGACTGTTTCTCTGTCCAGGTTGTATATCACTTGCCACGAGTACTTAAAGACCAATGCTATTGTTTTATTCAGCATGAATTTATAGAACCTTCTATTTCGGATCTTCGCTTGTATTGACATGATGCTTAGACCAGACCATGTATTTCCCGTGAACAATTGCCAATTTTAACAATAGCGTGTCTGTATCTTCTATACTGTCTGGTTATTTATTGATTAGCACTGATGCGTCTCTCTTGAAACCATTTTTTTCAATATAAGGTTACTTCATACGGAGAATATATTGATTTTTCGAAAATAAATGTTTTTCTTGTCTGATCTGGAAGTATCTCGACAGATAATCTTGATCAGCCGGTGTATCTTTGTTATAATACACTGGTAGATGTTATAGATGAACGTGTACCTGTCAGAAAGAAGGGTAGATCTGGGCTACGAACAGACACAGCAGGTAGTATTAAAGTATGTGAATAAAAAAAAAACTATTTGTTTATTAAACAAAACATAATTGAGATTAATATATTGTTTGTTAGAAAGGTCTTTGCTTCTGTAGGATACTATTATAACAGGATCAAAGCGTTCAAATATAGTAAGGGTTGTCTTCAGTGTTGTGAGCAAAGTATTACATAAACCCAAACTGTCATCTCAACAATCGCTGAGTCAGACAAAAGGTTATCCCATTGTTTTAATAGGTTATTTCTGTCATCTTACCACAGGATACCCCATTGTTAGAACAGTATAATATTGGTGAAAATGTGCGCTTATAACACCATGAATAATTATTTAATAATAATAATAATAATGCATGCTGTCGTCCCGTCAAAACAAATATTTATTCAATGGTAGTATTAATACAACACGGAGTATGCGTATACAACCAGTCCAATCGGTTTTGATGAAGTTATTGAACCCGTCTACTGCATTTGATACAGTTGACCTCGGTGTATATGTTTCTATTGATTGAAAGATTTGTTTGGGTTGCAATGTAATGTAATGTCTATGTAGTCTTAGGGGGAGAGTGTTTGTTTATGTGCTTTTTATCTGGGATAGCCTTTGTATTTTATCTGATGTTCCACAAAGTTCATTTCGACCATACGCACAGTAACATAGCGTTAATTAACGCATGTTTTCCCGGACGGCTCCGTGGTCAAGCGGTAGCGTATTGGACTACATATCACTACCACCCGTGTTCGAATCTCGGGGCGGGCATATCTGAAGGTTGTTTCGTCTTCGACTTCGCTTCATTACCTTTGGAGGTCGCTCGGCCCATTTAGCCTACCGTGTGCACAAAAGTGGCCGTAAAACATCAATCATCATAATTAACGCCTGTTTTCCGATCACACACACAGCTCTATATATTGATAGATCACGACAATTGATTCGTCTTCATTACATTGTATCCCAAATCCCTAAAAGTACCCGCATTTTACATGAATTAATCTTTCGTCAGTCAATGTGTGTGTGTCAATATAATATCTTCAGTTTATTTATGGCCACTATATTAAAATCAATGAACACGTCATATTGGCATGCAGAGTTGCCTACCTGTATCTTAATAACATCCGCAATTTACCGAAATATTCGAAAACTTACTTATAGCAGACCATTTCATCATAAACCACGTTGACTGCCAGTGAAAATATATATTTATTTAAAGAATTTACAAATAAGTTATACATTTATCAATAACAGTGCACCCGTGTAACTGTATGAACTCCTGTCCATCAAAATCTCATGGATAAATGTCGGGTTATCTAGTCGAATTCTGTTGTGGATGTCTATACCTGATGAAATCATGTCATTGTTTCGCCGGGACCATTATTTCCAATTTCCGATTATCCATTCGACAATCTAATGTTCTGTTGTTTTGACCCTGTGATAGAAGTGAATCCATTTGGAGTGAAAAGGTTGTTGGTTTAGTTTGTCCGCTACTCATGTAGAAGGGCATCCCTCAAGGGTAACATCACGCAAATTCAGATCTATACTCCGTGCTATCGGAGCGTCTTTATTTAGGATAAAGTATCACGGATAAATATATTTTTTAAATGTTCCTTTTTTGTTGTTCGGAACCAGTTTTCTTGAACTTGTAAATTTAGTTAAAACCTTAAATTTAGGTAATGACTCTATTTCAGCAGTCGGAAGCTCAGCTACATACACACTGCATAGTGTATCCCTTTCCACGTGCCAGTAACTGCAATGGCAGATGGAGATCTGTTTATATAGGAAGATTTTTAAAAGGGTGTCTAAGTGTCGTTTAGTAAATAACTATCAGCGTCTGACACCGGTATATCGATGACATACGCCTCATGACAGACACCGATTTCTCCTTTCGGAACATTGTCAATTTAGTTTGGCTGTTCTCGAATTTGATGAAGTGATTTCAGGAGCAGATCAGAACCTATGTGGTCCTAAATCACACCTCTTAAGACTATGTTTGTGGTTAAATAATGTCCATTGTTTAACGTTTCTAATTAATTAGTGAGGTAGATTTATTATTATTATTATTATTATTATTATTATTATTATTATTTGTTACTTTATTACAGTTGTTGTTGTTTGTGTTATTATTGTGGTTATTGCTTAACATCGTATGTTCTTGTCACCTGACCCCAAAGTTATGTACAATTAACTGAAATGGTACGTAATGCCATGATAAGGGAGATGATAAATTCACATGTTAATTCATAAAACATACGATTAAATATGCTTGTTTTCAAAACCATCAATTTAATGGGTTTTTTTCCCTTGTATTCGTTTCTCACAGAGCAGATAATTACGAATGTAGAAAAATTCTAACATTGTAATATATCTTGTTAAATATAGATAACCAAAAACAAAAGGAATCAAAGATGCGTCATTTAGCTAAAGTTGCTAGATAGCGAACATCTACCATGACAAATTAACAACGGATGCGGTTCGGAGTTATTGGATTCAATGTGTCCTCTTAGAGGAACAATTTCCATAGAATTTATAAAAAAAATTAAAAAAATAAATACTAGCATAAAGAACCGTGGGACAGAGACAGAAGATATTGTTATGGATTATTCCCGAAGGTACTGTCAATGTGAAACAATCGATGATGATATTTAGCATGAGCATTATGTTACAGCCAGAAGCATACACGGTTAATTTAACATCAGCTCTTTATATACAGACATGAAAATAAATATGGAATACATTCTTTTATCAGTTGCATTCTTTTGTGGAACGGCATATTATGATCGGTTGGTTAGTGTTTATGATCTGTTCGGTGATATCAGCTTAATTATTGATACGTGACGAGTATTTAGGCATACGTTTTCAACACGTGGTATTGTTTTGAGTGAGTGGGTGACCAATAAAACACCCAAGGTCCAAGTGGCGTAATATGAGGCTCTGTAAATAAGGGGGTAGGGCTATTGATAGCTCTAGTTGTACTCGGGCGTGCCGGCGGATTTTCATTGTCCGTCATTTTGCTGAAAAACAGTTATCGACGAGTTCTTGCCATGTGACGTATGGGGCATTGTCCAAACACAGGGAACAATCTCAAAGGTGCTTAAGAGAAATCGTGAGACGGGTGTACCCACACCCAGAGCTAGAAGCCGACGTACTCGTAAGACGACAGAAAGATAAGATCGTTATCTGCAAAACCCCTGTATCAAGAATGCTAGTGAATCTGCGATTGATCTGTGCAGGTTACTTCGACAGGAAACCTCTGAAGGATTGGGCTAGAAACCATCTCCTCTGGCGACAAGGTCATTGGCAGCATGCCATCTTCAGCGATGAATCCAGATTCCAGCTTTACGGGTCCGCAGACAGCAAAATGAAGGCTATAATGAAGATTGCATCGTATATAGAGTCCAAGCAGGGCGCGGTCGAGTTACCATATCGGGTGCTTTCCACCATGGTGAAAAATGACCGTAACATCGTCGATGGAAACCTGGATCAGTACCAGTACCTACAGATGCTGGAGGAAAGGTTATTGCAATTTGACATTTGGGCATAATTTGTGTACCAGGATGACAACGCCAGAGCTCGCACAGTGGTCAATTTCATGGAAACTGAAGGGATCGAACCCATGGAATGGCCAGCAGTGTCTCCGGATATGAATCATATAGAGAACTTGTGGTCCGAAGTGCCAACCAGCCTACTAATCTGGCGGAATTGCGACAGGCAGTCATTGTTGCATGGCAAGCTCTGCCCCTTCCAACCCTGGCAACCCTGATTGACAGCATACCTGATCCAGAATACCCATGGTCTTTCAAATGCATCAATATATTCCTCATAGGGTAATTAAAACGATATATACATAAAATTCACTGATTATAAACCTCTAAATCGACGTGAGGAAAGGAAATATATTTTGCTGACATGATGAAACAAAAAGATGAAAATAACATATTTATAGAAGAGGAACAGAACAGTAAGTTTTAAATATGAGTGTTGATGTAACTAACCTAGCACAACTGTCTCTTCGTAGCTATCATATTACACCTGTCATGTAGTTTCCCTTTAGAGAGAAGCAGGGTTTAACTACATTTTAGACGGCACGTTTAGTGTTTCATCCTCCCACTTTGTAGAACAAATTGTTGATAGATATTAGAAATTCGTCGTCTTTTGGAAAGTTTAAAGTCGTTATGAAAACTCACATTTTCAAAATTGTTTTCACCGATAAATAATAATTAAATCTCCTGTTAGGGTTTCACATAAATATTTCTACCAGTCAGTGCTCTGTATTAAATATACCTTATTATTATTACTATTATTATTATTATTTATTATTATTTTTAGATTTAGAAAATTTTGCAATACCTTTGATCACATTTTTACGTGTGATGATATACACTTTGATCTGGAGGGAAGCTTATTGTTTGCAGTTTCTAAACTTGTTAAAAAGGCCAAATTGGACTAATATCAATTAATATTTAATATCATAAAACTATGAAAGTTCAAATAAATGTCTAAATGCTGAGACAATTCACGTGCCCCGATGAATCAGTCAGAGGTTGTATTCATGATTCGTAGTTCTTTATGCAGGCGCTATATCCCATATTTCCGACACATACGCACACGCACACACACACTTATGCACGCACGCACGCACGCACGCAAGTACGCGCCCACCCACCCGCACACATACATACATCGTATTTAATATTTTCATTTTTCCTTTGACCAATGTTTCTTTATCGTTCTACTCTCACCCCCTCGCCCCCCTCGTGTTTATACATTTCGCTATCAGTCAGCACTATAATGATCAAATTTAGCAATGGGATGACATTAACCCCAATTTAGCACTCGATTGCCTGCTTTATGTTTAATGCATCAAGTACTTAATGAAAAAAAAAAAAACCAGTATGATACACGTTACCCATTAAGTATCAATGGGTGGCTTAAAGTGAAATTATACACCCAGTCGACTTCGATAACAAGCTTAATTTAACTGAATCGAATGGTGATCAATCACATCCATAATGAGCAGGTTATAGATTCTTTCTATTGACTATTAATGAGTTTTCAGGATATAGTTTGTTTCGTTATTGTGATATTTTGTAGATGGATAACAAATTTAATCAACTTTTAATGGTGAATTAAGTTTGATCAATAGATCGACCTAAATGGCAAACTGCTTCTTTAGATGCATTGAGTTCGGTTTTGAAAGGAGGCTAAAGGGAAAATGAATCAACCAATCAAGCAATAAATCAAGCAACCAATCAAACCAACATATCTATCAACCGATCGACCAGTCAATAAATAAATAAATAAATAAATAAATAAATAAATAAATAAATAAATAAATAAATAAATAAATAAATAAATAAATAAATAAATCGATCGATATATAAACCAATAAACCATCTAATCAATCAACCAACCAATCAACCAACAAACATATCAATCAATCAATCAATCAACCAACCAATCAATTAACCAATCAAATAACATATCAACTAACCAACCGATATGCGACCTATCTAGCCAAACTATGAAATAATTAACAAAAAATAAATTAACTAACTATTGAATATGCAGAAAGGAAATAATAATGACAGACAGACGGACAGACATACAGACAGACAGACAGAAAGAAAGAAAGAAAGAAAGAAAGAAAGAAAGAAAGACAGACAGACAGACAGACAGACAATCAAATGTATATAAAGTCAGACACAAAACCCCCTTAAAATTCTATAATAAATCATGACTAATATCCTATTGTCTGATAATGGCATTTATCAGGATAGACTCCTTGAATTACGTCACACTCTCTGGTTTAAAAAAAGACGAAATAAAACTAATATTCAAGACTAAGTTAATTGAGTTCGTTTATGGGGATATCTTCAAAAATATTTGAGATCAATAACAGAACATTTAATATTCAGATTACATATCACCTTTTCAAAAATCGTTTATTTTTTATTATTCTGTATTGAATACCGCTTTTATGATGTCAGATTATTAGGTATTTAGTGGGATGATGCAAATGCAGAATAAAGAGACTGTTTCGAAAATTGATAATTAATGTGCTTCTGGAATTTTGCTGCTGTTGAGAGCGTGTTTCTTTATCAGTTTAACTTCATCCAACATATCTGAGGATAACATCACCCTTAAGTCCAGTTTTAATAACCTACTTCATGGGATTGGTAAACATTTACTCGACGAAACTGGGTTAGAGATCCAGATCTAGCACTAGCACTAGTAGTAGTTTGTTTTTGTCTGCAAGTAATTTGTTAACACAGAAGTGTCGACAATTAGCAGGCAGAGGAAGATTTTTCTACTCCTGTTGGAATTGCATCCTCTATTCTTCTATGACAGTTAAAGAGATGCTTAATGCCATACATCTTGATGCATTAAAGGTATTATCAATAACACTTTCATAATTTCTTACTAGGATCTGCTATCGTTATATCTCATTTCAAGGTTCAGGTGGGGCGCCTCCGTGGTCTAACTGGTAGCGCGTTGGACCACAAATCACTACCACCCGAGTTCGAATCTCGACGCGGGCATATCTCAAGGGTGTTTCATCTTTGACTTCGCTTCATTACATTTGGTGGTCACTAGACCCTTTTAGCCTACCATGTGCACAAAGGTGGCTGTAAACGTCAATCATCATCATCATCATCATCATCATCATCAAGGTTCACAGTGAAAGTAAACATCGTGGAAAATGCGAAATATGCGTTAAAGAGAAGTATATACAGATTATTATTATCTAACAGGTGACACCATTAAATAGAATACGTAATTGTTAGCAAGAAGTTGAGATATATTTTAATTGTGATCAGGTAAAGTCATCGTTAAACATACCAACATCTTGCTTTCATTCAACGCAAATATCGATTATGTTAGCTGTATCTAGCAAAATAAATCCATGATTTACAAATAAAGGAAGGTTATTATAGCAGCTAAAACAGCTACATAAAAGCCGACAACATTAGTTCATGTTGTCATATTTTCATCTATCGTTCGCTGAATATTAGCGGAATATAAAATTGATAATTATAGCAATGAAATGTTGCAGCCATAAAGTCACATAAAGAATAAATAAATGGGGGCCATCCTTATATCTAGGAGGATTTCTGGGGATTTCTTGGCTGTGAGGTAATGACCTCACATCCAATATTATTATTTATGATCCATAAGGAAACGGATCTGTAAGTTAATCAAACCAAGATGAACACTTCCAAGCAAACGTGGGTTTATTTGTTTCTCTATGTATATTGTCTGTCTGTTTTGTATGTCTGCATATATATATATATATATATATATATATATATATATATATATATATATATATATATATATGCCACTTCATATGAGCAGCACGGACAAATTAAATAACTCTAAATCTATGCTAAAGCTACACTTGTTCACAGATGCATATGGCTGACTATGGGCAGGCAGTATTGTTACCCTATATATAATATAAATGTGTTTATTTCTTATTGTTAAGCGCCCCTGAACTAAGCATTAGAATATGTGGCGCTATAATAAGTGCTACGTTATCATTATATTGTTAAATGATAACTGACTTGATATAGGTACAAGTTAACTATCTATTTTCCTGAAGTAACCCTTTCACGCTTTATATTGATTAAATCTTATTTATTTATATTGTTCTTTCAAATATTTTCATTGCCATCCCTCATCTCGTTTGGCATTATTAACAACAAGATGTTTGTTCTGGAGTGGCTTAGACGATATGTGTAACTATTATATTCTTATCCCTAAATACCACATTGCTGTATGTCAGTGACCATAATTTATCACCCCGCTATCATTTCGATACAACTATCGTACGAGGCGCCATCTTGTGGGATATCGGCCATCTTCGCACGTTACACGCCGGTTCTTTTGAGTTGTGCTATCCATCATCTACTCATCGATCCATCAATCTATCCATCCGTCTCTCTATGTCTTTATTTCTTCATCAATCTGTCTGAAATTAGTTACCTCTGGCCATCCGACTGGCTAGCTCACTCACTCACTCACTCACTCACTCACTCACTCACTCACTCACTCACTCACTCACTCACTCACTCACTCACTCACTCACTCACTCACTCACTCACTCACTCACTCACTCACTCACTCACTCACTCACTCACTCACTCACTCACTCACTCACTCACTCACTCACTCACTCACTCACTCACTCACTCACTCACTCACTCACTCACTCACTCACTCACTCACTCACTCACTCACTCACTCACTCACTCACTCACTCACTCAATCAATCAATCAATCAATCAATCACTCAATCAATCACTCAATCAATCACTAATCTCTAATTAACAGTTAAAATGTACCTCTAAGAACAGCATTCACACCAGCTATGAATAATGAAACATTACACGAAATTGCTTTCTTCGCTAACTGAATAAAACAGGGCGCAGGAAAGTAATTATCTTAAATGAAGCGATGGATCCTGTCAAAGGTACATTAAAAAGATACTAAAAAATTCAAGGCAAATTAAAAGTGCAATACTTGATTAGTTGGGGGGGGGGGAGGGGGGAGGCAGTAATCAGTTAGATAACGTGATTATACTGAACACATTTTGTGTAACGTTCATAATGTGATAAAACTATACTGATAAATAGTAACAATAAAATAAAGTTCATTAAATGACGTCATTTAGAGCCGGATGTAACACCCTATACATACTGTATAGGGTGAAAGACCAACATCGATTCGGGAATATAAATGATAATTATGTTTGAAAGCAATTGTCTAAAGTGGAACGATGTACACGGTAAAGCTTAGCTCAGCTTAATTAAAAGATATATGTAATAAAACTAATTATCTATTTTTAATTCCCTATTATTTCTCACCTAAAACGGTGTACGTAGTCATACTAAAGATCGATCAAATTGTACTGAATATATTAAACTCCTATCACAAAATATAATTTGGAGATCAACTCATCGTTTGATCACCGTTTGAACATCATTTGAGTAACAATATATTGGAATATAGACACTTCATAGGCACAGCTGTTTTGAAATAAATTAGCCAGCCTTTATGGAGTCTGGCAAGACGAGCACAAAATGGCTGATTCCAGCCAGAACAGACGTACATAGGGATTTGAAATATTTATGAATGTTACTATTATACAAACAGGAGTACCAAAATAATATTATGAATTGTCGCACACAAGTGTTGGTCTTAATATTTCAATGTAAAAAGAATCCATTTACAAATATATTCAGCCATTCAGCAAAACTAATGTCACATATGCAATGCTTTAATTCAAAATTTCGGACGCCTGGTGCATTAGAATGAAATACATATTTATTGTTATTCTTGACAACGACGTTAGGAAGTAAAAAATAGATAATGTGAGATGTATATAGCTGTCACCATGCGTACGCACGCATGCACACACACACACGCTCGTACGCGCACACACGCGCAAAATACACAGTGTGTAAAATACGCTAGTATATAACTCATGCATATATACACACATGAATTATTATATATATATATATATATATATATATATATATATATATATATATATATATATATATATATATATATATATATATATATATATATATATATAATATTATTAATTTAAATAACAGGCTAAGATGAATAAATTAATTCTGAATATCAGTGAGGAATAAATATCGAGATTCGGAGTATGGCAGTCTCGGGAGACTTAAAACTGGGACTTTATTTTATTGGACTTGAAACTGGGACTTTATTTGAATAGACCTTTGATTAATCAATACTTAACGAGACACATAGAAAACGCTACAAATATTGAAAAACCAATAAATATCTCATCGCTAGAATCAAAGGATGAAATTAAGAATATCACACCTAATCACTAACATAAAAGGATGGAATTAATAATCTCACACCTGATCACCAGTACCAGACTGGGATAAAATTATTTCCCTTGGATAGAAAGATATCATTCGCATTCAAATTTTGTCCTAAAGACTTTGGTTCTACATATTTCGTTCGTGAGAATATTTCTTTAAGAATGTTTGGTAATAGTTGTGACACCATTTATTTGTTTGTTGTGGCAACATAGAACATGCAACAATTGCATGACCTGTGCATCATACAGACAGTTGGTTGATTTACGGGAATCGTTCTCATGGAGCTGTTTCCCTTTCATTGTTCCGGAAGAAACGTTCAGTGACCTTGGTGCTGAGAACACTAGACAATCTTACGATGAACCGATGGAAGTCTCCAGGGATGATGTTGTCGAGGAATAGGTATTTAAATTTGTTATGGTACAACTTGTCACTGACACATCACGTATCTAACAGATTATGATATAAATTGTCTCTTACAATAATGACTAGTGTTACATTAAATTGATTAAACTAATCTCTCCAATTATGACTAATGTAAAAACGACAAAGTATTGGCAAATACAGATGAATAGGAAAATACGGTGCATGTAATTCTACTATCGCACGTCCTCAATATGTCATTGAAGATTCTCTTCCTGAATAGTCACCAACACCAGATGATAACAGTCAACATGATGTCACCTTTTCGGTGATACATTCAGCTGGTATAAGAGTGAAGAAGAAGCTTTTTGACAGTGACGGCTAATCATATGTTGTAAGAAGTCAGCTTTCATGTATATATCCAAACTAAATTATATATATAATTAGGAAATGTATTAATTTTTCATTTTATATGGTCATATTGCCATTAGTTGAGATACATTCACTGTTATTAACCACAAACGAATGAAAAATAAATCAAGTTATTAAATTCATAATACACAACAGTAATATATGTCTATTATAGGCTTTTCAGATGGTACCATGGTACGGAGGTGTTCCATGATAAAAGTCCAGGTTAAATACTGCCTTGCAACAGTCTCGGAGACAGAGGAAGAGTCCCAACGAGGCCTCGGGATACACTGCCATGAAGCCGAAAGTCGCCTCACAAGGTGCAGTCGCAATGAAGGACGAGGCCAGGCTAAATCCGTTCAGATCCGCGGGGACAACTGTTAGTCAAATGGTGGAAGAAAACCTTGGATCTTCACTTAGTCCAGCATTGATGGATACACAACGCGAACTACTCCCGGCAAACCAGCAGACCCAAGAACCCATCTGATCTCCAATTTGAATTGCAGATCAAATTTATTCCAGAAAACGTTTTGAAATGAGACATCAGTGTTCAGAGGAAGCGACACCTTATTATTGTTACAGAATAACAGCTGCAGCTTCTTTCACGATTTAAATGCTGGCATGGCTACGATAAGTTCAACTTGGTACAGGAGCCGTTCACTGAGCTGTTCAGCATACACGTCTTATTTCGCCAGAATGACCGCGCCAAACAGATTCATCTAGTATTCTGCCAGACGTCGGGCTGCCGAAACAGGGATTACACGGCTATTTTGAAGGCTATCTTTGAGATGTTACCACAAGAACGAACGATGTAACGTTTGGTGATAGACATTGAATGAACCTTGTGGAGGGCTGCTGCTTCTATCGTTCCCAATGTGCCAATAAAGGGCTGCTCGTTTCACTGGTCTCAGGCTATATGGAGGAAGGTAAAGTATAATTATATTTATGGTATTAATAAAAACGACATTAAATGAAATTAATTGGTACTACTGAAAAGTTCAAACATGTCATGTCAATTATAATAAATAAAACAACGTTTGAATATTACAGATTGAAGATCTTGGACTGAGTCAGGTGTACCCATCGCTATCTCTAGAAATTGATGTCGTTGCCCCCCCCCCCCCCAACACATTCAAGAGGCTAAAAGCAGAGGCATCAATAGACCAACTGATGGCACTAGTGAGCTACAACTTGGATTATTGATGATATCTCAGCAACCAGATGCGACTCGTATTTGATAGGAAACTAAAGAGATTGCAGAAGAAGAAGTATCGCGACTTGCAGGCAAATATATTCAACAATTGGGTGGAGTTTTAGCGTGGTGACGATTGCCCCAAGACTCCTACAACCATGCTCCCGTTTGGTGTCTAGAGTGTAATATATGTATATGTGTGTACATATATTTATATGGATAAGAGTTATATATATATATATATATATATATATATATATATATATATATATATATATATATATATATATATATATGTAGAAAACTTACACACACACATACACACACCACACACGCATGCACGCACACACACAGGAGTACACACACAGGCACACAGAAGCACACACAAGCACATACGCATACGCACACCACACACACACACACACAAACAAACACACACACACACACGCACACACACGCACACACACACACACACGCACACACACTTCTACTCTCACATAAGCTCACCCTCACCATAGCACCTCCCCTGCAGAGCTAGAGGCCATATAACCTAAGACACGGCAGCCGTCCAAGGGACTGACACGTGTATCAATTAGTTGAGAATTACTCTCTCTGGTTTATTGTCTGTCACGCAGAAGTGTTCTGTCATAAGGAAACTGAAGACGACAGATCTTGATATGATCAAAATATTAATTTACATTAGGGACTCTAAACCTCCGTTCGTCTTAATGTCACTTCTTGAACATACACACCCTTAGTGAAATGATTAAGAGTTTTGACGGAGTCTACCTCATTAATTAACCATCAGCCATCTTATCAAGAGAGCACAACTACAAAACTGCAAATAAGATACTTCCTGTGATATATATTTATTACATGATAGAAATGTTGTCAAACGTTGTTGTGTGCTGTGTGTTCTGTTATAGATACAATTAGCCGTTTCTCTTATACTGAGGGTATTATGTTTTACATTACTCTGTTGTATAGCTAGTGGTTTCAAATTAGTGGATGTAGTACATGAATGTTATTTTAAATATATCGTGTTAGATATATATATATATATATATATATATATATATATATATATATTTATATATGTATATATGTATGTATGTATGTATCGAGTATGTATCGAGCGAAATATTTTCTCTTAGTATTTTATTATATGAGTTAAGTTAGTATAACCTTAGGCATTTCATAAATTACATTCCTTTGACCCCTTTCCTTGTTTATACGAGGTTTATACGTATACACAGTAGGTTTCCTCTATACTGTTTTCACCCATAATCAGGGTTTTTAGTGAGATAATTAAAGTAAACTATATATGCATGCATGCGTGCGTGAACGTGTGTGTGTCTTATAATATTATGTTCAATGAAGTTTGTTATATTAATATTAGAATATGGTAGGAATTTCCGTGTTTTATAAAGTTATTAATAGAGTGTTCCATACAGTGCTACTACACAATTAATTTGTATTTATTACTTACTAGATAATTAACATTTCTCCCTATAAACCAATAAATACAATACAGTAAATAGAAAGATGCATACGAATTTATTAGTTTAAAATACGTTATTAATGACATATTATTCTGAACTGCATCACCTTAGCAAGTTATCAGTGGCTGATGCACGAGACTAGTTCTGCTGACTGGCACTGACTGATATAATTCGCTATAAGCGACGCCTGGCGGATGAAGATGAACTGAGACTCCGCCTTACGATGTCCAATGCGTATTTATAAAAATGCAAATGAAACTGGTTCACCAAAGTACGGCAGATGGCGCTGACTTACAGTGGATTGTCCACTTACCATGAGCTCAATATTTTGTGCGTGATGCACTTTACAAATATATGTTTAGCGGTATGGCTGTCTCTTGGGATTATTTTGACTATTTGGGGGTCTTGTTTTCGAGGCCCGTTGGTATTGAAATATGGCTTTGACCTGGCAACCCTTGTTGTGACGTTGTACAACTAATTTTTCTGAAGTCGGATACGTGTTTGTGTGTGTGTGTGTGTGTTTGTGGGCGATGGAGAATTGTGTACTAGAAAGTTTAGTGGGAGTTTATCAGTTCTCTAACATCCAAATTTGTGTACTTTTTGTGGCTGTTTTGTGATATGAGGCACAATGAAACACATCTAAGCTAGACCTAACGAGATATTGCCAAGTTATAAAAGTGTTTGAGATCTATGTTGACCTTCAGTTTATTTCCCGTATATAATTGTAAAAAGAGTTGTTTTTATAAATATACATGTAGCCAAATTGGTCAGATCATATGTACGTGAATGTAGTATAATTCGTGACATAATGCATGCGTTTGTTTCCCGGGATAGTAACAATGGCGAATCCAAAACAAATAAACATTTATCAAAATTCGTTCATTTCCGTACGAACTAGAATTACACTATAAAAATAGTTTTTTTTGTAGCTCAGTGTATTCATGGGTTAGAGCGTGAGACGTTCTTACTAATGGTTCGAATCCCGTCCGTGGCTCAATAGTAGGAGGAGTTTTTCATCCAGAACTGATTTCTATATATATATATATATATATATATATATATATATATGTGTGTGTATGTGTGTGTGTGCGTCTGTGTGTGTGTGTGATGTGCGCTAACTTGTAATTTATATTATAAATAGGTTATTCATTTATATTAAATTTGTTCAGTTATGTCATTTATTACAGGTAATTTCCCTGAAATAATTATGTTTTAGTTTTAAATGCTGGTTAATTAAATTAAAATTTGATCTTTTCCAAAAGGTTGAATCAGGAATCTTTTGACCCAATTTCGTAACAGTATATGCCGAATTACAGTTCTTATTTCTGCCGGATCCAGAACTCCTTGTTACAAACTGTACACCAAATATTGATGAATTATTAATTTTGTAATGTGTTTCATTTATTTTGTCAGTGGCCTTTTTGGGGGGTGGGAGAGTCATTACTGGTGAAGATGAGAGGTCTTTGATTAATCCCGGAAGATGTCCCACTATAAGCTTTCTTAAATTCAAAAGAAGAACCTTTTGATAATTCCTTAACAAAGCGCTCTGTGGCTCACTAAATTGATTTAGCTTTAACAAGCTGCGTTTGAAAAAAAGAGAGAGACAAAGCCAGCCTAATAATATTTCTGATTAATTTCGCAATAGAAAAAGTTGTGAATCTCAAAATATTTGTTATATTTCTTACCCACGACTTATTAATTTGGTTCACGCAGAAACGGAATTTTCGTCCTAAGTACTTTGGTTTTGTAAAATAATTTAAGTGAGCCAATTTTAACGCAAAGGCTTTAATAACTCTACGACACAATTTTTTCTCGTGTTTCTGCGTGCGTGTGTGCGTGTGTTTGTGCATGCGCGCGCCTAGTATCGCAAGTGTGTGGGTGTTTTTGTTCATCTTGGCAGTGGATAAAAAGCATTGACACAGAGACTGACAAATCTATGACGTTAACCTTTTTCAATTTCTTATGCCAAAGAGAATGTTTCTCAATGAATTTCCAAAGGAGAAGAGGCAATTCATTATATAAAGTTGAAATATGCTTAGTTGGACCTTACAGTGATTCCATCAGTTTCCAAATGCTTCTGCCCACTCAACCTGCAGAAGATGACAGGAAGAAAGTGCATGAAAATATAAGAGACAGATGTTATGGATCAGAAGTACCGAAGGAACTTAAATGTCAACCCGAGAATAAAATATCAATATACTTAATAATTGCCTCTTAAGCAAATGTTTTAAACATAATGACTATTTAGAAGCTCTTATTCGAATGACAAATGTTGTTTCAGTGTTCTATGGATATTACGTTTATTATTTTAATATGTTCTCGATTCTCCAGTCTTTTGAGAGGACAGCAACTTCTTTCAGATTTGCAGATATAATAATAATAATCGTAGTTCTTGCGATTTTATTTTTGAGAATCGCAATAACATGCCATAATGTATTCGAGTATTAGACATATTTTACAATATTGTACATATTTTATAAGACTTTGTTGTTATGACTATAATTATCAATATCAGCCTTTGGATTTCTTGTGGTAACGTCATAACTTCAGATAACGGGGTAATAACTGAACGTAATTCTATTTTTAATCAAGACATTCATACGCGTGGTAAATATGGTTTTTAGAGATGCCCGTTATTATCTGTTAATATTAAATACTTCTATGGCATTTACATAAACTGTCTGTTTTAAGCAAAATGCAATATATCTTTTAAATATCAATATATTTTTAAATATCAATATTATCTGATTGCTATAACTATATGTGAAATGATAGAGTTAGTACAAATAGGTTTACAATTCAATCAACAGGCGATGCCGAAGCTGATATAAATTTTGGCATAACATAATCTGAATAGTTACAAAGTTGAGATCGAGATTAAAAGAAGACAGACAGGGAGATAACTAAATGATTAACATAAGTCGATTAAATAACATAAATAAAAAGAACATGGGTTTAATACATTCAATAACATATGCTATTTATTTATTGATACAACTTGATGTTTTAAATAACATATGTGATAGACGCTCTCTCTCTATATATATATCCCCTCTCTCTCTCTCTCTCTCTCTCTCTCTCTCTCTCTCTCTCTCTCTCTCTCTCTCTCTATATATATATATATATATATATATATATATATATTGAGAGCGAGAGAGAGAGAGAGAGAGAGAGAGAGAGAGAGAGAGAGAGAGCCAGGACATTCTTCAGTATTTATTACACAAACTTAACGTCTCTAATGCTAAATATAATCAAATATTAATGCCATTACAACTTGATAACTTGCCCAAATGGTCGCATAGCCCAGAGTCAGTGACATACAGATTGCACACAACAGAGCTACAGTCCCTACTGATGCCGACATCCAAAGTGTGACCATAGACATCTGTTGTCATATGTTGACATATGTTGATATATGTTGACATATATTGACATATGTTGACATATGTTGATAAATGTTGACATACGTTGATATAGGCACATGTTGATTGGATTAAACTAGTGAAAAATTATCCAGGTGGAAGTTCAAGTCACCAATAATTAAAATGTATCTGGCTAGAAATGCAGCCCATTCCTCTTGTACGAACATACTGCTTCTAAGTCCATTGTCCTTGGATGGTGGTGGACGGCATACTACTGCAAGGCACACTTTCAGTCCAATTGATCCAGGTCAGAGTCCATATGCTCAAGGGTGTAATTTACATCATGACTAGGTACAAGAAGATGCAATGATAGACCAGTCTAGTATATTAAAGCAACACCATCTTCGTGTCTTTTTATTCCCATCCGGGCACATGTTTCGTTGCATATCCACAGGAGACAAGTTCTTAGATACGCAACACAAATCCACGGTGTTTCCTAGCCATGTTCATTGGATACTATTGGATACTATGTAATCGTAGAGCGATAATGTCTTGTTTTTGGCAGATCTAGGGTTTAAAGGAACAGATCCTGAGATATTTCTTGATGGCTGTCATATGGGTAGACACGCACTTTAACCAAAACCGAATCCGTAAACATATTAATTGATAATTTTGATGATCTCCAATCAGATATTATTTGTGTAAATAATTTTCTAGCTACTGCCGTTCTTTTGATGGATCGCAACTCTGATGTATTAACTCAGATGGTTTAGCCTCTTACTGTACAGGAAGTGATCGGGTTACGGCGGCTCCGACTTACCACAACTCGCCGTTATGAACGACCCCCCCCCATAAGCGTTTAGAAGTTGTCGTTACGATTTATTGACAACGGTTCGTAGTTACTGATCAGCGAACTAGATTGCGGTGTGGCGCGCGTGGAAGAATACGTCGTCAAGTGTCACCTAGCCGAGGAGGAAGATTCTCTCAGTTCCCGTCACACATCATCTTGGATTACCCGCCTTTTAGGATTGCTTGGTTTTTGTGTGTGTGTTTTTTTGACGTATTCATTATGTCTCCTAAGCGTACAGCCGATGACAATATACTTTATTGTTGGGAGTGGTTATTCTTACATAAATAACAAATATAACAATGTGTTAGCATAGTCGAGTGATTCGGGTACTTATTGCACAATGATTTAAGGGTCAGAGGCCGACGGTTCGTACATTTAGAGAGTGTGATTAGACTTACATATACATTCGATTACGAACATACGTAAAGACGAGTCTCGTTCGTAAGCGGAGGACCTCGTGTAATCAATGGAATAAGGCAGTGCTGGGGATACCTAATCTACTATATATATATATATATATATATATATATATATATATATATATATATATATATATATATATATATTGTCTCACATGGTCCGTTAATGCAAGAGGCGCATATTAGCGTACAATTAGATGTGAAAACAGTTCGATTCATATATCAAAGGATGATGAGTTCTAATTCTATGGTTACTTACATTATTAGACTATGCTGTATTTGCCGAAATTCTCCTTTTAGCAGGAAAGTGGCCAACGTTATAAATATGGTATTCAATTTTCACATAATTGGTCATCTAATGTTTCACTAATATACGACGCAAATGATCTTGATCCGTAGATCCCTTATGCAAGAGACGCCTTAGATACTATACATACGTCTACATTAATTGTAAATTTTGCATGCCATGAAATTGAACGAATATTGTATGATGTTTGTGTAAAATAACAGTCAGGTTTTGATAATAATTCATTCAAGCTACACTCATACATACATTTAGTTTACTTTAATTTTGAAGTTTCAATTGCTGGATTTGTATATTTAAAAATGAGCATAATAAACGTTTTAATTGGCATGATCTCATCACTAATAGTCATTATCAAGAGAAATTAATTGCTGGTAAGAGTTTGAGATTCATCTTAATTGTTATCACGTAAAGTGATGTTGAATATACCAAAAAAATATACCACGCTTTTACTCTACAGTAAAAACCAACGCATTAGTTGTATGTAGTAAAATAAAAGCATTATTGACAAATGTATTAGGATTATAAACAGGAAGTGGTTTATAAAAGCTAATATGGAGATATAAAAGTTAGTTCATGCTGTCATTATTCTTATCTATAATTCGTTGTATATTTACAGAATATGAATTTGTTTATTATAGGAACAAAATGTTACAACCATTAAGTCATATGAGGAGTTAGCATATTGGGGGGGGGGGTCATCATTATATGTAGGAGGACTATGGTTTTACAATGGATATAAAGATGTGTCCTAAAATGCAATATTATTATTATTTACTATCTATAAAGAAACGATTCTGTTGGAGAATTGAGCCACCAGGAATATTTTAATATTTAGTAAGTGATCAATAGTTCTATTAAAGAAACGCAATCAGTAAACAAGTTTAATGGATGTCGCTGTTATTCAGCGTATTGGGTGCGCATTGATGAGCACGCAACACGTAGGTTTATTTATTTGTCAGATCTACATAATATGTCTATAAGTGCCAATGTTTGTGCGCCTATCTGTCTATCTACATACATAACGGATTGTTTGTCTATATAACCCTCTTTACATATACATTATAAATTAATATAGACATATCACATTCTATATCTTGATCTGTCTAAATGACCTTGTAGGTAATTATTTACCTGTCCTTATACAATAAAATAAATTTAACCTTGTTTTCTTAGACTAATTAAATTACAGGTACATCTTTTAATGAGTGTTAATATTGATAACAGTTCATTTATAGATAACAAATTCAAACATTATAGGTTATCATATTAAATATGTTATTATCAATAGCAACAAGTTATAGTTACTATAAATCAATTTTCCGCTTTATTGTTAGCTATGTTTTTCATTCGGTAATAACATTCGGTAAATGACTGACTGACTAATTAACTGCATTACTGCATTACTGCATAACTGCACAACTCACTCATCCACTCACTCACTTATTCAGTCACTCACTCAAATAAATAAATCAATCGCTCGATCACTCAACCACTCAATCACACACACACTGACTCACTCATTCACTTTCTCATTTATTAACGTTTATTTGATATTTAAAGCGTATCTTCAAGAGTAGCTGTCACAGAGTCTAGGAATAATTCAGCATTACATGAAATTGCTTTCCTCACTAACTGAATAAAACAAAATGTACAGGGAAGTATGAATGACATGACGGATACTATGAAAAGAACAGCAAGAAGATATTTAAAAACTAAATCAGTGTTTTGTATGTACATCAAAGGTGCAAATGATGCGATACATGATGGTGATAATGTACGATAAAATTAAAACTGTAATACTTGATTAAGGGGGGGGGGGGAGAAGAAGGAGGAGAAGGCAGTAAGCAGTTAGATAACGTGATTAAGCTGGATAATTTTGTTATTTCATCTCTGATGATTGTTAAAACATACCACAATCCATTACGTATTGTTATACCATACCGCAACCTACTGAGGATTGTTATACCTTACTGCAATATCTTGAGGATTGTAATACGATACCGCAATCCGTTGAGGATTCTTATACCGTACAACAATCCTCAGAGGTTTATTATACCATAACACAATCCGGTCGAGTAATATTTTGATGAATCAACATTTAAAAAATATGAATTAGTTGCTATCACAAGTTCATATGGTGTCTGTTGTTAACCAGGAATATTAGACAATGTTTTGGTGTTTATATTAAGCTGTCTTTTCCAATCAAAATATGAAATAAAATATAATCCTAAATTATTAACGTTATCAGATTTTCAATAGCTCATGAAATAGCAGTACGATTATAAATTACATTTACAATTGAATGGGCAAGTGTCAAAACTGATATCTTTATTGTTACAAAACAAAACGAACAGTAAGAATATAGAGATAGGGATTAAATGAAGACGAAAATGATAAATCTAGTCAATAGTATATTTTACTGATTTATAATTAGTCATCTGTTTTTACATAACATTTTATAGAAACATTCCTATATTTAATAGCTGAAATACAACATGATGGATAGATAGATATATAGATATAGAGAGAAAAAGTGAAGTGAGAGAAAGAGAGAGAGAGAGAGGGTGAGCGAACGACACACACACACACACACACACACACACACACACACACACACACACACACACACACACACACACATACACACACACACACACACACACACACACACACACACACATACAAACACACGCACGCACACATACATACACAAAGAGAGAGAGAGAGAGAGAGAGAGAGAGAGCACTTCTTAGGATTTATTAAACAGAGTCCGAACGGAGCCTAACGTTAAGAATCGTCAAATATTAATGGCGTCACAGCTGAAGTGTACCAGAAGGAAGTCGACTTCCTGAAGGTGATCAGTCTTTTTTTTATAGAAATATATGACGGTAGAGTATACAGGCTGTAGATGTTTATCTCAACGATATTAAAATTACATATTAACCCATCTGCTGTTGTGCTGCTAAATACAGTCGTCTTGCATGTTCGGTGACGAAAATCAAACACAAATGTTTAATAATTCTAACTGAAATAGATGATCGGTTTATTTATAAACAAGCTTATTCTGTTATAATGGCAGTTTACACTGTTAAGCAGTAGAACAATATTCATGCAAAGCTGTGATGGTGAAACTGCAGTGTTTCGGTTATTTTGATTAAGAATTATTTTAGCAAGCGTAATCGTTTCTTGTTATTTTAAATAGTTCCAACGAATGGGAGATTAAGCAAAGAGATAAAGTAATTGCTACTTCGTATTTAAAACATTTCGGACTGAGTGTTTATTTTGCGGCACAATCAAAGCATTTATTTACATGCTATTAGATAACACTATTACCTGATTATAGGTACTACATGAACTTAATAAAATTAATTAACCAGTAAACGCGTAATTAAATACAACCACGGCGGTAGCCTTTTCTTAATAATATATAAATTATTGTTAAAATCATCTCCAGACGTTTCTTCCCATGAAACTTTAATGGAAAATCTCACTCAAGATTCTTTTCGAATAAAAGCATAGCTCTAGGCGTCTGTTTAACGATTTTAGCCGTTTAGGAATGTTTGGTAAACAGGGATATATCCTGTAAAACTGAATGATGTGGGATTTTACTGAACTAAAATCGAAACCACGTTTTGAATCGTCTTGTTGACGTGTATAACAATATGCGATATGAATAAGGATGCAGAATGGAAAATGGGTTCCCGTTTGGATTACTAATTTGTATTCTATTTTATTATATTACCATGTGCTACATTGTACAGCGGTATCTTCTTCGTATCTATTGTTTTCACCCTTTATTAAGATAATATAAATACAACAGATGATAAACATAACGTTAGTCATTTATCAAACTTTAGGAATATTAAATGCCTTCATTTTATCATTCTATTTTGTCGATTTAACAAACAAATGGCTCGGTAGATCTTTATCGGAAACTAATAAGGCTGTCATTAGAAGATCACATCATCATTTATTACAGTCTGCATCGCCATAATTTACTAAAAGATCGAAAGACCCGGATGGTGTATGATGAAAATAATTTATGCCGTAAATATAATCATTTATGAGGGGCGCAGTCAGTATTTGATAATTATGAAATATGAGATTTTAGTGGCACCTACCAGAGGTAGTTGTGTATAATAACATTGTATTATTAATAAAGAAAGAAAAACTCCACAGTTAATTTACAACAGCTTATTATCATCTATATAGAACGAAGCTTTGCCACGCACACACAGTGGCGCTAGTTTTTATAGATGTTTTTTTTATAAAGGATGGTTTGTATTTCGTAGAATACGTTACATAGGTTGTTAATTTAATTTTAGTATAATTGCGGTTTGTGCCCGGAAAATATTTCTTACAGAACATGAAATATAGAACAAGAAAGCTTTATTGTCGCATTTTCGTAATAGACCATTTTGGTTTGTATACATACGACAAGACATAAAGTCTCCTCCGTGGAACGTAGTTATATTTAGGCCAGAAATGTGAATGCACAGCGTTTAGGTGTTTATACAGTGACTCGCGACAATGATGACAACCTGCCGGTCATATATCCACCTTTGTGAATTATTGATGTCACACATCAGTAACGATGAATAAATGACATGTTTAGTGGTAACCAGAGTATTCACGGTTGTCAGAAATTATGGCTAATTGTCATCATTCCTCACCCCGACCAGCTTCCATGGTGATCCATTATTCTGACAATAGCGATAGGACCCAGATGTCATGCCGGAGTCAAGAACAAAAGCCCATAATGAGGCAGGTGTTAAAAAGCAGTTGTTCTACAATACAATGTTTGTTACTATTGGAAGGAGTTTTTAGGCTTACTGATCATTGCTAAATTAAAATGTTTTGGTTTGTTATCTATAAATTGATAACATAACAATAGTAATCTTACTATGACACTAAAAGAGCTCAACATTCATCTGAAATATCATCTGAAGATGCCAATGAAGGACACTATCATATCGATTCTATACGACCGAACAGTATATCATTAGAAATATTTAGCAAAATACTTATCTGATAAACAGAGGATACATTTGGGCAATACACTCTTAATTAAGTACTGATCAAATTTAGAAGACAACAATTAAATTGCAGCACCAACATCAATTGTCAAACAATCCTCAAGTTTAGCTTCTCAGGAAATGCCAATACGAATTTACCTTTACGTAAATGTGCCATTAGTTGGCTATATCTGCAACGGCCAATAATGTATAGTCGGATGATACAAGCCACATAGACAAAAACAAGGTCATTATATTTATCAAACTTTCTTTCAATCTTTTCTATATATGAAATTGGTTAATACACAAACAAACCATAAATCGTATAACTCTTACTAGATGTATAACAACATAATAACATTATTTATGAAGGAGGAAGAAACCAAAAAGGTGAAGAAACTCAGTGGCCCAGGACATATACAAACATATATTTACAATGATAAACGTTATATGGATGAGTAAACATCAACACTGCCGTAGCGTTGAGCAACAATCATTATATAAACTTTAATCATTTATTTATTGCACACAATTAAATATAGCATTCAAACATACACATCCCTACCAAAAGTACAGTCCCATCGTATTATTTTACCAGTATAACCACGAAACAGCTCGACAGAAATATGACAATAGCTTCATTAAAAATGAAATAAAAAACACCATAATTTGAATGTGGTTTGTACACATGGCTGCCTGAATGGAATAAGTAACATTGTCTCTGCGATAATCTATGATGGGGCGTGTCAGAAACCTGACGCCAGAACAGAGACGGATGATGACCAGCATGCGGCAGGCTGAAGTAACGGCCAACCGGACCCCCATAGAGATGAACATCGGCCGAAGAACTGTTTCTAATGTATGGCGGAGGTTCATAGAGACTGGCAGTTGTGCTAGGAGGGCAACATCTGGACACCCAAAGAAGACTACACTCCGGGAAGACAGGATACTGAAACGTGTTTTGCTACAAGATCTATTATTGTCCTTCGGAACTGTTAACAGCGTGTAGAATGACCGGATAGACAAAGTAGTTTCATAATCAACTGCAAGAAGAAGGATTCATAGCGGGTCTCTGTACAGTTGAGTCGCCAGAAGGAAACCACTCATTGGTCCGAAAAACACAGACGTGCTACCAGAGTTACACAATGAAACACAGAAGATAACTGGTTCAGAATTGTCTTTTCGGATGAATCGAGATTCAATCTTAGCCTTAATCTTGGACGAATGAGGTTATGGCGGGAAAATGGGACAACAAAGGAACCAGAAAACATTGCAGGACTTACTAGATGTTTTTTTTTTAATAGATCAGGAATATGTTTCTTATGATGGAGTTGATGAATTCATCATCATGGATGGTATTATGAAAAGTATTGATTGTATTGACATTCTGGGTCACAATCTTCTGGATTCCGTTGAGAATATGTTTGGGGATGCCAAGATCCCATTTATAATATAACACAACAAAGCACCAATGCATACAGCGCGTGTGTCATGTACAGATGTGGTTAGATGAATAAGATGTACAGGTCATCCAGTGGCCAGCTCAGTCACCTGACCTCAACATGATCGAGAATATCTGGGTATGTTCCAGAATAGGGTCATGAGAAATCATCCTTCAACATAAATTAGAACGGATACGGTGCCTGTTTAGAGCATGGGGAGACATCACACCAAATTATCTGCACAAACTGTACTTTTCCATGCTGCGACGAATTATGCATTTTATCCGATCACGTGGTTACCCTACTAAATATTAGATTTAGACTTCAAGATTGAAGTAGTTTTTGAATGAGATGTTCTCACATTAGTTCAAAGTAGTTTTGTTGAATCTCAAATAAAGTATTATTGTTAGATTACAGAAATTAATACATGACATTCTAATACATAGACACAATACTAAGTATGATGGGACTAAACCTTTTTGTACGGATCTAAAGATGCCAGTTATTAGATGCTCTAGAGACTTTGACCGTAAACGTACCTCTCTAATTAATATTGTTATTTATACTTAGGTTTGCACCTACATGGAGATACCCATGTTTATAATGTGTTATGTCATGGTTGAAACAATGCGTTTTGGTTACATTTCTAGTGTTTGCTGTTATTGGGATGTTAAACAGAACGCCAACTACTCTTTTTAACAACTTCTCTCTCTTTCTCCCCCTCTCTTCTCTCTCCCACTCTCTCTCTCTCTTTCAGTCTATCCCCCTCTCTCTCTTCTCTCTCTCTCTCTCTCTCTCTCTCTCTCTCTCTCTCTCTCTCTCTTCCCTCTCTCTCTCTCCCCCTCTCTCTCTCTCTCTCTCTCTCTCTCTCTCTCTCTCTCTCCCTCTCTCTCTCTCTCCTCTCTTTCTCTCTCTCTCTCTCCCTCTTTCTCTATTTATGGTTATCCTTTAACTACTGTATATCTCTTCAAAACAACACTTTACATTCTATATACCTCTATTATTACTATATTTAAAGTTTAATTTGGGCAATGTCCAGCAGCCAATAAACAATAATAATTAAAACTGATAGTTTAATTGATATTAGAAAAGTAATATATGAGGAGAATTTTGTTTTTATGGCGTCATAGCCTCATTAGGTCGATACATATTTATTTAGATTTAAAACCGGATTAAATACCTACTATTGAAAATAAATGGCTACACTAACAGTTCTTTTGTGTGTATAATTTACCACAAGCAAACTTAACCTAGATTGATTCGAAGGTGATGGTATAGACTAGAGATAATTGAACTCTCTCTCTCTCTCTCTCTCTCTCCCCTCTTTGTGTGTGTGTGTGTGTGTGTTTGTGTGTGTGTGATTCCTACCCGTTTTATTATTTTTAATTGATCTTTATCATATATGACATTTCCTAGCCAACTTCAGTCTATACTTGAACGTGTTTGTACGTTATGTTTTTAGATTGCTCTCGGTACATTAAGCCTAGATAAACATTTCCAAACGTCTCCCGTATTGGATTAGAGACCTTCCGCTATAATGATTATGCGGATTTGTCAACGGAAGAGATCCAGGCTGAACCAGAAGAGATGGAGTAATGCCGTATCAGATCAGTAATATCCCAGGTTTCCTATCAGTCACTGTCTACAGGGGATTGACTTCGGCCTTTCTAGGACTGTGCCGATAGTATGGAAATATTTCCAACATAAGCCATTTATTTCGGACACCTTTATACGGTAATCAATCTTATCCGCCGTTGCTTATTAAAATCGATAACTATTGATGTCGTTTTTATGCGGTTAACTAGAATACTAATACGCGTCGAGCTAATATTCCGTTTGCTAAATAAACCGGAGGAGGAGCCATATCATCTGAACGTGTCGCTGACTACATGATGGTACACGCGCGCATGTACAGGCGCGCACGCACGAACACACACACACGCACACAACACACACGCACGCATGCACGCGCGCGACACACACACACTATATATATATATATATATATATATATATATATATATATATACATACACACACCCATACATACACCCATACATACATATATACATACACACACACATACCTACATACATACACACACACGCGCGCGCGCGCGCGTATATATGCATGTATGCATGCATGCACCCCTCACCCCCCACACACTATATATATATATATATATATATATATATATATATATACGCACAAACACTCATACAAACATGCATATACACATACACACGCACACATAAACACGCACACATACACACGCACACATACACACACGCACACACACACACTTCTTTTTATGATTTATAACCAAGCGTGAAGCACGTGAAGTAAAAATGATTATTTATTGTTCGGGCCACAGCTGAGTGTACAGAAAGAAAGATTGGTTTCCGTTTAAGGCAAAGTTAGGAGTTAGAAATCGTTTATCAACTCAAGAGCAATCTTTGTCCTAAACGAGATGGAATCTGTCAAATTATAACAAGCTTTAATTGTGTTATGAACATATCTTTACATAACTACTGGTGCTTATAGGAACTTCTAAATTGCACATCAGATATGAGAGTTAATTACATTTAAAAAACAAGAATTACCAAAAATATAAACATGAATTTGAAATAGGAATAAAATGCTCTAGCCTGACATATCCATCATTAATGACTTGAATAATTAGAACTCGTTATTTTTATAATTTAAAGATGAGAGATATATGTGCTAAGGATTATCATAATTATAAGTGATATAACGAATAATGTGATTATTAAAAAGGTTATATTCTGGTAGGTCTTTATTAACATAATACTGACACTAGAATAAAATGACATATAATATTTCTCCTTATGAATAGTTTCAGGTGTAAATATATTATATTAAATATAATAATATAATAAACCTCCACATACCACTAGGAATCTATAAATCCCACTCTAGGATTAAATTGGTCAGCAGTTCTTTGGGAGAAGTGCCATTTAGACTATTATTTTTTTATATTCGCCAGTCCTGATCTATTTTATATGTGAATCAAAGGAAAATTGACGACGATGTCATGATGAGAGAGAGAGAGATATTTGAATTTTGATATATACATATTTAGAAAACATGGACTGTACCATAAACAAATTGGTTCTAGAAATTCATTATTCTTTGATAAATGGTCTAAACACATAGATAACATAACGATTATCTCATGTGTTGTCATAATGAATGATGATTTAAATTTCCATGTGGATAATAAGTCTGATGTTTAAGTTTGTAAGTTTTGCAGTATGTTGGATTCACATGGATTGACTCAGCATGTCAATGGTGCAACTCACAAAAGGGGGCATATATTAGACTGGGTGATGTCTAGAGAATATAGCTCCAGTTTAGGACCTCTTTCTCTATATGACCCTTACAGAAAGAAAAAAAAGATAAATTCTTCCGCGATAATCTGACTTTACAGTTGGCTATTAATATGAATAAACTCGATTGCGTACGAAGAGAAAATCACATATAAGAAGCATCATGGGATAGATATTAAAGATTTCATGGAGGATGTACGGTCGTTGCAACACCTGAATAAATATGAGGGATCAGTTGATGAGTTGGTAGAAACCTATAACATAGGAACACAAAGCATCATTAATCACCATGTTCCCTTTTGTTACAAGATCATCTCATTAGTACCAAAAACTCCTTGGTACTTTGCTGAGCTTAGATCTGCTAAGAAAAGTGAGGAAACCAAAGAGAATCTGGCGCCGAAATTCCTTAAGGGTTTACTTTGAAATATACAAGGATCTTTACAAAAATAAACATCAACAAAAACAACAAATGAATACACCACTATTTGAGGAGACGTGTTCCTATTAAGCAAGAATAAAGGAATATAGGAAAGATCAAAAGAAAATCTTCAAATTAACTAGGAAACTGATGCCTCTGTTGAACTCCTGGGGGACATATGTCTCCCAAAAAATACCTGCAATATCTCCATGTATGCGGATATTAATTTTAATGTGAAAATGAGTGAAATGTTTCGATCAGCTTCTGAAGTTGAAGTCAAGGCTCTAACCGCCAAGTCTCCGGTCAAGTCACGTGACTTGGATCCACTGCCATTGATAACAGCCATTATTAATAGTTCAATGGTTGAGTCAGTGATGCCGTTGTGTTTGAAACGAGCCGACATAACCTCGCTGCTTTAGAAATCTGGGTTGGATAAAGAAGATATGAAGAATTAGTGTCCTATTTCTGATCTTCCTTTCATCTCCAAACGTATTGAAAAGATTGTAGCAAGGCGTATAGAAGAGCACTTAGAGCACAATGATCTCCATGACAGTTATCAGTTTATTTATCGTAGAGATCATAGAACAAAATAATCTGCTCTGTTGAATATGTACAGTGACACTCCTGACTCTTTCTTGATGAGGGATCCATGACTGCATTAATTATGATTGATATATCTGTAGCCTTTAATGCGATCAATCATCCGATACTACTGAAGCGTTTAGAATTATACGTTGGCATGCCGGAAAAGACCCTATCCTGTGTAAAATAGTACCCAGCAAACAAAACGTTTTCAATCGCGAAACAAGCACCACCAGATGTAGTTCTACATTTTGGTGTATCGGCTAAGATTAATAACTAACTCATGAAGTCTCTATATGAGTCGAATTTCTCTCAGTGATATCATATCACTAAGTCATCCTCTGATTAAAGGTTATTCTACTCTCTGATGACTGTTGTCATAAACATTCACTATAAAACATTCCACTATTTATATCACATTAAGGTCTCAGAATAAAGATAGGTACTGACATTAATGGCCAAGGCAACAAAATAAAAAAGTGCTAAGAATTTAAGCATTTAAAATTACATTTATTTTGAAAACAGCTAAATATATTTAAGCACGACGAGAACATCAACCAGGTATTAGACAATGTGAATAACGTAACATATGTTTTCCTTTAATTATAAAATCTATCATATGATAACGCAAGGATAAAGCATATTCGGTCATCATGAATTGTAATCTAGGACAGTTCACAAGTGTGATTATTAGATCAACAATTGTCTGCAATCCTTAAGTATCCCCATTAAATGAATGATAGAAACTTGCTAAACTGACAAAAATATTAAGATTTATCATCTCCACCCAAATATATATTTATATCTATCGTGTTTAAACAATCCTGTGGTCATAAAACAAAGTCTTAGCTAATAATATTAGTGAGAGTATTAATAATTCTTGATTTCAGTACTACCAGTAAGGGATTATTGGTCCAAGGAGATGATTGATCCAATAATTATAACAATAAAGCTAATGATCCCAGCCAATTCTTGATTTCAGTACTAAGGGATTGTTGGTCGAAGGAAATACAAATATTTTGTGAACAAAATGATATTGTAAAATGCTTGATATCATACATTAAAAACACATACAAACTCGATCATAAAAACGAAATATTTATCTGTTATAACCATGCAACTAATACACTCAATTGTACCTCATTTTGAATAAGGATAAGACCGAATTGATTTTTTTCGACTTATCGACTGGACTATGGCAATGCATTGTCATATAATAGCCCCCCTCTCTTTGTTAAACCGGCCTACAGCGAGTGCAGAACTGGCGACACGCATTCGCAAAGGGGAACATATAACACTAGTTTTGTTCCAAATGCACTGGCTTACTGTACGTTTCAAATCACTGAACAAGTACTGAGTGGAACAACACCACTGTATCTAAATATAATCTCGTCTAAAAGAATATACCAGTGATATATCTAGGGAGAGAAATCTTTCAGAGCATCAGCTCCCAGGCTGTGGAATAAGGTGCTAAATCATATAAATGTTTCTCCTAATGTCAGAGTTAGTGTATTATCAAATACCAGAATTTGCAACTGAAGAAAACTCAGAATTAATATATTCGTTATATATATATATATATATATATATATATATATATATATATATATATATATATATATATATATATAAGAACTTACATGTCAGAGATATGCACACTATGAAAACACTATGGTCCAGCATAGTCCAACCACACATAGATTACTGCTTCCAGCTATGGACACCACACAGAGTTGGAGATATCTAGAAAATTAAGTCCCTCTTCAGATCATTCTTAAGTAAGATATATCCAATATCTGAGCTAAATTATTGGGATTGACTATCAGCCCTCAATATGTACACACACACACACACACACACACACACACACACACACACACACACACACACACACACACACACACACACACACACACACACACACACACACACACACACACACACACACACACACACACACACACACACACACACACACACACACACACACACACACACACACACATATAGTTGTTTAGTTAGTTATTTAGCTAGTTATTTTTATGGAAACCCATTTAACTTGTAGTTAAACGTGTTGTTTGAAAAAAAAAACTGGGCAGACAATAGATCTATGAAAGATGGCTTGGAAGATGAACACTTACTAACAGACCAAGAACTATATCTTGGCATCTCGTAAACAAAGTTATTCTCAGAAGTGGATGACCTTTAAAATTCTATCAGTAACCTTATCTTACCTATGGCGTTACCAGTTTAAAAGATTCTCGAACTGGGGATATTCCAAAAGATACAGATAAAGATAATAACAAATTCTGGTTGAGGTGTATTAGTTATAGTCGTGACATAAGTTACATATGGTCAGTTAATTCGAATTTACACTAAAACGTAATACATCTGTAGAAAACACAACAATAACAACAACAACAAAAATAAAGATATGCCAAGTGAAAATTTCGTTGCTATAACAAATTATAAACAAGAAATCGTATTTGTGATTTATATTGTAATATTTAATAGATTAAGAGTGAATATCTATCTTTTGACAACTAAAAGTGATAGAAAAACTATTTTATGCCGGGGAAAATAACATATCGTTGATATGATATTTCAACTTTACCTGCTAAAATATAATACATATAATGCGTACGTAAGCAAAAAACGACCAAAAGGCGACCAACACTGGAAACAGATAAACATGGCATTGTTAGTCTTGTACCGTATAGTTACATAAATATATGATAATGTGTTACATAATATGATAGACAAAACTTCAGAATTAACAAATAATTGTGCAGAAGACGTTATATCAGTTACAACCAATCCCTATTTTTATCATTCATATTTTTGATTAAATGCCATTTCTAATTAAAAATAGAAAGGAATGGTGTCTGGTTTTAAAAGGGAAACATGATGCTCAGCTAGTGTGTATCTTCATGATGTTCTAAAGGTAGTTGTAAAAATAAATTACCAATTTGAAAAACACCGCCATTTGAACGGTAGCATCACTCAACATAAAGTCAAACGTAAATTAGCTTTGTGTCGTAATAAGAAAATTCATGATTAATAGTGCGAATAAGACAAAATAAATATCATATTAATCTATGTCCGTGTTACTATAATGTGAAGAGGAATAAGCTAAATGGGATTGTTCTGTGCTTGTAGGAAGACCTCATGTCTTCTGCTTATTTATCAGTTTTCTTGAACAACAGCCGTAATGGACACTTCCGTTTTTCACTATTTTCATCGTAAATTGTGCTCTTCGTGTATATCATGTAGTACGAACGTATTATACTTCAATAGTGTTTATGTATTACATTCTCATTAAGCTGCTGGTGTATTATATCTAGCCTAACGCTTGAAATAGACGATGACCTATGCAACTGTAAGCTGATAAAGACGCAAGGCGCCATAGTATCTGTGTTCGTCGTATATTTAGAAGGTGTCGTCTATCAGTTTGTCCTGTGACTAGATACTTCTTTAGGGGATAAAATTATACGTCTTAACAGTTCCTTGCCCTTTTAAAGTCTTCCCGTTTCAGCCTAAAGGTTATGTAAGAGATCATCACATGAGTGAGTAAGTGAGTAGTGAGTGAGTGTTTATTAACTTGGGGCGGTGTATGGTTGTGGTGTTTCTCATCTTGTCAGTAATACATAACTATCCTAATTATACAAAAGATATTCATTTATATATATATATATATATATATATATATATATATATATATATATATATATATATATAAAGCAACTATATCATAATCGAATTATCTTGTCATGTCATAAGAGAAGTCATATTTATCATTAACCGGGTTATGTACTCTCATTTATGACCTTATGACCTTGGTGTGACATCTTTGATTTATCATCTTAAAAGAATAATGATTTACTGCGGTAAGAAATCTCGCTGAGAAATGATGACAATTAGCCATAATTTCTGACAACCGTGAATACCCAGTCTGGTATTATAGATGACACTTACTTATCGCTAGTGATGTGTGGTATTAATATTTCACTTCAATAGACATATGACTGGGATCTTGTTGTAGTCGTCACAAGATACTATTGCAGCAATGTTTGAGAATTTGACTTATGTTTTATAAAAGAAGATCATGATAGTGTAAATGATTTCTCTATCTATCTATCTATCTATTATTTCTATCTATCTATCTATCTATCTATCTATCTATCTATCTATCTATCTATCTATCTATCTGTATAAATAAATAAATAAGAGAGAGAGAGAGAGAGAGAGAGAGAGAGACGAGAGAGAGAGAGAGAAGAGAGAGAGAGAGAGAGATGAGAGAGAGAGAGGTGAGAGAGAGAGATGAGAGAGAGATGAGAGAGAGAGAGAGATGAGAGAGAGAGAGAGAGAGAGAGAAAGAGAGAGAGAGAGAGAGATGAGAGAGAGGTTCAATGTGCTGTAAGAAGATACTAATCTGAATAACATCTTGTGTTTACATCACTTCAATAGTTTAATTGAATTAGGACCATTCTTCCTTAGTCCATGTCAGGTTTGTCTATTGACATTGAAATTGGAGTATTTTTCTACTTGTTATTAAATGCCATTGTTTACAAATAACTGATCATATTGATATCATGGTAGATGTTAGGGTTAATCTATTGACTGTGTAATTGCACTATTGTATAAATCACAAACATGACAACATTTTCTTAGTGACAGATGTCATTTTCTGGATTGTCTAGTCGTTTAAAAAGAGAACAGCTGACACTTGGGCAGGTAAAATATGTTTCATAGCACGCACACACACACCCACGCACCCCTACACTCAAACACAGATACCTAAATTGACCTGAAATATTATATAGAAATAGATAAACAAAAAATCACCTAGCAAATGAGATTTCCCATGACGTCATTTTTGTCTCAGTAATATTTTTTTTTGGCTTTAAAGAATTATGATAATTGATAAAATTAACTCAATATAACCATTTTGTTCTACACTCATCCTTATACTGATAGCATAACCCGCATAAAGCTGTCTGTATTTGTATAATTAGCTACACCGGACATCGTCAATATAAATACTAACTTACCGAGTATTAATCACCATCCCATTAAGCCTTTGATATAAGAGAATCAACATTTGCCCCAAAACCAGTCGTTTCCGACATTTTTCTCACCGACACACGTATTTATTTCTTCTTCACTTGTACTAATTTATTGCTTACTGAACTTTGGCATTTTCAGGTGGCTAAAATAGATAACCTTTAGATAGAGACGATACTGGCATCGGAACCTTTAAGCTGGATATCTTCAGCGCAGTATGCTATTAAGATGATCACCGGTACTCAAAGTTGACAGAACAACTCTACGGTATGTCAACACTAGGAGATTAAGACGTTAAACTTTACCGGACGATAAACTGTGACTAAGCGAGTGAGTAGTATTAAACGATCCATAGACGTCCCAGGATCAATAAGTTATACACTTTGAAGAAAAATATAATTATAAAAATCAACTGACAGTTTTATAAGTTAACGTCTCATCATAGTACTTGACCATGAACATGTTTACAATTGAGTAAACAGACTTCGTTATAATCCGTTATACAGAGAAGCTAGTATTGATTTGGTATCTGGAAATTCCGAATATTAGTCCATTTTAGTTGTTAAATGTTTGGCTAATTGTTTTCAGAATAAGCTTTAGTGTGTTCTTGAATGAGTGAAAATCTGAATAATAAATGATCGCGTTCAATAAAGTACCCACCCAATAGTCGGTGTAAGAACTGTCACTGGATATAAGATAAAATGTGGGATAATTAAAGGCTGCTGATCAAAACATTAATATTTTATAACATTTATCAATGAGTTTATTATACAGAAGAGTAAATAATAATAATAATAACAACAACAACAACAAATAATAATAATAATAATAATAATAATAATAATAACAGTAATGAGAAATGTTGCTGTTTCATGGTCATTTTCTTCACATGGCTTGATAAATGGGCCGCATAATAATAATAAATAACAAATTAATGTAACATTGATTAAACTATAATAGTCAGAGAAAATATCGCCAAATACTTGGATTATTCTAGTATCATAAAAATAACATGCCATTTTATTTCTCGGTACAGTAGATCACGTGATGTATTATCGTCATGATCATTGTTATGGTAGTTATAGTAGTTATGGTAGTTTAGATAACGGAGAACTAAATAAAGCGTACAAAAAGATAACTAAAAAGTAGTTTATTGTGTATTTGTTTCTATCTGTAGTTACTCTCAGCCTTTTGAGGATTAAGCTCTAGTTGTTTGTTGTTATCAATATTATACACCAGGGTGTATATATAGATATATTGATGTACGACTTAATGGCCACTTTAGTGTCGTAATGTTTCGTACAAATCAATCAGTGATGACTACGTTTAAATAGAATTATAACTCTTTCTCGTGGTACTCATCTGGTATCATATCGTATTTAATGCTAATTGAGCGCCAATATTAACACATAGCACAACGCTAATTAATTTTGATCGACCGGAAAATTAGGTTTTTCGAGTATTTTTGCCTTTACAAAAATCGGAAGAAATTAGACTCTTTCAAAGCATTTCACTAATCAGCATTCTTGAACATCGTGTCATCTCGGGCTCTGGGTTGAGGAAAAGTTAATTACCTACGATGATACAGCCAATACAATTAGGTTTTAATGTAATAGGCAGTAGTTTAATGTAATATGTGATATTTACATAGAGGAATAACACGATAATGCCTATTAGTGTATGTATTTACTTTGTGTTGGTGAGATTATACAAATATATTTATATAATTACAAACCTAAATATTTGAACTAATACATAAATAAGCAGATCTCACGACACCCTGGTATATTCTGTTGACCCAAGTATCATCGATAACTGAGATATATGAATCTTTGATCGATAAACAAAGATCAATAACAATTTTTTTTCATTATATCAATAATCTATGTAGTAAATGAATAATTATCTACAGTAATAGATACGTTAGTATTAATATTTATCAGATAGTTGAGTTGATTCTTATTGGGGATCAGGTTATAATGCATTCGTCGTTTGTATGGATCTATATAATGCACGACCATAATCAACTCTCCGAGATGTATATTGCTGTTAGCTATAGATACACATAATCAACTGTAATTAATTATGATCTTATATAAGGTTGTTATAGTTTAACAAAGTCGATGACTGAGTATACAAACAATTAGTAGCTAGTTGGTGGTTTTGAACCAAGGACTCCTCCGTTTACTATCTCTCCCTTTTAAGTAGAAGTTTCAAATACGAATCTTATTGGAAACACTTTTAGGCAAATTCAATTAAATCTGTTTTAATTGTAATTTCTCTCCTATATTCCTTTACCCTGAGAAATTTATATTTGGTTGAATTACAGAAATATTGTATTGTTAATGGATGATTAAATAACAAAGACTGGGATGTTGACACCTTTAGGCTACGTCGACTCAATGGAAGGTAATGGATACTCCACTAGAGTATTGTGTAACTAATTGTATATTACAAGGAAGAATACGAGAATATATAAGATATTTAAAAGTATTTTTAGTATTTCCGCGAAAGTTGAAATTCGTGTTATTGATAGAATTAGATTTAAACGAGACTTAAAATTAATATTTTCTGACATGAAAAGTGATTACTATTACTACTACTAACACCATCACCGCTATCACTACCACCAAGATAACTATTATCTTCAGTATTTGTACTATCTATGCTATTGCTGCTGCTACTACTGCTGATACCATCACTACTGATGCTGCTGGGACTACTACTGCTACTACTACTACTACTACTACTACTACTAATAATAATAATAACAGTAATAATACAGCTAGTTTTTCTGATCTTGTTATTAAAATAATATCATTAAAATAATAGGAATATGAAGAGGCTGTGATTTCACAATGTATTCCATGACACTATAAAGCCTATATCGCTCTTGTATTTAAATTGTGATGGTGAGATTATAATAATATATTTATGACACATACAACAACAAAAAAAACGTGTAAGTCATTAACTTTATTTAATTAAAGAAATATCATGTTATCTCGAATTTGCCACGTGTTAGGGAAATGTCTATGACAACGATGTTTTTACTACAATATACAGAAACATAATATAGTACATAAATACTTATAAAATATTACTTAAACGTAGACGATGACCAAGAAGGGGGCCACATCAAATAATATAATAATAATAACAATATTTTATATAGCGCTCTATTCAACTTTAATTGCTCTAAACATAATTTGTTTAAACAATTAAAAACTCATAGCATAAATACATTTTATACAAAAATACATACATTGCTATGTGGCTTTTTGGTATCGTCAAAAGTGAAAAAGACTCCGATCAGTCTTACGGGTATATACTTTCAAAGCGGATCGTTTAAATAAAGTGATGTTGTTCCATTCAGTATTTCGAAAATGTGAAATAGGATCTTGTATAATGATGTAAAACGAACAGTAAGCCATTACATCTGAAACAAAGCTAGGGTTATATGTTCCCTTTTGCGAGTGAGTGTCATCAGACATTTAAAATAGTTCTTCTCTCGCTGTAGGCGGTTTGACAGAGACATGGGGATATTATATAACAATGCATTGCCCTAGTTTAGTCGATAAGTTATAATGGTTTGGACTGAAGTATTGCATGTCTCCTCATTTATGTATTTACGAATAAGTCCTATAGCTCGTATATGACCATAGCAGGACTTACATATAGAATTCACCTGCTTGTCTATTCTTAGAGTATTATCTAATATAGGCCCTAGAGTTCTGACAGACATGGAAAAACTTGTATAACTGGATCCTACCTTAAAGTAAAGATTCTCAGCTTTCTCTACATGTTGTTTGGATGAGAATAAAAAAAGAATTCGGTCTTATCCCTATTAAATTTCAGTATTTGGCTGTTGATCCAAATACTTTTATCTTCAATGCAAGCTTCAATTGAAGAACAAATATAATACAATTTATCACATGCCCTTAAGTGGTGTACATTTGCATATCATTGACAGAACAATGATATTTAATGCTATGCCGTTTAATAATTTCCCCAACTGCTTTAGGATACATGCAGTAATTCTTTAGTCCTAAAACGGATCCCTATGGTACACAAAAATTAGGTCAAGACATTTTCCTTGATACAAAAGTAACATTCTAAACCCTTCAGTAGTATCAGAGGATCGACTACATCAAAAGCTGCAGATAAATAAAGCATAATTAATGCAGTCATGGATCCTTCATCAAGAGAGACTCAGCAATGTCAATATACATATTCAACAGAGTAGATTCTGTTGTATCATATCTTTTAAGCAGAGGGGTTATCCTGGCTCATTTAAAAAATCACTGACTCATCCATTGACCTATTAATAATGGTTGTTATCAGTGACAGAAGTTAATTCATGCATTTCTTCAAAAGTAACATGGGCAGTGGATCCGAGTGACATGATTTAACCGGAGACTTGGCGATTATGTCGTGCATTTTCCAATTAAACGTAATATTTCCCATCAGTTTCCTAGTTACGTTTAAGAGTTTCTTTTGATCTTATCCATATTCCTTTATATTTGTGGAATAGAAACAGTTTTCAATTAATTGTATTATTGCAGTGTATTCACTTTTATAACAGATATTCCTGTATATTTCAAAGCGCACCGTTAATGAAATTCAGCACCAGGTTCTCTCTGCTTTCCTCTGAATTTTCTTAGTAGAACTAAGCTTATATGAAAACGAAGCAGTTTCCGGACTGAACACATTGATTTTTTAATAAGAGGGAGCATGATGATTATTCATACGTTGATTACCTTTCTTATATACCAAGTCATCAACTGATCCCTCACATTTATTCAGGTGTTGAGAGGACTGTAAATCCCCCAGTTAATATTTATTCCACGATACGTCCTGTACGTGATATTTCTTCGTATGTACACCGGCTTATTCATATTAATAAGGAACTGTATAACCAGATGATATCCGAAGAATTTATCTTTGTTGTTACTAAGACAAGGTTCACCTACAGAAGGAACTCTTGTGATGGAGCTTGATATTCTAGGGATGACCAAATCTAGTGTGTATCCTTTATGAGATGCACCATTGATGTGCTGAGTCAATCCATGTGAATCCAATATACTGCGACGCCTACGAGGGTATTACGACCATTGATGTGCTGAGTCAATCCATGTGAATCCAATATACTGCGACGCCTACGAGGGTATTACGACCATTGATGTGCTGAGTCAATCCGTGTGAATCCAATATACTGCGACGCCTACGAGGGTATTATGACCATTGATGTGCTGGGTCAATCCGTGTGAATCCAATATACTGCGACGCCTACGAGGGTATTACGACCATTGATGTGCTGCGTCAATCCATGTGAATCCAATATACTGCGACGCCTACGAGGGTATTACGACCATTGATGTGCTGAGTCAATCGATGTGAATCCAATATACTGCGATGCCTACGAGGGTATTACGACCATTGATGTGCTGAGTCAATCGATGTGAATCCAATATACTGCGACGCCTACGAGGGTATTACGACCATTGATGTGCTGAGTCAATCGATGTGAATCCAATATACTGCGACGCCTACGAGGGTATTACGACCATTGATGTGCTGCGTCAATCCATGTGAATCCAATATACTGCGACGCCTACGAGGGTATTATGACCATTGATGTGCTGAGTCAATCCGTGTGAATCCAATATACTGCGACGCCTACGAGGGTATTACGACCATTGATGTGCTGCGTCAATCCGTGTGAATCCAATATACTGCGACGCCTACGAGGGTATTACGACCATTGATGTGCTGAGTCAATCCGTGTGAATCCAATATACTGCGACGTCTACGAGGGTATTACGACCATTGATGTGCTGAGTCAATCCATGTGAATCCAATATACTGCGACGCCTACGAGGGTATTACGACCATTGATGTGCTGCGTCAATCCATGTGAATCCAATATACTGCGACGCCTACGAGGGTATTATCCACATGGAAATTTAAATCCCCAGTTATTATGACATCATGTTAGATGATGGCTGTATTATTTATATATTCATCAAAGAATAATGCATTTTTCTAATGCCATTTTGTTTAGAAGGGGGGGGGACCATATATAACACAAAGTTTAACCGTAACCTTACTCGTATTTATGGTACAGTCCATTTTGCAAATGAAATAATTGATAACTGATCGATGAATCAAAAACCAATTCACAAAAACTATGTCAATATCAAAGTGTATAGCAGCGAATAATTACCATAGCACTACAAACCAATTTTGTCATCTTCAAATTATCCTATGGAATTTGGACAAATAGATACATTTAAAGACACACAGGTTTTAATAGATCATTTATTTTATTTTAATACAAGAAAGAAGATATTTTGTGTTAGCTCTTCTATCATGAAACTATTGAACAATATATATATATATATCATGATAAACAATGACCTTTATTATTAAGCCATATAGTAACTGGGCTTTTAGTTAGTAATAAGGTAGTTAAATAAAATAAAACGAATTTGACACTTTAAAATGGATCTATTTGTTATTTGTTCTCATCTAGTAATTGTTTTGCAATTGATAACGACACATAATTATTTATTTCTTCTTTTGGAATAGTTAATAAAACCTCATTATAATGTTTGAATTTACAAGATGGGTATAATCTATTACATATTTTAATTACATACATACATGCATACGTACATAGATACATACATACATATATACATGCATACGTACATACATACATACATACATACATACACGCATGCATGCATGCATGGATGCATACATACATACATACATACATACATACATACGTACGTACGTACGTACATACGTACATACGTTCATACATACATACATACATACATACATACATACGTTCATACATACATACATACATACATACATACATACGTTCATACATCCATAAATCCATACATCCATACATACATACATACGTACATACATACGTTCATACATACATACATACATACATACATACATACATACGTTCATACATACATACATACATACATACGTATATACATATATACATACGTTCATACATACATACATACACACATACATACATACATACATACATACATACGTTCATACATACATACATACGTACATACATACGTTCATACATACATACATACATACACACGTACATACATACGTTCATACATACATACATACATACATACGTTCATACGTTCATACAAGATCTCTTATAGCGATTTCTTGTCTAAGCAATCTTTCTTTTAGCAGGGATGATGATTGATGTTTTACGGCCACTTTTGTGCACATAGTAGGCTAAATGGGCCGAGCGACCTGCAAAGGTAATGAAGCGAAGTCAAAGATGAAACAACCTTCAGAAGTGCCCACGCCGAGATTCGAACTCGGGTGGTAGTGATCTGTGGTCCAACACGCTACCGCCAGACCACGGAGGCGCCCCCTATTTCAGTAGGGAAGAATTATGACAATTGTTAATATTTACTCAACAAAACCATTTTGTTCTATAAATTAATCAAAGCTCCTCATACCGAGAGTATAGCCCCTATAACACTGTGTCTATTTGTCTACTATCTACAGCCGACAACAGCAATGTAAATAACAACTTACTGAGTATTAATTACATTATTAATCATTACATTAAGGAATTGATATAAGAGCAGGAACAAAAATAATAGGACGAGTTATCATCGACATTTCGCTTACATATTCTTATTTATTCACGACATGTACTAATTTATTGATTATTGAGCTGGGACATTTTAAGACTTAAATAATATTTGGTTTTATTGATAGCACACGATTCTCTTCTGGAAACTATCACTAAACGTCTTTATTGTATATTCCGTTTGTATCGCCTAAATTTGGGTACATTAGAGGAATGGGTGTTTTATTTAACCTCGTCGTTGGTCACATCCGGGACAAATAGTCAAGTAGCTACACCATACTGGTATGAGATGATGAGATGAAGCATCCTATAAATACAGACAACATTGGCATCTGACTATATATATACCATGGGTGTCTTTAGGGCATTATACTACTAAAAAGGTCATCAAAGTGTATCAATGTAGAGTTATTTTGTTGGTATTGTTTGTTTTCGAAACAACTATACTCTTGATCAGCTACAGGATATTAAATAAATAAATCATTGTCTTCGACAATATGTGAGGCGAGGGTCAACAAACTATATAGTTATACTTATTATAATCAATATATGACTTTTATACGTTAATATCTCAACAGAGTACATGTATATCAATATTTGTACATTTTATTTGACCGACCTTGTTATAATCATTTATATAAAGAGACTATTACTGATTTAGTACCATAAATATAAAACTATCTGAAAATTGCAATCTCGACTTCTGTTAGATGTTTGGCAATTGCTTTCATTCTCAATAAACTTTATTATGTTCTTGAATTAGTGAACATCTTATAGTAAATGATCCCACTTAACGTACGCTGAATAATCCGTGTTAAAACTGTCACAATCATCGATACAAATATGGCAAAATTAAAGATTATTGGTCAATATATTTATACTTTATAGCATTTACTATGATTAATAATAATAATAATAGTACTACTAATAAAAAATAGTAATAATATTAATGTTAGATGTTGCTGTTCTATGGCCACTTTTGTGCACACGACTTGCTAAATGGGCCGATTAATGACAATAAATAACATATTAATGTAGAATTGATTAAACTATAACAGTCAGCGAAAATATCACCAAATAGTTAGATTCTTCTAGTGTCGTAAAAGTAACGTGCCATTTTATTTATCTGTACAGTGGATCACGTGATGTATTATCGCCCTGATAATTGTTATGGTAGTTATGGTAGTTTAGATAACGGAGAACTAAATAAAGCGTACAGAAAGATAATGAAAAGTAGTTTATTGTGCATTTGTTTCTTCTCTAATTACCCACACACAATCGAGGACAAAGCTCTAGATGTTTGTTGTTATCGTCACTACGCACCAGGGGGTATAGATAGACATATTATTATGCTTAAACAATTTGCTTTTGTATTAAAGCTTTATATGAGTAATGTAATGTGATGGTCACTTCATACAAAGCATGTTTATGAGAGGAAACAAAACACAAAAATAATAATGGAATTCATAAACCTTTTTTTTATTATAAATTATCATATTTATTCAAAATGGGATATTTTGCCGGGAACCTACTCTGTGGGGTGAAATTAATAGAAAAGCGAGAATATTTAAGAGGACAAATCTGAGAGACACATTTAATTTGTTTCTTGAAAAATATATTAACAAAATGTCACTCAAACGTAGACCACTATTAATACAGATTCTCTATCACATATTAAAAACGATGTAATTCGTAATTATTCAATATGTTAATAGTAAATTGTCAAAGTGTATGTTAATATTAAAGTGTACATGTCTTAAGCAAAGTATTGAACAAGCAATATACATTATTTTAATTTGTTATGTTAAAGTTATCCTGTGGAATTTAGAGAAATACGTAAAAGAGAAAATTAAATGTTAATTTGTTCTACAGAGGATGATGTTTCAAATACCTATATATTTTGGTTAAATAAAAAAGTGCATTTTGTAAAAAAAACCTTTATACCTACTTTACTAGTAATTTACATAGTGTAATATTTTAGGTGGTCATATAACGACAACATAAATCTTTTAAAAGACAAAAATGTATTCATGTAAAGAATACGTTGATAATGGTTAGGTCATTGCGAGATTAAATACATTAGTTAGTCTGCTATTTTGAGTAAATTGATCTGAAATGTTATAAAGATTAAACAAATGAATAATCACGTCGCAAATGGTATTTTTTTTATTACGGGTTGTTATCTAAGTAATATTTATTTTAGCAGGGAAGAATTATGACAGTTGTTAATATTTACCTAATGTAAGTATTTGATTCTACAAATTACTGAGACTCGTCTTCACGCCCAGAGTATTATCTCCATAAATTCTCTCTGTATTTATCTAACTCTCCGAAGTCGTCAGTGTCAGTGTAAATACCAACTTACCGAGTATTATTTACACTACTGACCATCCCATTCAGCCTTTGAAGTAAGATAAATATTATTTGAATAAAATATATGATTGGTTGTTAGCGATATTTAGCTGGCATTTTCTTATTTATTCTCGACACTAGTGTTTATTAGGCACATTAAGGCTAAATAGTGCTTCTAAAGATAGCCACAGGACTCGATTCTGGAAACTATTAGTAAACATCTGTAATCATATCTACCGAGTGTATACAATAAACATCTGAGGAGACAAGGACAATCTGACAAAGGAGTCAGCAAGGACGCGTCAAAAACGCTTACAAGGATGGTGAAAAGGTACTGTTAATAAATTGAAAGGTTATTAAACTAAAGGGAAATGTTATTAAACGAAACATGGTCAATCAAAGTGAAATACGTGTCATGTGATATAATTATGGTTATGTATAACAAGTTTCTATTGTTAAGTAACATTATGTGTCAAATACAAATAAAATGCATCTTTCACCAACGTGGATTTTATTTTAGAAATGAATTTGATTAAATATAATAATGTTAATCTAAAAGGCCCTTTAAATAGTTATGTGATTTAGGCTGATTCCGATTATGCCAATGGAAATAATATTCCTAACCTCAACATATAAATTGACAAGATATTGATGGTAAATTTACAGTTGATGATCTTCTATACTCATTCAAGGCATCAGCTTTGATATGTTAGTTTTTAACTGAATTAGAGTGAAAAAGAAGTTACTAAACCTAAATTGACTTTTTATTCTGTGTGCTACGTAAATATCATGTATGTGTTAATTGATAATTATACATAACAAATAATGTTCTAATTTGGAAATTTCATGTGGCAATATGAAACAATTTTCTAATTAAAGATCCACGTTTATAGGTGACATTTTTTTCTCTACTGTTATTTATACTCGTATAACTAAGCTCACTAGAATTTAATTCGGTTGTACGATGGGTACCTCCGTGTTCTAGTTGTTAGCGCGTTGGACCACAGATCACTACCGCCTGAGTTCGGATCTCGGCGTGGGCATATCTGAAGGGCGTTTCTTCTTTGACTTCGCTTCATTACGTTTGGAGGTCGCTCAGCTCATTCAGCCTACCATTTACACAAAAGTGGCCGTAAAACATCAATCATCATCATCATCATCATCATCATCATCATCAGTTCTATAATGCTGACTGATAATACGTTTATTAAATAAATATGTGCTGATAGGGTCTTTTATTATCGGTGATATATAGTTTGACTGATTACAATATTATTAATCAGAAAATCATCAACATAACAGAAATTATGGAATTATGGTACAAAAAGTAATTGCATCATGCCTGTCATTGCACGAAGCTGTAGAATCTTCTTAAAGGTTACAGGAAAAGGTTTCCCCCAAAATAGTTAAATCTTCTGTGTTATTTATTTAAAATGAAATTTCAGTCAGAGATATATTAATTTGACAAACATAGACGCTAGACACTCACCTATATTGTCTTTATTAAACATATAAAGTTCATGAACATAGTGCAGTGGTATCCAACTTGTCACAGCAAGCTCTGCGGGAGAAACTTTGAGGAACGGGTGTTCGTTATGTTCCCGTCTGTGGCACGATCAGTTGGATATGACATGAAGAGTGTCAGGCTTCACAGAAGATACCATTCCAACTATATTCGACAAACTGGGTGATGCAAAGCTCAAATGAATCAGCAGTTTGATGAAGAAACTGAATAGAAAGTGGGTATGTATTAGCAGTAATAGGGTAATCTTGGGAGTAACCTATGGGACATTCACCAGTTCACGCATTCGTGAATAAGTAAAACTTCATTTATTGGCAAAATAATTAAAATTTACTTAGGCCTACTCAAGCTTCTTATGGCTGTGTATTGTAGACACTACTAAACTGTTAACATACTAGGTGTTCTATAACTTTATTTTAAATGACGTTGTGTGATAGGAAAAGGGAAATATTCGCATTCAGGCCCAGTGTGTTGATTTATGAATTATTAAGGTTATACCAACACAAACAAATACACACCAATCCAACTCTTGTTGTGGGCTGGGTGTCGGCGGAACAGGTGGCTGCTCTAGATCCACGTCTCTAGCGTCTCTATCTCTAGTACACACTAGCAATGTCTTATGCAAGTTCGGAAATGAAGGATTTAGGGAATATTTTAATGGAAATATGATAGCTGGTTGTTAGAATTGTTTTGAGTGTGGTAGTGCATCTGATAGGGAATAAAATAATTGTTTGTTACGTTATATTTACTTCGAAACGTGAAATTTCTTTTCCGGCCACCTTTAAAATAGTGAATTAATTAAAGAAGCAGATCTTTGGTATAGACGCTAAAATTTGTAATGAGATATTCAGAAATTGCAAGAAAGTGAAATGCTTATAAAACTTTATTAAGAAACAAAAAAACATGAAGTATACCAATACAATCTCAATCGCAGTGTTTAAATTCAGTAATTTAAAAAAAATGTTGTATTGAAGCTGCAATATTTAGAAACATCCTGTGGATATAATACTATTATTAAGTACCGAGTTAAGATAACAGTATTATCAGTTGTTAATTTTTTTATTTTCAGAAAATCTTTAGATTTTTTTCTCATATAGAAGAAGATATAATAAAGTTGTACCAATACTTAGAGTTTATTATAACGAATAATTCTCCGATTATAGATCATTGTCAGATGTACTACGTATGGATGAATCCTCACTAGACGAACCCTTTAATTTTAAATATGAATTGTATTTATTTATCCTCGCTGCTGGTCATATCTAGTACATATGGCTGAAGGGCGACAACATAAGGAAACATAAGCTAGAAACATAGTTATTAACCGGATTGGAACCGACAACTTGAAGGTTTGAAGTGGAGTGTTCTAACTTCTGCGCTATCTTATAGTTAACGTATGTGTTTTGATATTTGTACAATAGTCGGCATGGTTTAAGGTTTATTTTAATGGAGCTAGTAGAAGATATTATAAGATATTTTAAGAACAGTTGACGTACAGGGTTTTTATTGATAAAAACCAAATACATGACACTAGTCATCCTCCTATGTGAATAATTAAACTCAAACAATTTGGAATTATAAGTACATGTAGTAATCTGTGGTATGTTCCTTATGAATGATCTCCATGACAAACTACAATTTAGTCTTGTTGTGAATGATACAAATATTTTAGTATTGTCAACGGATGTAGAATATCAATGATATAATCAAAACAGAAATTAAATTGCTAATGTGTGGCTCAGAGCTAACAAACTTGCAGTGAATGTTAAAAGAAAAATCGTATGATGTTGTGTAGTGAACATTCAACAGAATATGAATACATAAGCAGTGATGATATTGTACATTTAATTTTGGTAGTTACGTTTCTTAGTGTATTATTTAACAACACTTTGGAAACGACTGGAGAGATTAAGAAAATGGACAGCTCGTCAGTTTAATATAATATCAAAATATTACGGAAATCCATTGCTTATTGACATTGTATGCATCATGCCGAATCTGATGAAATTAGACGCTCGTTTGCCGGAATTTGGAATATAGGCATATATTATACGATAGAAGAGAAACTATATGAGAGACGTTTATCCAGCGGTAAACTTCGTTTAGCGTGGATAAAAGCTAGAGCTGTAATATGTGTATACATATAACAAATATTTTCTTATGGTTTAAATTGTTATTATGGAGTTTGAGGCTAAAGTGGACTTTCGAAATATGGCTGCTCCATGGGTACGATCTAAAACACCAATTAATGGAATGAGTGATTTCTTTGGCATCGCGATAAATTGTCCAAGAGCTAATCCATAAGTAAATGAGATGATCAGATGAAATATTTTATAGAAACGGACAACATTGTGATTCGAACCTTTAATCTGGATGTTTACGGTATATCATGCCATTACACAGCTCAACCGAGTGTGACTGTGGATGATATGAGAGTTGTACTATCGATACTCATTGTTGATAGTAAAACTGTACTGCTTGTTCAATCATAGGAGGCTGCTTAAACCGTACTCTACCAGTTCTATAAGCCAACGAGTAAATAAATAGTTTAAACGGCATATACACAGTCATGGGGCAACAAGTATGAACTTTCAAGAAAGAAATATAATTAAAAGAATCAACTGATCGAGCTTTATACGCTAACGCCTCAACGTAGTACTCGGCCATCATCAATATTTCTACAGTTTAGTACACAGATTTAGTTATAATCCATTATACAGAGGAGATAATACTGATTTGGCACCATAACTATGGGTAATTGTTTTCAGTCTCCAGAAGTCTTAGGGTGTCCATGAATAATTGATAATTTGACAATATATGATCCGGCTAAATGAGATGTGCACTGAATAGTCCGTGTAAAAACTGTCAGAATGTTCTCGGTTAGACGATAAAATATGGCAACATTACAGGCTGATGATGTAAATATTTGTTTTATAGCATTTATCAATGGATTCATTCTACACAAGAATGAATGAATGAATGAATGAATACTACTACTACTACTACTAATAATAATAATATTAATAATAATAATAATAATAACAGTAATGAGAAATGTTGCTGTTTCATGGTCATTTTCTTCACATGGCTTGATAAATGGGCCGCATAATAATAATAAATAACAAATTAATGTAACATTGATTAAACTATAATAGTCAGAGAAAATATCGCCAAATACTTGGATTCTTCTAGTATCATAAACGTAACGTGCCATTTTATTTCTCGGTACAGTAGATCACGTGATGTATTATCGTCATGATCACTGTTATGGTGACCTAGATAACGGAGAACCAAATAAAGCGTAAAAAAAGATAACTGAAAGTAGTTACTGTGTATTTGTTTTCTATCTGTAGTTACTCTCAGCCTTTTGAGGATAAAGCTCTAGTTGTTTGTTGTTATCAATATTATACACCATGGTGTATATATAGATATATTGATGTACGACTTAATGGCCACTTTAGTGTCGTAATGATTCTAACAAATCATACAGTGATGACTACGTTTAAATACAATTATAACTCAAAGACGTTCTCGTGGTACTCATCGTGTGTCATATCGTATTTATTGCCAATAATAGTTTCCAGTTTATATCGAATGAATTAATGTTGATATCATTGTACGATGTATATTTGTTATTAATATCATCATCATAGTCAATAGACTATAATTATACACTTTGATGCAGCTGACAAAATTTAGTTTTCCTTGTTATTTTTGTCTCTGTACAATTAGCAAGAAATCAGATTATTTGAAAATATTTCGCTAATTAGTGCTCGTAAACACCGCGGCATCCTGAACTCTGGGTTCATGAAACATTCATTATTTGTGATGCAATGGCTAATATCGTTAGGATTTACTGTAATAGACAGTAGTTTAATATAATTTGTGAGTTTACATAGAGGAATAACAAGATATTAGTGTAAGAATCTACCTAAATTAATAAGTATATAATTGAAAAAGCAAGTATGTTAATATATAGATATGACGACACCTTGGTATATTCTGCAGACTCACGTACTACCATCGCAACCACTTATATTGTTGTTTTTCTTGTTGTTGCTTCTACTACTACTACTACTACTACTACTACTACTACTAACATTACAAATACTAGTACTACTAGTATTACTACTACTACTACTACTACTACTACTACTACTACTACTAGGAATAATAATAATAATAATAATAATAATAATACATCTTTTCTCCTTAGTAAGATGTTAGCGTTAATACAATACGAATACAAACCAGAAGGGTAATAAAGAGTTCATATTGTTCTCTACAGAAGTACTAGGACAACTACTGAAACAGAGGCCACACGAAATACTGGAAAGCAAATAATTGGTAATTGATCAATAAGTCAATGGCAAATTGTAAAAGATAATTTTAATATTTCAGTGTTAATATTATAGTAACTATTCTTTTATCTTATCATCTTAAAGTTATAAAATAGATTGCGTATAAATACAGAAGAAGCCTAAATGTTTGTTTATTCTACAGAGAATGATGTTCTACATATCAGTATATTTTGCTCAAATAATAACGGTATTTGTGCATATATTAATTCTAACCACTTTCTAGAAGTTGCCTAAACCCATTTAGAAGTTTTAAACTAGATTTATTTATGTATTACAGGTTTAAATAAACAAAATTATTTATATTATTTTATTACACCAACTAAAACTTTGTTATTAGCATTTATCTCATGAAACCTTTGAATCGTCCGGATATAATGATTTACAATGATCCAAGAGCTTTATTATTACATTATGTGTGATATATGACCAAGTTTATAGCCAGTTATAACATAGAATCTAATTATTTGGTATATAAACTAGTTCTGGAATTGACACCGGCATTTTAGTATTCCTTTCTAGATATTAAAACCTAACGCTTTCAAACTTCATCCATAAAATGCGAATACTCCATGACATTGTGTAACTGCATTGAACAAACATATACTAATACATTTATTACGTCAGATCCTTGTCTACGGTATATTTCTATTATCAACGCTGTTGCTGCTACATCATCATTGACATTCAGATATATTTAGACACACTGTGATCTATGATGTGCCATCTAACAACAACATAAGCCTCGGAGAAGGCAAACAGTGGCAATTTGTCTAATTTATGAGAACACTCTGATAATGGTTAGGTTATTCTGAAAATAAATATTATTCTCGCGTAAATCGTTAGCTAATGAGACAATCATTTGTCGAACTATTCTACAGCCAATATACAATCCTACATCCCTCCCTGATTCCAGGATCTTACTTTCTTTGCTACATTACCGAAAGTACTGGATATTAATGGTATTTTATTTATATAATTGTAAGTATTTAGTTGTCTCTACTGAGATAACACGAGTCTTTATTTGAACATCACCTTATATAAAGGTATTGTGGTAGCTACATCAATGAGGAAGAGAGATGGTCTATAACGTATTGGTCGTCACATAATCTAGTATCAGGATTCCGAAATTGAAACTCGAATAAAATCTCAAGAAATAATAATTTAGCTTATAATATATATATATATATATATATATATATATATATATATATATATATATATATATATATAGGAACTAGACCGAGCACTCAGTGGTGTTTGATTGGGCCGCCAGGTCCAAAGAGCGCTGGTTTCCGATAGGGGCAGGCTAAATATAATAAAAGTTAAGCATAATTTCCTCTAACAAAGTGCTGTAAGAACTATTTTAAATGTGTTATTTGCCAATGAAAATATACTCCTTTTGTATTACTTCTTCGGCTAATGGAACCAACGACACAACAAGAATTTACCATGTTTATAAACCTGATTTTACCAGACTGCTTTCTTTTTTGCCCTAACCGGAAGTTGGGACCTGTTTCCCGTCAAATCGGCGGGCATGCACGGTCTAGTTTTATTTCAGGTCAATGTTTGCAATAGTCCCAGTACTAGTTGTGACGTGGGGGTAGCTTTGTTCGTACGATTTCAATAGGCACGATTGTATAGCTATTCGAATCCAGACTTAAGCTGAATTAACAATATGATGTGTAGACTTGTGTTTTTTGTTGTAGGTTTCTTTTGAATCACAGTAAATTGCTGTTGACCGTAAAATGGGGTGTCAAATTAGTTATCTTGTATATGTGTTAGCTTATCACTGAACCATATAAACTAGATATTCTCTGCGAGATGTGGTGTCAAATGTTGTATTTTGTATATGTTTCAACTCCAGGTACGTGCGTACGTAACTACCTATTTCCGTTTCATTGTGGGCGTGATATAATTGTTACGTTCGAAAAGTAGGTTGTCCGGATCCTGCAGGATGACGAGTAATCCAGACTAATTATCACTGTTTAACTCTCCCATATACATAGGTTTACCCATTTATAGATTTGAGAAGGAGTGGATTCATGTATGTTTAGATTTATGAATGTTTAGGTTTACATATTCTGGCTTATGTATATGTTCATTTATACATGCATTTATTTTTGAACATGTAAATATTAGAGATCTTTGGGTATTGATGCCCTGAGTCTGTGCCTCCATAAATATCATAACATATCACAAATACACAAGTATCACAAATATCACAACACACACACACGCGCGCACACGCACGCACACCTACTTGTATTGTTTCACTTTATCCAGTTTCCGTCTGTTATCTTGGGTAAAATGACTTGAACATGTATATAACAAAATAGACAATCAAAGGTATCAAATCGGATCCATTATTACGGGTTATTTATTACCTTAGGGAAGAGTTAAAGATTACACGTCAAACTCGATCTCACAGAGTTTGTTTTAAGAACCAATTGTTCCATCTACTATTGCTGAAAGTGCACAAACATCTAAATCTAGCTTTGGCCATGACGGAAGGAATATCGAGTACGTTACTAAAACAATCAATACATGTTACTGACATGCCCATCACTCATATAATAAATATATGTCTTGCTACTGGCTTAGTTCCAGGCAAATTGGTTGTACCCATTTTCTTCGGCAGAAATTACATAATTATGTATACGAAACACAGTAAGTAAATGGTTTGAACTTGTTTTTGTCTGATAGGAGCCAACATGTTGAACTTGACAATTTTAAATCCACATTGAGAGGCACCAATTGTGAGTCATAATTTGTGACGTGCCTCAAGGATCCATTTTGGGTCTGTTACTCTAGCGCATATATGCCAATTAATAATAATAATAATAATAATAATAAGTGACATTTATTAGTTTGTAATGCAAGAAGATGATGTGGATGATGATTGATACTTAATGGCCATTTTGTGCACATGGCAGGCTAAATCGGCCGCATGACCTCCAAATGTAATGAAACACCCTTCATATATGCCAACGCCGAGATTCGAACTCGGGTGGTAGTGATCTCTGGTCCAACGCGCCACCAACTAGACCACGGAGACGCCCCGTTGAATGCAAGCAAGACCAAATCCATTGTCATAAATCCAAAAACAACGAAATGTAATTTAGCAGAGTTCAATGTAAGTATAGCAGTCATAACAGTGGAAAGAATAGGCGTAAACTGCAATGATCTAGCAACTAAATCGTGAACCCGAAATAAACATTTATCTCACGTAAACAGCAACATATCACCATCCGACTTTTCGATAAAATGAGCAAAACATGTTTTCCATACGATAGTCTGCGAACACTATATTTGGCGCTAATTCATCCTTATTTCTAATACGATATCATAGCTTGGACATTTTTTGGAGAGCAACTCCTGCTACTATAGTGCCACGGCTGGGATTCGAACATCCGACTTCCCGCACATAATGATCACGAGTAATGAGTCCCACGTTCTAATCCATCAAGTCATAGAAGACAGTATAATATACGTACTGAGCGTGGATATAACCTCAGTAGACTAACTTCTTATATTAAATGTTCAGTTATGAATTCAATTTAATTAACCTCAGATACAGTCACATTTAAGGAATTTGGTCGAGAGGTGACTCCACAAGGAAACAAATTCTATAAATATAAGCATGATCCAGATTCGAATCCATGACCTCGAGGGATATTGTGCACTGCTCTAACTATGGGTTTAGTTTTTATTTTACTGGAGTAAACAGAAAATATTATAATACATTTGGATAATAGCTGAAGTATTATACGGTTTTTATTGAAGACAAATAAATACACGGAACTGGTGATAATCCTATTTTAATAAGTTAGCCATAAGGAACAATAGGAATATCGGATAACCTTCAGGATTGAAAGTGACCCCTCTTATAGGATCCAGATTGTTGAATTAAATAGTTTTCTAGCTAAACAAAAATGGGCATTACATGCGGCATATCCCACATGGACAATGGCTATGACAAAGTACAATTTAATCTTATTGTGGATGATACAAATATATTTATATTATTAAAGGTGTATAGAATATAAAGGATATAATCAATAATGAAATTAGATTATTCCTATGTGGTTTAGATATAATACATTTAAAAGGGTATTTGTACAATACGTTTAACAGAATATAAACCAATATACCTTGAGGATATCGTAACTGGAACATGTTTGTTAACTACGTTTCTTAGTATTTTATTTTACCACAGATTAGCATTGACTTAACAGACTTTTATATACAATCTAAATTAGAATAGACATCCATTCCTTATTGGCATTTTGTCGAATGTTATGCTCCCAAAACGTATTATTTACCCATTAATCGTTTTTTTCATTGTTCGTATGAAATTTTTAAAACCAGTTTGAAAAGTGTCGACTATTATTAAATAAGAAGTTCGTTTGATAGAATGTCGAATATGACAATATATTATGGGATAGAAGTGAAATTATTCGACAAACGTTTATCCGCGGTGCACTTTATGTAATGTGGATGGCGTCTGGTGCAGTAATATGTGTATATATGAAACCGATATTTTGTTAAGGCTCGCATTGTTATTAAATTCTTTCAGGTCCAAATGTAAATATGATAAAGTCGTATCATTGATTCAGTACATCAATTAGAGGAATGAATGTTTTGTTTAGCCTCGTCATTGGTCACTCTAGCGATAGATGGTCAAATAACTAATCCATGCGTAAATGAGATGATGAGATGAACTATTTTAGGGATACCGTCTACACTGAGATCCGAATCTTTAATTCTGATGTCCGCAACGTATTATTGTTACTAACGGGATCACCGCAGTTTGTCCGTGGATCAGATGAGAGTCGCAATATCGGTACTCATTGTTGATAAAACAACTTTACTTTTGATCAATCGAAGGACATATTATCATCAACATTTAATCTATAATAATGCGTGAGTCAGTGAGTGAGTAGGTCTAAGCCACATCCATACAGCTGAGGGCTAACAAGCTATGAACTTTGAATAAAAATATAATTATAAGAACCAACTGACTGAGTTTCATACGTTAACGTCTCAACGAACTATTTGGCCATCAACATCTGTACATTTTAGTAAACAAACTTCGTTATAATCCGTTATACAGAGAAGGTAGTATTGATTTGGTATCAAACTATCTGGAAATTCCGAGTGTAAGTCCATTTTAGTTGTTAGATGTTTGGGCAACCCCAAGCCTTAGTTAGTTCTTGAATGGCTGAATATGTGGCACTGAATGATCCCTCTCATTAAGTTTGGGGCTGAATAGTACGTGTAAAAACTTAATTATATACACGAGTGAATAATAACACTTATGATGATAGTAACAATGATAACAATAATATGAAATGTTGCTGTTTAATGACCACTTTTCTATAGCATCTGGGTTCAAACCCCGGCCGGGGTATGTCAGAAGGGTGTGTCATCTTTCACTATGCGTTATTACCTTTGGAGGTCGTTCGGCCCTTTAAGCCAACCTTGCGCACAAAAGTGGCCGTAAAACAGCAACATTTGTTACACCTTTATGCACATGGGTTGCTAAATGGGCTTAATAATAATAATAATAATAATAATAATAAGTAACATATTACTGCAACGTTGACCAGACAAAAACAGTCAGCAAAAGCATCGCCAAATCTTTCAATTCTTCTAGTATCATAAAAGTAACGTGCGACTTTATTTCACTGTACAGTGGATCACGTGATGTATTATCGTCATGATCATTGTTATGGTGACCTAGATAAGGAGAACCAAATAAAGCGTAAAAAAAGATAACTAAAATTAGTTACTGTGTATTTGTTTCTATCTGTAGTTACTCTCAGCCTTTTGAGGATAAAGCTCTAGTTGTTTGTTGTTATCAATATTATACACCAGGGTGTATATATAGATATATTGATGTACGACTTAATGGCCACTTTAGTGTCGTAATGTTTCTAACAATTTATTCAGTGATGACTACGTTTAAATATAATTATAATTCCAAGACACAACGCATCTATTTCGAGCTTACGACGAATGAGCCCGGATATTAATACACGACACAAGGTATGTTTGATATATTTGCTATATTTATATATTTTGCTTTACTTTAAATCGGATTCAGTTGAAAAAAGGCCATTGGAAATTGTGTTTTTCTAGACCTTTGCCTTTTCACAAATCCGAAGAAATCAGATTATTTCAAAGCATTTCGCTAATCAGCGTTCATAAAATCGCGGCATCGCGGACTCTGGGTTCATGAAAGATTCATTATTTAGGATGTTATGGTCCAAATAATTAGGTTTTCCTTTAATAGGAAGTAGGTTAATGTATTATGCGATATTTACATATAGGAGTAAAAAGGTTGTATATGTTAGTGTATATATCTTTTTAATTATGATGATGTTGAATGATGTTTTACGGCCACTTTTGTGCACAAGGTAGGCTAAATGGGCCGAGCGACCTCCAAAGGTAATGAGACGAAGTGAAAGACGAAACAACCTTCAGATATGCCCACGCCGGGATTCGAACACGGGTGGTAGTGATCTGTGGTCCAACACGCTACCACGGAGGCGCCCCTATAAATATTCTTAAAAAATATGTAACTGACTATACACAATAAAGTATATTAATATGCAAATATGACGATGTCTTGGTCTATTCTGTAGACTTACGTATCATCTTTAACTGATGTAGATGAGTCTCTGATCGATAGACAAAGATTTAAAAAAACAATCGATTTATACAAATTGGTACTTTGTATGAACCTGTACAATGTGTGATTTTTGTCAACTCCCGAGATGTTTACGCTTATTAGCTATAGAGAATCCTATTCCACAATAACGAATCATCGTCAAATATTAGATTCTTAATGTGTAAAGTGGACAAGAGAGTATACACAATATTATTAGCTAGTTGACAGTTTTCAAACTAGCAAATCCACTCTTTCTAAATTTTAAATACAAATCTTATTTCCAAAGTTATAACTATATTTATTTACAACTTGTAAGTGTGCGGAATTTGTTATTATTTGAAATAGTTTTAGACAAATTTAATTAAATCTGTTTTAGTTTATGTTTCTCTCCCATGTTCCTTTACTCTGAGAAATTAATATTTCGTTGAATTGCAAAAATATTGTATTGTTAATAGATCATTAAATAACAAAGACTGGGATGTTGATACCTTTAGGTTACCTCGACTCGATGCGGATGCACCACTGGAGTACTATGTATTTAAAGCATTTCTGGTATTTCAGAGAAAGTTGAAATTCGTGTTATTGATAGAATTAGATTTAAACGAGGCTTAAAATTAATATTCTCTGACATGAAAAGTGATTACTGTTACTACTACTAACACCATCACCGCTATCACTACCACCAAGATAACTACTATCTTCAGTATTTGTACTACTTATGCTATTGCTGCTGCCACTACTACTACTACTACTACTACTACTACTACTACAATCACTTATCATAGAAGTGAACAGGATTTATCTGCAGAATATTGTCTTTTTATTCCAAATATTCGGGTATTTCTGTATATATATTTCTGTCACTTAAGTGACAAAACGTAGATATGATTAAAGACATTTAGCAAAATATCTTCAAGCTATTATAAACAATCAACGATGCACTCTATTTCTGTTCATTAAGTCTTTTACATATGCACTTATAGTCTCCTCAATTGTCTGCTGCTGCAGTCACAGCATCATAGCAAACCATGACATTGGCGGGGATAGCATACGAAAATGGGTATTCCAGCAGCTATAAGATATATATGTATCTTCTATTTAAATTGTGATGATCATATCATACAACAAACAAACATATTTATAACAAAAAAGAAGAAAACAATTGTGTACGTCATTGACATTTTTAATCAAATTGGGTCAGTATATTTGGAAATTGCTAGAAAGTGTAAAACGATGAGGCTTTTACAACAGCACATAAAGCTGGAAAAGAAGAACAAATTTGTTGTACTCTATATTACTTAAACCTGAACGATAACTAAGATGGGAGCCAAATGCTACATATGAAATAATCAATTATTAATCAATAAATCAACAGCAAATTCCCAATGCGTACGTCAATATCAAAGTGCATGCCATTGGACAATTATATATATATATATATATATATATATATATATATATATATATATATATATATATATTTTTTATTATTTTCTCATATGACAATTATGCTATGAAGTTTTGACAGATACTTACAGAAAAAGATTAAATGCTTGTTTGTTCTACAGAGCATGATGTTCTACAGCTAACTTTAAAGTGGATCTATTTGTTAGTTGTTCTCATCTAGTAATTGTTTTGGAATTGATATGGGCATATTATTATCTCTTTCTTCTTTTGGAATAGTTATGTCAACCATCTTCAGCCACAAAATGTGAATGCCCGATTACTTATTTTGAATGGATTACAAAAGAATGGCAGGTTCTTGTCTGAGTATTATCTTTATCATCAACGTTGTTGCTACTATAGAAGTGACATTTAGACATGCTTAGTCACACTACGGCTATCTAACAACAAAATAAACCTCTTGGAAGGCCAAAAACTGACCCAATTTGTCTAATGTAGGAAACGCCTTGATAATGGCTAGGTCATTATCAGATTAAATTTCCATTTGGTTAATGAGACCATTGTTTATATTCTGTTACTAGTTTGATAAAGCTATTGTCTTTAGGTGAGAGTTGTTAACAAAAGTACTGAATGCTAATTGTAATTTGAATCTAATTGTAAATGTTTAGATGTCTCTATGAGATAACAGGGATCACTATCTGAAAATCAGCTTATATATTGGTAGTAGAATTGCAGCACATGGCTTGCTGAATGAGTTGGCTACATTAACAAGAAAAATTGAGATATTCTGTAATATAATGTTACACTGCGAAACCTAATGTCATGGTTCCGAGATCTAACATGTTATTTAAGTGGAACAAAGTCTCATGAAATAAAGCAATAAAAAGAAATTTACCTGTACAATAGTCACAGGACAAAGTATATATATATATATATATATATATATATATATATATATATATATATATATATATATATATATATATATATATATATATATCCTAAAACACACAGCACCGCTCTCAGTATCTATCTTCTCAATATAATATATATATATATATATATATATATATATATATATATATATATATATATATATATATATATATATATATGCATACTTAGCTTCCATGTGAGTGTGAAACAAAATTATCACGTATGAAAAGAGGATCTTGTTGACACCAAATGATAGGGAATGTAAACACCAACTTTCCGAGTATTAATTACATTATTAACACTCCACTCAAGTATTTGGCATAAGGGAATTATCATTTGAGCAAAATCTATGATTGGTTGTTTGTGATATTTCGCTAAAAAATTCTTATTTATTCACGACTTATTGGGTTTAGGGATACTCAGGCTAAAATTATGTGACTCTGCTTCTAACGATCAGGATTCGATCCTTGAAACCTCGATGAACGTCTTTAATTACATTAACCGTTTGGACAACCTAGATCTGTGCCTATTAGAATTTAGAGGAATAATTGTTTTATTTAACATCGTCAGTGGATCTATATTTATAGAGCCGTGCCATACTTAAATGAGATGATCAGATGAAACATCCTATAAATGCAGACAGCACATGGATGTCTGTAGCGCATTATGGTACTAAAAGGATCACCGGAGTTTATCCACGAATCATATTAGAGTTGTGCTATCGGTACTTATTATTAATAGAATACCTGTACCTGTTGATAAATTACAGGACACTTTATCATTAAACAATATATATGAACGAGTGAGTGACTAGATTTAAACGACTGATTTGTATAAACTGAAAGTGTTCACGAAAAGGCGATACAAGTTTGCAGAATTAAATTCTTCTGGTCAAAACATCTATAATTCATGTCATTTATCAATGGGCTAATTGTATGCTAGAATGAATGAATGCACGATGATGATGATGATGATGACGATGATGATGATGACGATGATGATGATGATGATAACAATAACTAACCATAATACTACTACTACTACTACTACTACTACTACTACTACTAATAATAATAATAATAATAATAATAATAATAATAATAATAATAATAATAATAATAATAATAATAATAATAATAATAATAATAATAATAATAATAATAATGAAATGGTACTCTGTGAGAGTCACCTTTATGGACTTAGTTTGTTAAAAGCGCTTAATAATACAAATAATATATAATATATTAATCGAACGTTAATTAGACTATAACTGTCAATCTCCAAAGATTCTTCTAGTATCACAAAAGTGACATGCCACTTTATTTTGTGGTACAGCATATCGTATGATAAGAATGATGTATTATCGTCATGATCATTATTATGATGGCATAGGTAAGGAAGAGATAAATAAAGCGTGTAAAAATATAACCGAAATTAATTTTGTTTCTATCTGTAATTCCTCTTAGGCATTTGAGGGTAAAGTTCTAGGTGGTGGTTGTTATCAATATTATACACCAGAGTGTAGATATAGATATATCGGTGTAGAGTTGTTATCAATATTAAACACCATGGTGTAGATATAGATATATCGGTGTAGAGTTTAGTGGCTATTTTGGTGTCTTAATATTTCTTACAATTTATACAGTGATGACTATGTTTAAACATAATTATATAACACGACACGACATATATTTGTTAATAGTCATATATTCATACTTTATATACTCTGCAATATACATCTTGCTTTTGTTTATAATAGATTCAGTTCGTGAATGGATAGAATATTAATTTTCGAAATAAATTGTCTTATTGTACTTGCCCTTGTCCAGAAAATATGCCTTTCTGGGTGTTTTTGTCTCTCCACAGTTCGGAAGAAATTCTACTATTTCAAAGCATTTAGCTAATAAAAAAATAAAGGTGACATTAGATTCATGAACAATTCATGATTTTTAATGCAAAAGCTAATACCAGCATAATACAGATTTATACTGTAGACGGTTCTTCTGCATATTCAACTGCGGCGTTTTAGTTTGAATTTGTGTAGCACATAAACAACAAGTATTACTGTAATAGACAGTAGGTTAATGTAACATGGGACACTGACATAGGACGGCTGGATGTTTGATGTTACATTGTTAGCCCAATTTTGTAGATAGGGTAGGCCAAATTTGGCCGTGCGACTTCGAAAGGTAATGAGGAGTAATGAAAGCTGAAACACCCTTCAGACATGCCCACGCCGGATTTGAACTCAGGTAGGTACAATAATCCATCCTCGTCTGACATCAGATATTAATTGTGTGACGGAGTATGTCAGTCAGCTCATAAATGATTAGGAGCTAGTTGGTGGTTTCGAACCAAAGATCCCGCTGTTTTTTACCTGTCACATTTACTTCTTAGCCATCATAGCTTATATTGAGCCCTTTCCATCCTATAGACTAGCCATAATGTAGCTAAATCCAGTTTCCACGAAGTAATCTCATCAGACCTGTTCCCTTTATGCGTTTTCCATGAAATGAAAATGGCGGATAAAGTGTGTGGATTTGAGTTGAATGAGGGGATTCACAAACGACTTCACTCCGCTGACGTTTTCTGTTAATCGTCATACTTCAGTTGGTGGAGATGGTAAACATTTAACGGAAAGTCCCGATTTCGAATCTGATTTCTACCGTTATAACTGTAAACTTTGTATATTTTGTATAAATTTGTCTGTGTCCGGAATATAGTTATTTTTGGAAATCCCTTTCGACCCATTTCAACAGGTGCTAGTGACAAAATTACATTTAAATACGATTTAAATTATTCTCTGCTCTACTCTACTCTCTCTCTACTCTATCTCCTCTCTCTCTTCTCTCTCTCTCTCTCTCTTCTTCTTTACTCTCTCTCTTTCTCTCTCTTTCTCTCTTCTTACCTCTCTCTTCTTTCTCTCTCTCTTACTTCTCTTTATATCTTCTCTCTCTTTTCTTTTGACTTCTACTACCGCTAACTGTATACTTTGATATATCTGTTCTATACTTCTGCTTGTGCTACTACGGTTACATTCTAGACGGTAGCTCTACGTACTCTGACTCTATTCTACTCGTCTATACTGCTACTTTCTCTACTGCTACTATCTGTCTACTACGTTACTTTATACTACTACTCTACTACTACTACTACTTACTACTACTACTACTACTACTACTCTACTCTCACTACTACTACTACTACTACTACTACTACTACTACTACTACTACTACTACTACTACTATACTACTACTACTACATACTATTACTACTACTACTACTACTACTACTACTACACTACTACTACTACTACTACTACTACAACTAGTAGTAGTAGTACTCCTACTGCTACTAATACTACAACTAGTATTACAGTTCTTGTTCGTAAGATAATAGTATTGATGTAATAGCAATACAGACCAAGAAATTATTAAAGAGTTCATACTATTCTCTACTTAAGTGTCGAATTAGAATATAAATAAAGTGGACTAATTTAGGCAACATACTTTTCTTACCCTACAAATTCCAGCTTAAACCCTCTGCTACAAATACTTATGACGGGAGTGAATAGATTTTATCTGCAGAATAATGTCTTTTCATTCTAAATATTAATATATTTCTGTTGTTGCTTTTCAGTCAGTTAACTGTTCAAAACGTAGATGAAAATCAAGACTTTTAGTATATTATATTTGAGACATATATAATAACTAGATTTGGATGCAATTTAAGTCAAATACTCATTACTAAGTTGTTTACATTCCTGCTAATTCCTGGGATATCATAACAATATGCGTATCTCATCGTACTAAACAACTGTGTTGTGTGGTCACATTATACAAAATATATTTATTCACGAGGAAAAGAAGAATGAATCGTGTAATTTAAAATCATTTTTAAAATGTGACATTTTATCCTGAACCTGCTGGGTGTGAGGATATATCTACAGAACTATGAGTCTAGGACAGCATTAAAAGACAAGCTTAATTAGGGGTTTAATTTTGAAACAAATCTTTAGATAGAGGTAACATTTAACAATGATTATCAAACAATTGATAATTGATCAATATGTCAATAGCAAATTGTCAAGGAATATGTCACTATTACAGTGTATGTATACTAAGTTATGAAATTAACAAATACTAAATATTATTTTATTTCCTTACCTTAAAGTTATCATGTGAAATGAATTTGCTTAAATAATATTTATGTAAGCCGGGTTTTAATTCATCTCAAGCTATTTATTTTATTTTAATACATGAACTGATATTTATTATTAGCTTTTGTAGCATTAATCTATTGAACAATCCGGATTACCAGGCTTCAAGCCATTATATTAACGTAGTTAATATATATTAAAGCTAACTCTACTGTTTAAAGTGGATGTCTCATCTAGTAATTGTTTTGAGATTGATACCAGGATACTACTATCTATTTCTTCTTTGGGACATCGTGCTCTTCCAGTCCCATGTCACGTACGTCAACCATCTTCATCCACAAAATATGAATATTCCATTACATTTCGCTAACTGCATCGCAATTACTTTTCTAATAATAAACCTCAATATTTTCACATATATGCACATGCAAGCTATACATCTACTACGTCATGCCATTGTCGACATATTATATATATTATCAACACGTTGTTGCTATAGAATTGACATTTAGATAAGTTTAGAGACATTATGATCTATTACGTGGCCGTATAACAACAACGATATATACCCCGTGGAAGGCAAACAGTTGTAATTTGTCTGATGTTGAAAACACCTTTATAATAACTAGGTCATTATGAGATTAAATCTATTCTCATTTAGAGTATTAACGCATGAGACAATTATTAGTCGAAATATTTTACAGTGAATACCTTCTATTAACGCCTCGCTGAAGCTATTGTCTTGGTATGAGAATTAATAAAAGTGCTGAGTTATATTTTGTATCTGTGAGATACATCGGATCTTCTTGTCTCACATTGCCTTATATAATGGTGTCCTGGTTGGTCGGCTACGCCAACAAGGAAGATAGAGATAGTCTGTAATTTAATACTTCACCACAAAGTATATATATATATATATATATATATATATATATATATATATATATATATATATATATATATATATATTCGCAGTATCGGAGATCTTCCGATATCCTATATTCTGGATTATAAGTCACAAAGATGACGAAACAATGCGCCGTAATTAAACCCTATCAGACTTAACTATATAAACTTAGATAAAATAAATTAATCCTAGATAAACGATCAGTAAGTGATGAAATTAAACGTATCAAAATTAGTTGTTGGATTTGAGTGAATCATACAATTTATTCAGGATTGAGGCCATAGTTCTTTCTGGTGCAGTATTGGAACTTCGGTTTTATCTTAGTCGTACACCAAACACGTTTGTCACGTGCTTAAGTCGTCACGTGCCTGACCCGCTGAGATCCAATAAATAAGGCGTCAGATTCTTAAAGTAGTCCCAATCCCAATTGCGACTCTGGATCGTTGGACGTAAAATGGTAATATTGTTTTGGTATTCGAACCCAGAGTGAAGTAGAGGTCTGCATTTGTGTTACTGAATCGTTGACTAAGTATATTTTTCTTTTGAACAGCAACAAATTGCCACTGGCTGTGAACTGTGGTGTTAAAGTATCTAATTTGTAAATGTATTAGCTTATCCTTGAACTACACGCAGTTACTGTTCACTGCGAGCTATTTTTCAAGTGGTACATTTTGTATGTCAGAGTTTAGTTCCTAACAGATGGATCTGTCAACAGTTAGTTCAGACTTATTATGTATAACTTGGTGGAGGTGTAGCTTTATGTATGTGTATATTTATGTATGGTGGTATAGTGTCAGGTTTCGTTGGCTATTGGTGCTCTGAGACAATGCCATCATATATCTTTAATTTAACACACACAGCACACGCACACACACACACACACACACAACACATATATATATATATATATATATATATATACTCGAAAATATCAGATGAGATGGCCATACTGGTCTGGTTACGGCTTAAGAATAAATGACAGTATTAATACTGTAACTTATTAAATGGTATATTTCTCAGATTTATAATGTCAAATGAGTTGTTATTATTATAGAGCTAAAAACAAAACAGCTTCAACAATGAATGACAAATATATGTTAAAGTCATACAGTTTTATTTAAAGAAATTGATTTTTGTGACAATTGATACTACTTGAGTTATTCCAATGTTCAACAATAGTTGGTTGGCAAATCATGTTCAATCATTCGCTACATAGAACTGCCTGATTGCTTACTGGCTGTTCACCTGTTGTTATGATGTAGTTTAATAATAATTGATTACAACAATAAGTATCCATCTCCATCCAGATCGAATCAGGTCACAGATGCTCTGGTTTAGTCATTACCGTGACCTCATCTACCCCCAGAATAAACCTACTTTAACAACTGGTAACTTCGGTTCAACACACGTGTATAAAACAATCTTCATAAGGAATTTCATCATATAGTTTTATTTAGCCATTTCAATAAAATACTTGATTGTTTCTTCCAGGTGTACTATGCTATTGTTAAATCTGCTTTAGCTCTGAAATTCTATGCTTGGCTGACAATTATGAACTTTCAAGAAGAAAACATAATTATAATATTTAACTGATTGAGTCTTATATGTTAACGCCTCAACATAGTACTTTATATTTTTGTAGACAGACTTACTTATTATCCGTTATAGAGAGGAAATATTACTGATTTAATGGTATAATTCTAACTATGTGGATTTTCCAATTTCGATTATGGTTTAATCGAGAGAGGTTTGGGTAATTATTTTCACAAGCCTTAGTGTATTAGTCAATAATTGGTTATCTGACAATAAATGATCCCACCCAATGAGGCGTGCGCTGAATAGACCGTGTAACAATTGTAACAATGTTCACGAAAAGACAATAAACTATAGCAACATTTAAGTCTACTGGTCAAAATTTGTATATTTTATAGCATTTATCAATGGGTTAATAATACATAAGAATGAATGATACTACCATCACTACTTACTACTACTATTACTACTACTACTACCTACCTACCTACTACTACTACTACTACTACTACTGGGCGCCTCCGTGGTGTAACGGTAGCGTGTAGGACCACAGATTACTATCACCCGTGTTCGAATCTCGGCATGGGCATTTCTGAAGGTTGTTTCATCTTTGACTTCGCTTCATTATTTTGGGAGGTCGCTCGGCCCATTTAACCTACCATGTGCACAAACGTGGCCGTAAAACATCAATCATCATCATCATCATCATCACTACTACTACTACTACTACTACTAATAATAATAATAATGTGAAATGGTGCTGTTTTAAGGCCACTTTTCTGCACATAGTTTGCTAAATGGGCCGAATAATAATAATAAATAAGATATTAATGTAACAGTGATTAGATTATAACAGTTTGAGGGATCATCGCCAAATACTTGGATTATTCTAGTATCATAAAAGTAACGTGCGACTTTATTTCACTGTACAGTGGATCACGTGATGTATTATTGTCATAATCATTGTTATGGTGACCTAGATAACGGAGAACCAAATAAAGCGTACAAAAAGATAACTAAAGTTAGTTACTGTATATTTGTTGTTTCTATCTGTAGTTACTCTCAGCCTTTTGAGGATAAAGCTCTAGTTGTTTGTTGTTATCAATATTATACACCAGGGTGTATAGATAGATATATTGATGTACGACTTAATGGCCACTTTAGTGTCGTAATGTTTCGTACAAATCATACAGTGATGACTACGTTTAAATACAATTATAACTCTTTCTGGTGGTACTCAGAATGTATCATATCTTATTTAATGCTAATAAGGCACTGATATTCGCACATAGCACAACGCGTATTTGTTAAGAATCACATTATCATGTCATTTATACATTTTTCTTTGCTTTAAATCCGATTTAGTTGACAAATAGCGAAATAATTTTGATCCATTGGTAAATTTAGTTTCTTTTAGCATATCAAGATGATTGGTTAGTCAGTGTGCTACTTCGGTTAATAATTAATTCATTGTTTGTGATACAATAGATAATATAAATGTTGCTTTACTGAAGAGACAGTAGTTGAGTGTAACATGTGATATTTACGTAGAGAAGTAAAAAGATAATATATGTTAGTATGGGTATATGTTAGTATATGTTAGTATGGGTATATGTTAGTATATGTTAGTATGGGTATTTTATATAGTATGTTAAAATGTGGATATGACGAAGTGTTGATATATTCTGTTGACTCACTTATCACTAATTAATTGGGTTTTTTTCCCCATTATGTCTATTATGCAGATTGCTGTTAGCTATAGAGACACCTAATCCACAGTAATTAATTATGATCTTACATCGGATTGTTATAGTTTAACAAAGTCGATGAGTGAGTATAAAACAATTTATAGCTAGTTGGTGGTTTTGAACCAAGGACTCCTCCGTTTAGTGTCTATCGCTATTTCGCTACCGTGATGACTCTTGTTTATATACCGGTTTTTTTTCCCGTGAAATGAAAATGACGAACAAACTGTCTGGATGTGTATACTTGCTCCTCTTACTCCTCTTCCCCTCATCCCCCTTCTATTATTACTAAAAACGATAACAACACATCCAGTACTCATGTGAGTAAAATAATAAAATCAAGGTCATATAAATACTAACGAAGATAGAAATAGAGAGTTGATATTGTTCTTTACTACAATGGCGAATTAGGACATAAACAGACGTTATTCATTTAGTTATTATATTAATCTTAGCAGATTTCGTGTTACAAACACCCGACTACAACCGATAATGATGACAGCTAATAGAGTGAATCTACAATACACTATCATTTGACTCCAACAGATCACATAATTATCTTGATATATTTCAGTTACTGAAGTGATCGAAACGTAAATATATTCCTGACAATTATAAAAGTTATAAAAAAAGAATCATAAACATAGGAGAAAAAAACCCTAAAAGAGAATATAGTTTTAATTATATATCTTCTCATTAAGCCTACTATACTTGTATGTCTCGTATCCTTAATTGTCTGCTGGCGTAATCAGAGCATCATAAGATACCATAATAGGTATCCCGTGCCAAGTGCATATGGATTTACGACGTTTTCTTCTTGGCTGTCAAACAAA
>JAODUP010000311.1:0-135000 GCA_025642065.1 Paralvinella palmiformis | reverse complement strand
GTGTGGCTTGTTGGCTAGACGGAAATGTTAAGTCAGATTACAATGACTGACAATAATAATAATAATAATAATAATAATAATAATAACAACAACGACGACAACGTACACAAATGTCACCTTCCCATTACAGTTAAAGTTGTTGCTTCTAATAATTGTCTGTTGATGATACCTGTCAGTTTTACAGACAGTTTCTAGACAATGATAAAAGAAGATTACGGTTTGTGAATTGGTGCTTTGAAGTGAGATTCTTTTTAGACAGTGAAAAGAGAAGATTACGGTTCGTAAATTGACGCTTTGAAGTGGTGCACAGAAGTAAGTGACAACTGTCAATATACCTAGTTAGAGAGTTAATATTCACACCAACGTTGACCTCTGACATGGGCCTGCCAATCTAAGGTCTTCGGACTGTAGATGTGGTTTAGAGTTTTGTTAGTAAGCGACTTAAATACCGATAAGACATTAAACGTCTAGCATTTAGTGGGCGCTTCCGCGGTCTAGCGGTAGCGTGTTGGATCACAGGTCAACCACCCGTGGTTCGAATCTCGGCGTGGGCATATCTGAAGGGTGTATCATCTTTGACTTCGCTTCATTACCTTTGGAGGTCGTTCGGCCCATTTAGCCTACCATGCGTACGAAAGTGGCCGTAAAACATCAATCGTCGTCATCATCATCATCTTCACCGTCTAGCATTAAGTCGGATGAAGTCTCAATACGTCCAGCATGAAGTGCCAACCGCGAGTTTAGATTTCGGATGAATCGTCCAGAAGTGTTCAAGATTGGTAATTTCTGTGCCAGTGTGCTTTTCACAAACTACTAACATTTACACAAATTACTGTTTATCTCTATTACTTGTTTATCTTTACACCAGTATACTGCCATCCATCTTTAACCATAAGTTGCTCAATACGGACGTCATATGTTGAAAACAAACCTAAAATCATCTCCATGTTTAGTGTAACACTTACAGTATAGAAAGGAGAAAAACTGTACACGAGAGTAGCCTTGTTAACACACGAGATCATCTATATTGCGCTAACTGGCAGAGGAACGAAAGATGAGAGGTTTGTGGGCAACGATAAATATTGTCAGTCTGTATGTAAGTAGCCATTAGCCAAAGTAGGGTTAATGTTAGAATGCTGAATGTGGTAACTTGGTGAATTATTTAATTAGAAGGGACACCCCCTCTCCGATACACTATTAATTAGCATTAGCTGACAGTGTGAGATATTTCATAGAGACATTTTGGAAAAAATTCGAATCCGAATGTTAGCTGTGCCTAGAGGATGTTTAAAAAAACTTAGCATTTACTTAGGAAGTAACCTATCGGTCAAAGGTTGGATTTGTGATTACGTGAGTGACTGAGCCGGTGATTGGGGTAAGCCATGCAAACACTCACTCACTCTCCACCACCACACCAACCACTCCCCCCCCCCCACCACCCCACAAATCCCACTCACTCAATCTCGATCCCCCACTACCCCTCCCACTCACTCACTCACTCACTAAGCTGAATATTTTTTACCGTTCTATTAATTTAAAGAACAGTCCCAATTGAGCCATTCAGAATTTCATCGTTACAATAAAATAAAACAGATCAATAATGGTTTACTTTTACGTTTGTCAAGGTCGTTTCCAGTAAAACTGGTAGGAGTATCGAGAAACAACTATATCGTTAAATATCATATATGTTGAGTAAATTATCATCCAAAAAAGAGCGTTATCTGTGTCTTGGTCTGTTACCTGACATTCTATTTTATGATCTCATCCAATTAACTAAAACCTACCTCTGAAATAAAATATGAAGATGGACAAACTCAAATGATCCAGATCCAGAAATTCATTTTATCGTTAATAATGATAATATAAATAATAATAATAAAAATATATATATATATATATATATATATATATATATATAATAGTGCTGTTTACCAGTTATTGTCTCATATCCTACAATATCTCGGTACTCTTTATCATTTATCTAATAGTCAATGATTCTCACAAACACATTTTTATTCTCTAAATATCATATTTATAAAACACCATTTTCGTATTGAAGCCTGTTCATCGGCATTTTACTTATGTAAGCACGTGAACCAAGAGTGAGTGAGCAGTTGAGTAAGTGAGTGAGTGAGTGATTAAGTGAGTACCTTGTTTAACTTCAGCGCCTGTGACGTCAGGGACATAAGACCGAATGTCCACTCCCTCGGGATACATCCTACAAACGCAGACATCACTGGCATTCAAACCCAGACCAACAGGTTTGAAGCTTAGTGCTTTAATGGCTGCGCTATCGGAGGCCTCACGATTTCATACGAAGAGCCTGGAGGTTTCTAGACAAGCCCACTTATCATTGAGCCACCGCAACATACATAATACATTAATAGAAGAACAGTTTGGATGGCGACGATATATCAATATTAAGTTTTTCACAACAAACAAATGGCTGCTAACCGGTTTTTAAAAAGTAATAACGAGCTAAATCTAAACATTCTAAACAAGGTTCATTAATAGTTGTGTTAGCAACTATCTTTTAACGTCACTTCCGTTTAAAGAACAACTGTTGTCATCCCAAGGGAATTATCGTGATGAATTGGCTTCATATCAAGTGACAGCAGCAACAAGACGAAATCTTTGGCTTAAATGTAACTGAGAGGTGACGTCAACAAACAAAAATATTGTGTTTTTATAAACACTTTGTATAATGTTCGTCAAATAAAGCGTCTGTGATAATGTCATCTTTCCAGGTCAGATGTTCACCTTTGCGAAGTTTAAGATATTTCCAAATTTTTTACTCTAGATCCAGTCCCCTTGAAGAATCGTCCATTCTAAAGTATATTATTTTAAGTCTTTAGAACATCCCTATCAATGGGGGAAATGTTCACCTTTTAGTTAGATATCACAAAAGTAATAGTCAAGTGAAGGTAAGACAGAAAAAGAACAATAACTACACCGGTGGGAAAAATCCATTCTCTCTAAAGTCGGAATGTATTTGCCGGCACCAGAACCTACCACTACACAGATCCTGATTAGAGATGTGACATCTCACTGGAAGACCAATATCATCGCATGCACTCCTGTTTTTTTTCAGGTGATTTTCCGGAATTGCCCAGTGGCAAGGTCGACCCGTAAGACTCTCAACCTTAGAGAGATACGTTCAACCGCGATATCGTTGAAGCGTGGACAACCTACTCCGAGTTCCCCAACTGAGGATGAATAAACATCCCGAACGGGAAGTTCGCCACCACAAAAAGAAGATTGGAGATGGTATTAAAGGATGCCACCCGCCAATAGCGCGCATTAACAACACAGACAAATCAACTAAATATTTGGAGATGCCCATTCATTGTGAATGGACTACGGTCATACCCAAGCTGGGTACAGACCACACATCATCATCCAAGGATTGGTACCAGACCACGACTGCAGTTGGACATAACTTCCTCAAAAAAAGATTGGCTGACCCCAACTCAGACGACTACGGTTCTGGTTATACACGCGAATCTTCACCGGTCCGTCATCCCTAGAACTCTGCCAACAAGTGTACAATACGGTACGTTACCTGCTCAACTGCCCAGCCCATCCGAAGTACCAAAGAAGACTACAAGATTATCTCCTCCCTGAAGACTACAAACCTCCAGATCATCACCTAGCAGCATTGATCATAAGAAAATCAACATTCCTACCAGACATCATCACCCCACTTCTATTGAAAGACCCCTATAAACACCACTATCAACAATAAAGACAAAACAGAAGACAACACCAGGTGGCTGTGCCCAATAGGCGACAGCCAGGGGTCTGTACCCCACATTTCAACAAGTGACAATTAACGTTAGACATTCTGTACAACCTGATGGAGACTTGAATAGATCGAAACCGGTCGTTGCTATTGAGTTGAGTCGTGTTGTATCTGAATGTATTCTGATTTATACTTATATTATTCAATTATACTGTGTAGTAATATTTAATGTTTCTCTTTTAGGTTTTATTTTGATTGATGAATTGTTGGCTGTTGTGCATCGCATAAAGCCTGATTTTATCTCGATTATATGTTTATATTTAGATGATCCTCGTCTGAAATATCTTAGAGAGAGAGAATCGATACATTGTCTAATTTATATATATATATATATATATATATATATATATATATATATATATATATATATATATATATATATTATATATATATATATAGAAGAGGGACCCCACAAGGGGAGCCGGGGATCATATATCTAGATGAGAGCAGTCGACGCTAAACGAAACATCACTAACTCACAATATGTATATATATATATATTATATATATATATATATATATATATATATATATATATATATATATATATATATGGACTGCATGACGTTTCATTCATTAATAGAAGTTTCAGGGTCTTCATCTTCTTCCCACAAGGGGTAGCCCCGGGGATCATATATCTCAGATGAGAGCAGTGCCGACGCTAAACGAAACACTGACTAACTCACAATATGTTCGTACCTTCATAAATGCACTCCCATGACTTTCCACACATTACCCATAAAGATATAATTTATACACGGTTTTCAGTATTATGTTTTACATATTAGTTCACTCACGGTTATTTGTAGAGGCTGACTGAGTATCATAACGGGACGCCGTGTCGATTATAAATCATAACGTCATATTCTAGGCAATCCAACACAGAACTCGATACAACTATGTAGAGTTGATAATATTTGTGTTTATTGTATTATTGTGAAGGAATGTAATAACCAGTAACCGTACAATTATGACGATGCATCATTTAACGTGTTCATGTTGATGACTGGAACCCTAACAATGTCACATACCCACAAATAGGGTAAATAAAATATGGTACGATGAAATATTAAAAAAAAGGATTATGATTAGCATTCGGCAAGCAGAACAAAAACAGGCGTGGCAGTTCTCGTGGAAAAGGCCCGGCAGGCAGGCAGGCAGGCAGGCAGGCAGGCAGGCAGGCAGGCAGGCAGGGAATTAATTAGGGATAGAAAAGCGATTAGAGATAGATAAATAGATAAACAGACATATAATTGCATCCACAAACGGTACATTTAAACTTTAGATGATTTATTACCGTACCAAGTGTTACACATATCCTAAAAGAAAATACACCAAAAAAAGAAGAATAAAAATAAATAAACCAAATAAACACGAATCATCTACAATCCTGATGCCTAAGTGTAGCATCCCTAGCTGAGAGTATGACTGATACTATTGTGTCTAATTTACCAATCTGACAAACAATATGGCACCGTTATCATCGTCTACAAAGATTAGTTCCGGCGGAGGTCATTTTTCATGAAGTGAATGTTCTTGTAATTAGCCAATACTTCTTTCCAATGATTGTAATAACAATGACGTTTACGACATACCATATGACGTATAAGTTATACATAAATCAAGTGTTCTTTGTGGGTAGGCTAGTCGATATTAGTGTGTATTTACAAAGATCACTTTGAGCTCGTCAGAGAATGGCTAACTAATTATACAGCAGAGTATACGCATGCACGTGCTGTGTTCGCATACATAGTCATAACTGAGAAAAACTGACCCAAAACACATTAATGTCCACGTTACTGGTCGATTTGGTTAATAACGAGTTTTAATGTTATCTATAACAATGATACAAAATTAGCCTTAAATGTCAAGGTATAGACGGCATATAGGGGCATTTTGGGTAGATAATTCTGCTTCTAGACAATGCTATAATGAATTTTATACATTGAGTGATACACATACACATAATTCTGGCTAACTTAGCACAGAGCCACAGCTTGAAATGTTTAAAACCTTTCCTATTCCGTTGTCAGGCGCACTTGTATTACATTTGATACAAAGATTGTCCTCTACAGCCAGTTATATTCAATGTTCTAAGTCCAATCACTTGAAATGACGTCCCTACAAAGACGTAAATTGGCATATCTAAACGAACAGTTTTCTTGAAAACTCACGAACTTTCAACTGGACAGTCCCCACCCGCAGAAAAGGGTACACTTGAACACCAGCATAATATATATCAGGATATATATTATATGTTAAATACCGCAGGAACATATAAAGACAGCGTATTCTGTGGCATAATAGGCATGAACTGGAGTCCTACTCTTTATGTGTACAGCCAACAAATGAACATAATTCTAAGCTGCTGTTCAAGATACGAGATAGTATTCATTTTACTGAATGAAGTTCCCCAAGAATATGAGCTGGACCCTGCTCATCACAAACATTTGATCTCAAGGACTTCCGTCTAAAGAGAGACAGAATGAAATATACAAGTTACAAACGACAGTTTTACGAAACTATGTTAGATCATCCTGATAAGCTATACAAGCACAACGACATTTTCCTACCAGAATCCATCTCCGCTGTCAACGTTCTACGGGCTAGAAATATTATGAAGTGGCAAATATATAATACGATACTTAATCCCCGATAGAGAAAAATATAAACCCTAAACATGATCGCTGGACGACATTTCTTAACGTCATTAATTCACATCAGATCTATCATTATCGATCTATAGATATGGCCGAGATATGGCCGAGAGGTTATTCCATGTAGAAATGCGATATCCATATAAAACATTCTAGAGACACATTTATCGTAATTTTTCATTCCATGAGCTGAAAGATACCATGACAATATATTAAATAAACTGGATACGGGATTACCTTCCAAGTATTGAGGACAAGCCTCCCAAAGTACTGTGGAGTTCGAGTAGATTTAACCAGCAAGGCTGTGGAATTTTGTATTCTTGGTAGATGGTTAATCTATGTCCTATTAAAACAATACAAAGCCTGTATTGTAGAATTTTAACTAGTTTTAAGTATGTTATTCACATGGATGTCTATGTCTATATATTGGCGGTAACCCCTTAACCATTATCCGATAAAGTACTCAGGGAAAGACTTCGTCATATCAATTATTATTATCATAGGTTTCAGCAATGATATTATGGATATTTTAAATAGTAGCTCCCCTCGATCATATGCCACCATTGTCGTCTGCAATATGCGTAGCTAGCCACTGACCTTCAGATTTAACGGGTTTATTGTTAACAGGCCATTTCCAGGTATCCATTATTTCTCAATTGGTACCAATCGTCACATCATATGGTACAATGAATTCTCTTTTAAGCTCCATTGATTGTATCCATACCTTTGTATTCCATTAACGATTTGTCTATTTCATTTTCCGGTCCTTTGGGGGGGGGGGGGGGCTGAAGATGGATTGTAAACATTTTATCGCCCCCAAGACTCGTTACGTCTTCTCCTTTATAGAAGTTTTGTGGTTGAAGTTACGTTCATTTCATCAGTTCGTAAATTAATTAATTACCACTCGTTAAAACTATTTTTCTTATTACAAAATAAAATATCTATATATAAATATTTGAATGAACTACAAAACCTACCTGGGAGAAATAAGCAATGTTTTTTGTTAGCATAGGTCGTTGACCTCAGATAGACAAATACTGTAAAATCTGGCTAGCTATTATTTCCATCTAAGATTACCTTCACGTCTCCATTATGATAGGAGTTCATATTTGTCAATGATTCTCTCAAATGTAACGCATTAGGCTTCACATTTCACCATTTTTAATGGTCCATTTCACGATTGATAGCCAACCATTCTATGGCCTTCTTAGCACATTGTGTCCACTTGATCGCGCATTCATGAATTAAAAATGACGGAATCCGGAATAAAAAGAAGTCTATTTTCCGCCATAGAGAGAGAGAGAGAGAGAGAGAGAGAGAGTTAACGGAGAGCTACATTAATGACTGTTATAAGCCGATATCTCGTGGAGCAGAAGCTCATTTCTAGTGATAGTTGAAGGTCAGGAAGTCGAAACTGAAATATAGCACTACCATTAGTACATCACTAGCAGCTAATATGGAACAAGATACATCCATGATCCAAGTGCCATTGCGTTATTGTTCTTATAAAAGTAGGCGAGAAGGCTCGAGTTAGATTAATACATCAACATCACAAGTATCAACCGAGATCAGTATTAGAATAAATACCTATAAACGACGATTTCATTGTTTCTAAAGATCCCATTGTGTATTATCAACAAATAAGATTAGTCATTGCTAATTCTACACCAATTAAAAGTTATTTACTTATCGTTATCAATTATTCATGTATATGTGTACAGTCGAACCTTGGTACACAGTGAATACCCGAAGGACCTTTGTAAACTAGTCACTGTAGCGAGGTGTTCCCTAGAGTTTAGGACAACCTATGTATCCAGCAATTTGATTCATATGAAACTTACAGAAGTATGTGTAGATAACTTTATTATGTATATGATTATATGGATGAATAGTGTATATGGTTAGTATATCATACAAATAAATTCATATAGTTTTTATCAGTATGTAAACAGTTGCTTTCCAAAATAACCCATTTTCGTATATAATATATAATAAAACTATCCTGGGAACTTTGAATACGTCAACAACAAAGAGCCTTATCAACACTTCCGACTGTCCTTGAAACCTCATCTGAGGAATGTTATATCTATGACATAACCAATAAAGCTAACTATTTGAAACTTTAAACTGAGCGACAGGCTACAGGGATATTATTACTAGGGATCTTTAAATCTTATTCTCGGATCAAAGTGTTCAGTCGTTCTTTACTAGTGTCTGATGTCTTGACATATTTAATCGGTGAATCCAAGGAAACTTGACGACGATGTTCTGATGATGTGTTATTCACACTAGGCATAACCTTACTTACATGCACGCATGTATCCACACACGCACACGCATGCACACATGCGCGCACGCACCCACAAACAAAGACACACACATAACACATACATGCACGCACGCACGCACGCATGTACACGCACACGCACACACACACACACACATATATATATACATATATATATATATATATATATATATATATATATATATATATATATATATATATAAAACACACAACATGCTCGTACCATCACTATATTAATTTATTATCTTAGGAAATGCAGGAATGAATGGATGTATTCATCCGCAACCTATTTTGTTATTTCATTTAACGTCCAGATCTCATGTTTACATGTGCTACTTCAACCACTGAAAGTAAATATTGACTAATTGTCCCTGTTTCGTTAACATAATGTACGACACTTGGTCATATCAGTTCATTGTTAATTAATCATTTTAAGGATGTCTATTAGTCGTGAAGAGCTGTCCAGGTGATTACAATTTGTGTATTACCTGGTTCCAGCTTGTTGATATCGATATAATTATTGGTAAATATCATTATAAATACCACTCCGAGATCAGGAAGAGTAGTAATGTAAATGTAAAACATGGTGAAGGCACAAGGAGGATGAGAAACAGATCAACTAGATAATGAGTTGGGAGGATATATATATATATATATATATATATATATATATATATAGAGAGAGAGAGAGAGAGAGAAGAGAGAGAGAGAGAAAAGAGGGTAAGAGAGAGGGAGTGAGACAGATAGAGATAGATAGATAGATAGATAGATAGATAGATAGATAGATAGATAGAAGATAGATAGATAGATAGATAGATAGATAGATAGATATAGAGAACCCACTCAGATATTTTTTTTTTAAATTGAATGACAAACGCATTAGCGGGAAACTGATGAACCTATATCAACAGATTATGAAATGAAACGTCCAGAGTCTAAATTCACGGTTCGAGATTGTCTGTGCCTGTGCCTTATTATACACCGCTAAGACACATACACACATACACATACACACACACACACAGCGAGAGGGAGAGGGAGAGGGAGAGAGAGAGAGGGGGGGAGAGAAAAATAGGTTTGCAGTAAATTATGCAAGGAAGCACATTTAGATACAAATACAGATGGCGAATCTTGATGTTATGTCGATGTTTTATTAGTACGATAGTATCATACAACATTATCAGTGTTTCTGACGGAAGTAGATAGAGCCATCATCTTATTTTGTAGATATACAACTCTAATTATCATCGCCCTTTCTACACAGATCTGGCATGGAATGGAACTGAAAAGTAAACAAATTTTAAAACAAAAGTATTTAAATAAATCCTTCAAAAACTAGTCAATCCAGAAAATAACGTTGTATTTTCTGCTTCATTACAACATCATTGTTTTTAATATAAAAAATAATATTCAACAATACAATTATATTTAAAAATATAATCTATAGCCATGTGTATTGAACTATCTATTAACAGTGCTACAGTCTTGCAGATTTTGTTGTTGTCAGAAAGCAAATTAAAAACAAACAAACAAACAAAGAAACAAACAAACAACCATCTTAGTCTATATAATTAATACTAACCTTCATCTGGTTCGGTCCAGTCCTGTGGCAGTTCTTGTATAAAGTGAAAATCCCTATTCTCGTCATCACCGATAGCTATTGCTGTATTATGTAACATGAACACCGAGATAACCAATAGAAATACTAACCAGATGAAGATCTCTGTCGTCATTCTCGATGTTAGACTGAAGTAATATATAACACCACGTGATGAACTGAAAACAATTTAAAGTTCATAAAGTAGCATAAAAAAAAGGAAATGACGAAAGATTGTCGTTCCTATATCCTGCAATTGACATGGAACTAATTATGAACAAACCTTTTTAATTGATGGCCGATTTGTCTTTCCGATGCTTATTCTACATCCGCGAACATCACCTAGCAACAAACGGATAATTTCAGTAATCGATGATCGCTCAATGGAGTCCAAATATAACAGCTGTTTGACTCATTGACAAGTCGTCCAGAAATAAGACAAGTGTTTACTGAGGGATGGCCGACGGTTGTGAAAACGAACGGATTGATTTTCTTATGTGAAGAAGTACTGTGGACGAGACGTATTTCATCGACTATCTTCTATATTCGGATATTCTGAAATTTCAATAATTTTTGCCACAGCCACGAATCGATTTGAGCGAAATCTTCTACGAGCCTTTTGTCGTTTTGGTTCGATAATAGTCAATTAGTAATACTGTACAATTCGATTTAAAATCAACAACCTCCTTTATTCAAGTAGTTTTAAACAATTTATATTTATAAATATTATTATTATTATTATTATTATTATTATTATTATTATTATTATTATTATTATTATTATTATTATTATTATTATTATTATTATTATATCAGTAGCAGCAGCACCACCACCACCACCACCACCATTTCTGATAAATAAATAAATAAATAAGAAAGTAAATAAATCATTCTGGGTTCAAGTCCTCAATGGGAGATGAAACGATTATCCACGCTTCGATAACAGGTACCTTCACAGGCCTATAGTACCCTGATGGCTATTGGTGTACGAGTAACAATACCAGGTATTTATGTGTCTAGCTTCATCTTGTATTTATCAGTGTTGCTTAACCTTTAGGTGGTTAGTACAAAGCGTCACTATGTGAATCATTAAGGGAATAAAATAAATTATTTGCAGACTATGTTTGGGTGAAGTGACAACATGACCATTGTATAGGTGATCTTTTGCGGTTTAGCTCGTTTTTCTGCTGTTAATTGAGCATTGGGTCCGGTTTTGTCGCTGTTGAAAAGAGGGCAAAATCCCACACTATTTTTTCTTTATATATTACCGGATAAGTATGCAGTAGATAAGGAAAATATAACGAACAAATTAATGAAATGACATGAATTAACTTTATTTTTTATTTGCGCAATACAATTAAATGACTATTCACCGTCGATGGTGAGTCGTCGAGTGACTCCAGTACAGACAGTGTCCTGCTTGTCCGGGCGTAGTTTGGCATCATCGGGAAGATCAGCGAGCGTCTGGGCAAAGAGGTGACCCGGTTTCTCTCTAGTCTGTGCAGCTAAAGATTTCAAGTTGGCCTTGGCCTTGGTCATACAAACACTAGCTGGGTCAGGGTCATGATTGTGGGATGCCTCCGGAAACAGGTGTATCCATGGCCAGAGATGTCTTCAGACTTCCCTTGCAGTGGAGTGAATGTCCACCATATGTGATTCTTCCTAGTAGATTTTTGCATACATATAGCCATCTAGCAAAATTTTCTGATCGCCCTTGTTACTGTAGGTATGACCTCCATGTTTGCAGCTAAAGTTAATTGAATATTCACCTGATTTCTGGCCTTTTATTGCTTATTTTTGTCAGATATGCTGATTCTGAAACTTCAATTAGCTATATTAGCTATATTACAGATTATCTAAGATGATCTGATCCCTTAGCAATTGTCAAACAGACAATTGTATTCAAGCTGATATCTTGATCTGCCTTAGCAATACTCAAGCAGATAATTGTAGCCAAGCTCTTAATTACAGATAATTGCTCATAGGTCAGCTCATAGGTCAGCTCAAACAATCTTAGGTAATTGATGACATTGTGTTTTTCTGTAATTGGAACCATTGAAATCTAAATTGCAAACGCAATTTGTATCAATGGGCTCTATTGAATGAGTGTGGGATTATGTGGGAGGGTTCCGGCTTCTCTAATGATAAGGGCAGAGAAGGCAGAAGGGGAGACTTTGTCCTAAGACATATTTAAGTGTGGTTCTTTGTGTTTAATTGCTGTTTAGATGCAAGTAGGTAGATTTGGGCTGCATAAAGTATTGATTGAATTGCAATTCAGTTTGGCCTATTATGTTTAGCCGAGAGTAGATTTGTTTGTTTTGTTTGTAATGCATGTTTATTGAAATTGGGGCGGTTGTCTATGATGACGCCTAAGTATTTGTATTGTGACTATTTCAATGTCTTGTTTGCCTATATGGAAGGTGTTGTGTTGTTTTGAATTGGCGTTGAAGGCAATTATTTTAGTTTTGGCGGGAAGAAGTATAGACCTAGGTCATTGGCTTTAGATGGGTCGAGGGCGGTTTGTATTTTTTTGGCCGGCCTTGAGCTGTGTGAAATAATGGCTATATCGTCGGCGTAAGCCAGGATGTCGACACATGGGGGTAATGATATGAAGATTAGTACTGTGATTAGGGCATTGAAAAGTGTAGGTGAGAGAGCGGAACTCTGTGGGGTACCTGTAGTGAGTGAGTGTGGGTCAGATTCTACCCCTTGAAATCTAACTTTAATTTCTTTATTGTCTAGGAAGTCTTCTACCCATGATATTATTCTTCCCTTAATCTACACGGAGATTAAGGCGTCCAACTACAAGATAACGATACGGTTAGCCCTTTCAAAGGCTTTGTCTAAATCTAGAAAGGCAGTCTAACGTTACCTTGCTTGTTGAAGTTTGGTGTAGAGACCCCTGGCTGTCGTCTATTGAGCGCAGCCACCCGGTGTTGACGTCTGTTATAATGATGATTGGCGAAATGGGAGTTATTTAACATGGTGGCACCTCAGTTTGCTATAAAAGTCAGGTTAGGAGAAGAAAAAACCTTAACGGTTGCCTGGTTGGACTAAAAACTCCTCTTATTATAATGTCACGGCCGGGATACGAACCTCCGGCCTCCCGAACAGCCTGAACCATGGGTAAGAAAATCCCACGCTTTTACCCACTAGTCTGATCTGTCCTTGGTATTTGTAGGGATCTTTCTGGAGAAGTGCGGATATGGTGTCTGGTAGGAATGTTGATTTCCTTATGATCAATGCTGCTAGGTGGCGGTCTGGAAGTTTGTAGTCTTCCGGGCGGAGATGACCTTTAAGTACTCTTCGGTGCTTCGGGTAGGCTGGGCAGCTGGGCAGATACTGTACCGAGTGGTACACTTGTTGACAGTGCCGGCATAGTGTTAGGGGTGACGGGCCGGTGAAGTGTCTTGTGTAAGTCCAGAAACGTAGTCTTCTGACTTGGATATTGGCCAGTCTGTTTTTGAGGTAATTATATCCAACTACATTGGTCTTCTGGTACCAATCCTTGGATGCTGAAGTGTAATCTGAATACATCGATTCAAGTCGATTAGATATGAAACTGCCAACAAGACGGGTTAATGTGCTTGCGGTCTGTTCGGCATATTAGATGACGTCAAGGCTCGTGTCTTCATTTGCTAGTTGATCGGCTCGGTCGTTGCCCTCAAGGTTGATGTGGCTTGGAACCCAGTGGACTATTACTCGGATTCCCCGCTACCTGAGGGTTGATGCAGGGACGTTACCGTTTTGTTGTTCGGGGATAATGCCCAGGCTGTCGTTTATTCGGCAAAGCCTCTATGTTGGAGTGGTTGAGAAATATCCTCCCCCACCACTCACAGAGGAGCAGTACGCAAAGATGGAGCCGAAATAGCCTGAGGGTGGTCACTGCCAGATTGTTCTCAGGGGGGTTTTAACGTCCCCCTTTATTTTAAATAATTCAGTGGAGACGGCAACGCCATTTATCGTGGTCATTCACCCACGATGTTGTGAGCCGAGAAATTAATCTCTGGAAAGTTTCGACCTCTTACGGGGTCCGAACCTGTGACCGTTGGCCCCCAGTGCCGGGTGCTTACCCGCTAGGCCACCGGAGCTCACTCCTAACGTTACCATATTGCTCGAGGTTTATATATACAATTTTCAAGAGGAAGCCACGCATTTAATCCTTTAGTTATTTTTAACAAAGGTGTGTTATTTTAATCTCTTTGTTCTACTTGTGAACTTACGTAATCCGGTGTTTAGAAAACATCCCAACGATAATTGAATATAATTAATATGTATGTACAGGTGTGAAAGTGCCCAACATAATAAGAAAATAAACCTAAAATGTACTTCAAATGAATTAGTGGTAGCTTCCCATTTGACATTTGATATTTAGATATCTCATTGCTTTACAACATAGTTACGGCGGGTTGAGATTTTTGTGTTTCGGGCCATTGACGCTTTACTGGAGTTGTGTTTGTGATAAACCTTTCAGAGCTTCATGAGACATTCTATTTATTTTAAGGTATTTATTTAAACTTACTCGACACTAAATAACTCGAGAGGCTTTATGTTTAGTGTAAGCTGTGATGATACTATATTGGTAGTGTTCTAAATAACCCTTCGGTTGCCTGTTCTAGAAAACGGCATTATTAGAGCTACAGCGTCACCCTTTTCGGCCGATTCTAATATATTTCCAAACATTTGTTTGTTTAACCCTGGTGGTTCTAATTATCCCAGGGTGTCAATCCCAAAAGGTTTCTCGTTTTAGTCTATTAATTCGGTCCTGCCAATCAGAATCTGAGCTGTGTATTTGTTCAATTGGTATTAAAATATAATCACCGAGAGATGGACGGTTGTAATCGGGCAGAGAAGAGTTATCTGCGTGCACTTTTAAATGCGTATATAAAAAAGGTAGTCGATGTTTTCTTTCAATTGTAAATCGGTGGCCATTAGCTCTTATGCGAAGAGATGTACTAGTTTCGCCAACATATTTTTTATTACAGAAGTAGCATTGTTAAGTATAAATAACGTTTGAAGAAGAGAAGTCTATAACCCCCATTATGCCCAATGATTTTTGGGTGACAGTGCTCGTAATATTTGACCAATCACTTATTAGATGACGCGTCATGCAGTTCACAATATTGCATTGTTTTGAACCGCAACAGTTGGTAGTTAGAATAGCGGTATTTGACCGACGTTGTTTTATTTGCAATTCCCTAACAGTTTTGCCTTTAAAACCACCTTTTAGAGTAATTTAAATAATTGACCGAATCAATATAGATAGAAGATTTAAATTTAAATGCAATGTAGCCATATTATCAAAATATCATCCAAGTATCGCAAGTAGGCATGAGGTTTTAATGCACATTTAAGTAATGCCTCTTTCTAAACCTTTGCCATGTAAATATCGGCGTAGTGTGGTGCCCATTCCCCACCCATAGAAGTGCCTACTTTTTGGATGAACCGTTCATCATTAAACAAAAAGTCATTACTTTTCAAATATAATTCTAAAAGTTCTTTGATTGGATCATCATATATGGTATAATTTCCCATTACATCCCTGACCGCTTGCAATCCCTTGGTGTGTATCGTATGTGTTTTTTATATCAGAAGGGTGATCCATAGCAAATCGTTTTAAGTGGTTATCTATGAAAGATGATACATTTGTTTATTCACTATTATAGTCAGATACTATTGGGCTTCCCGGGGGCATTACGTTTGATATTGTCCAACAACTGGCCTCTTTGTGAATTTTAGTGAGCATATACAATATCGAGGTCTTGGCTCCTGGGGAGGTAAAAGGAATTGAAATTGTTTTCCAGAAATTGCACCCGCAGATTTAAGTTTATTTAAAATACCAGTTATTTGAATCGCCGTTCTGGGGTATATAGGCTCATTAACTTTTTCGTAATGATTATAATGATTTAATTGACGATAACCTTCAGTAATATAATTCTTTTTGTCCATTATTACTACTACCGAACCTTCAGCTTTTTTAATTACTTTATCTTTATTTTACGTAAGTTGTTTAGCGTTAATTTTTCTTCTATCGTTAAATTTAGTTAATCTATTTCCTTTGTAAAGTTATTTATGCATTATTTTAACTCGGGATGAGTACCCTTGTCAGGTGACTTGTCAGTTTGACTTAGATATGAAACTTTATTGCGGTTTATTAAAATGGTTACGTTCATAGCGAAAGAAATATTTTATTTTCAGTTTCCTCCCGAAATCTCTAGTTGCTTCCAAAATGGGTGATTTAGAAATCTTTGGGGTTTGAACGAATGTTAGCCCCTTACTTAGTAAGTTTGTTTCTAATGTCGTCAAAACGTGACTTGAAAGATTTAAAATGTTATTAAGTATTTTATAACAGGGGTAAGTTTGACGCCCTGAAGACCTTAGCTTAAAAAATCTAACCAGTGGTGGACCATTGAATTTGGCGTGTCTTCTCTCCATAGAATTCCCATTACACTATTTGAATCAATTTTGAATTTATGAGTACCCAGCTTGGGTATGACCGTAACCTATTCACAATGACACATAGATTGATTGATTGAATCTATGTTGGTCTGTTCCACTTTCGGTAATAATTTTGAATTATTTATTTCACTAAGGAAAATATTACTCGAATCGTATCGATTTTTAATCCATGTTAACATGGTTTTTAAATTTCGAATCCATTTTTTTCCGAGGATCCGAGCTACGGTAATTTATTCCCAGTGCTAAAATAATATTTGTAGGGCACTTACCTCCAACAACAAAAGCTTTATCCTTCAGCATATCAATAAAATGCTGAAATCTGACACCAGGGAAGCTTTCTAGCTGCACATTCTGGTGCGGCGTAGCCGTTATCCTGGACACATTCTCTTCTCCTATAATCAATGTGTCCTTGGTGGTCTTTGGCCAGGTCCAACTCTTTTTTGTTGCTTTATCTGTTTTGTGGGTGCGCACCATGGCCGGGTGGCACCCTTTAATGTTTTGTCGAATCATCTTTTTGTGGGGTGGACTTACCGTTCGGGATGTTTCTTCACCCTCTGTTGGGGAACTCGGAGCAGGCGGTCCACGCTTCAACGACGTTGGGGTTGAATTTATCTCCGCAACGCTGAGAGTCTTACGGGTTGACTCGGGTTGTCACCCGCTGCGGTTTAGGCAATTCCGGAAAATCACCTGAACAAACTGGAATGCTCTCAATGATATCGGTCTTCCAGGGAGATTTTCTGTCTCTAAGCAGGGCCCGTGTGGTCGGAGGTTCTGGTGCCGGCTTCCAGACCCGACGGAGAATGGATCTATCACACCCAACACCGAAAACCTATTATCAACCATCACCTGTACAATTTCTGTTCTTTTCCCGGTTTTACCTTTGCCCTTAGATTGGCTGTTTCGTATATGATATTTTAGATCCTACCTTTCTTTCCGGATAATCCTGTTCCACAGAATCTGTCTGGAACTGGATGTCTTTACCACGACATACATTTAATTCTTCTCTAAAAATGGGCACCTGTTCCCACTATCTATCTATCTATCTATCTATCTATCGATCTATCTATCTATCTATCTATCTATCTATCTATCTATATATATATATATATATATATATATATATATATATATATATATATATATATGCATGCACACATACGACTACCTCATGCATTCTCCAGCTAGATTACACTTATAATTTGTACTTATGAGCTTACTTATTATGTCACATAACATATATTTTCTAATACATAGTATTATGATTATGAAAATGTACGTTATTAAAACAATTTCTACAAACGAACAGGCAACATTTTATTTACTGTTTGATATATAAAATTTACTCTTTTAAATTGATAATGCTCAAACCCGTTGAACAAGTATAATGATTTAAACAAAAAAAGTTTTTAAAACAATTTTTAGAAGTGCTTTATAAATCAGACATATACAGAATATTGAGCCATTAATTGAATTAGTACTAAATAAATTAAAATATATATAATTTAATCTTCTGTTGCAGAATTAAGATACATATAATTTGTTATGGTATTTTTTCTGGGAAAATGGTAATATGTTTTTGTTGTTTAAAAACATGCGCCAATAAGTAAAATAACAAATTATTAAAAGCATGAAACTTTCATATTTATCAACAACATCATTCTTATTCCCAGATATGCCTTTGTTGTTACAAATATTATTATTTTCTTCCGGTGTTTTTTATTTAGTATTTTCGAGGTATTTTCCACTTTACATCTATATTCCTGGAGTTTCAGGTAATAATAAATATGTTTTAGTACAGATGTAGAGATCAATGTGTTTATTGCTAGCCTTTTTGTGAAGCAAGTTACCGTTCTATACAAATTTAAAAGGATTTTGATTTTAGTTTTAACTAATATCAATATTATACTTGAAATAATTGCATTCTAATCAGGAAATAAATAGGCAAATAACATATTAAAGACAATTATGTACAAGAGACATCAGTAGGCAGACTTTAAACTATAAAATTTACGAAGAATATCCTTAAGAATATTTATGAACTATTTTTCAAAACATTTCTCTTTTTAAAAATACGTTTGACATTCAGTATTTTCTCGCATTCACATAATACCCTTAATACGATTAACCTCATAAATGTCTGGAGGGTACACTCTAAGATTCTAATTAACTGTAGTTTTTTAATACTGTGATGGAGACCCTTGCTGAAAATAAATATGTTGTTTAGATCAATGTCCTATCGTTGCATGTGAACCACAGGAAAATTCATGTGTTTGAAGTGTATGATAATAAAAGTTGAATAACTAGCGCCGACGAGTAATTGACACTTTTGAGATGATTGATTTGACAGTTGTGGCTTACAAACGGACAACAAGAAATAAGGTATATAAGTTTGTTATTGACTCAGGTCAGAATCGGATACCGAAAAAAGGCTAAAACCGTAGATTTGAGGGGAGATATTTTTCTTTTTCTTGATGATAAAATGACTTACAGCTAAGACTTTCTCATAATTAGTGCCTTGTTAGGTACATGTGGCTTGTTTAAGGTGCGGATAATCACACTGAAAATGATCAGACAAAGAGAATAAACAAAACAATAACGTAATCATATTTTCAGTTGTGATTAGGATGACTTAAGTTTTAAGAACAACACTCACATAACATTCGTTTCCCATATATGATTCACCTAGAAATACATTAAATATTATCAAATATAATATAAACATGAAATAATTAAAGCCATACTTAAATAGATAATTGACGGAGTTTTAGTGAAATGGATATTAAAGACTAAAATATAGAATTAATATTGTCATTGTTGTTGTTATTGTTGCTAATATTAATTCAGCACCTACAATTACATTTTTGGTTGGAAATTTGGTTCCCAGTATTAGCTGTCTCTATGGGATGTTTTGTTTGATTAGTATAGTATTAGGGGACTCGAGTCCCAATCATACCTGTATTTGTGGGATGTTGTCCTAAGTGTTGGGTAGGGGCGGCTTGTATATAAAACAAACCACCCAACTTATGAAGCTTCACGACTATATAGCCAAGATCTTGTACGGTTTCTATGAACTGTATTGCGGAAGGTGGGGAGCAACCTTTTGCCATTTGCCTCTTACAATTTTTATATATCCGTGTCTATCCGGGATACAGCAGCACGTTAGGTAAGGTAGTTAGCTGTATAGCTGTAGGTCATGGTATCTGATAACGGTGTTGGCTGCGTCTAGGGGCTGTTTCAACTATTGATCAAATGCTGATCAAAATCTGAACAGGTAGATAGATATTACAGAAAGGCAAACGTATTAATGTATGAAATATACTATCATTTTGAGAAGAAAACAATGAAAATATTAGTCAATAAAAATATTAATATGTGACATACATCAGTTATTTCAAGAAAGAAAAAAAAACTAAACAAGAAATAATGATAAAATCTATTAATACATTCAAGAATAAATACATATCGTTAATCAAATAATAAATTCATGAGGCCAAATTGCTGATATTTAATTAAATAAACAATATCAATAACTTGTTTTGTATTTAAATATACTAGTGTTTTAGCACCTTCATTATTGATTGGTAAAGAAATCATTTAAATGAAACACCGCCATTTGATCAAAAATGTTTATTGACAAACACAAAATCATATAACCCGTAGGTTTTGTTTACAGATTCACAAAAATAGTTGCTGGCAAGAGAGCATATTCAGTTTCTAGAGCTCGACAGTAACATATAAATCTACCAGCGGCAGTGCATTTAAAGAGCTGTCTGGATTCTTGTCGTTTAGAACGACTTCCTGAAAGTTCATATCATCCAATCAAATATTGTGCAAGTATCCGTGTCTGGGTTCAAGTCGCATGACTGATGTGCGTTTAGCGTACTTCTCATTGTTTTATACGAACAATCCACCATCCACCATTTTTATAACAGTTGGCAAAGGATTATGTGGAATTGTAGATTAAAGAGGAATCGAATGAAGCTGTACAATCGGACGGATTTGATGTGATTCAAGCGAGATAATTTCTCTTTTAACAGATACGTCTAATGGAAGTTTTATTGTATAATGCAATAATTGCAACATTTACAATATGGTAAATACCGAAACAAAAAGGAACCTTTTGAATTATCTACCTTCATTACCCGTGTCATTGTTTTCGACAGGATGAATTTTACTTAAATATTTCTCGATCTTCAGCATTTTTGCTAATTCTCTCCTAAAACACGGACCACTGAGACAATAAAGGATGAAGTTAATGGCATTATTTACATAAGCAACAATGCTAATAATTGCCCATTCTTCATCACTCTCTGCTGCCTCTTCTCTGTGACGTTCTCTCCTCGAGAAGAAGCTTATCGGGGCCGTTGTGAGAAAGAACACGAAGCTTATTGTGATTAGAATAGCTGTCATTGTGTTCAGTCTTTTGCTCACAACGTCCGTTGTTCGGTTCTTCGCATACTTCAAGTAGATCAATCGCGATATGATGGCAACGTTGAAGGACACCATTAGGACGAAGGGGCCAAGAGAAGAGAGCACGAAGTCGAGCCATTTCCAAATGTTGTCGGCAAAATAGGTGAACTTGGTATCTGAGAGTAGGCAGCTGCCGTGCATCAAGGTGTGCGTCCAGAAGAAATGCAAATTAATAACCATCAAAACGAGCCCGGTAAATGTAATCTGGATGGCAGCAAATCTCTTCGTAAATATTACCTTAGCACGATGAGGATGGAATACTGCGATCATCCGCTCAAAAGCGACACACACGAGGATCCACGCTTCGAACTGGACCAGAAAATAGGCGAAGAACGTCTGCACCTTGCAGCTGGATACAGATGCCATCCGGATGTCGGTACCCGTTATCTCCTTGATCCAATATCTCATCAGGCCGTTATACAGTATAGCCGTATCAACGACGGCGAGTACGATGAGGTATAAACTGGTGGTCAGTTTTCGTAGATTGCTCCTCACCACCACGGCCAAGACAAGACTATTACCGACTGTTCCTATCAACAAAAGGATGGCTCCAGCATAAATCCAGATCCCGTTAGCGAGTCTGGATGCCACCAGTTCCCGATGTGTCGTGTGGTTACTCGTAACATTGGACATGATGCCTCTAACATTGGCTGTCTTACGCACAGCCTCCAGGTGGACCTTAGAACGATTTGTAAAGGTGATAAACAAACGCTCACGGAAACGCTAATTAGTACGTCCCCTCTTCAATAACGAATATATAACGTATTTAAAACAAATGTATATCAGCTTGCGATTAGCAGTATTCTTCCTTTAAAGCGATAGCTAGCGAACGAAGATCACACCAAAATACATCATGCTATCCTTAGCAAATTTCAAATTTCTGTTTTTATAACTAGAGATAACTCCCGTAATTCAGGTCAACTGCTTTCACATAGGTACTCACGGTAAGGACTGTCTGCCTATTCCGCGACCAGTTTCACGTAGATAACTACGTAGAAAAAGGTATATAAGTGAACCCGTCAAAATCGAGCCGGTTATTTCTAAAGCAGACCACGAGGATATATACCGCTATCAGAGGGTGGTGGTTTGTGTGTAAGAGGAGAGCCTTCGTGCGGTGTTAGTGGGGTCGGCGTTGTTGTTGTCTGCTGGCGATCAAATCATCCGTCATCGAATGATACTCTCTCTTCTCCTCGTCATTCCGAGGTAATGTTCTGACTTAGTTAAAGATTCTATTTTCCATCTTGGTTTGGGATATACATTATTCATTTTTTGATCGCCGAACCCAAAACAACCCGTGGTCTAAGTATTCTGAAGTATAAACGTAGGTGAACCTTTGCTGGTGTAATATTCTGGCTGTATAACATGCCATTGATATAATAATGTTTACAATGGACTAATGGCAGGTCTTTGACGTCAGCCAATGCTTTACTGTCTTCTTCCATTATCGCCATATAATTCCCGTTTATCATTATGAGACGGTATAATGGCTCCCATAGATATCCGGATTCACTAAAGAACAAAATGAAAGGAAGCTTTAAATAGAGCACAGTTCGTATGTTAATATATATATATATATATATATATATATATATATATATATATATATATATATATATATATATATATATATATATATATATAAAGATAAATAGATACATTTGCGTTAGTCAACACTTACGTCCATCATACTCTCTACATAAAGAAGCGACAAATGATAATAATAATCGCCTGAAATGGCAGTTATTTAACTTGGCCGACTACCTTTATAATGAGGGAGACGCATTTGGTTTGTAATTTACAGCTTCACCAGGGGAAGTAATTCTAAATAAATTTAGATTAATCGGTAGAATGTTGCTGTTTTATGGCCACTTTGGTGCACAAGGTAGAGTAAATGGCCTGAGCGACCTACAAAGGTCGGGGTTTGAACCCAGGTGCTATAGATCTGTGGCACGGGGCCTGGTCGACGGAGAAAACCTTGCTAATTCCCTAGTTGGATGAAAAACTCCTTCTACTGCAGTGCCACGACCGGGATTCGAACCTCCGACCTTCCGCGCAGCATGACCATCACCATGATTAAATAGTTCCACGCTCTACCACTGAGGCTACAGAGTCGATATAGATCTAAATGTTCTATTTCTGTAGACGAATCATTACACATTAATTACTCGTTCACTTCATCATCACCAATGATAGTAGCAATATCATGCTTAGCTTTGGTAAATTTGGTAAATCTTTGGAGTTTAAGTGTCTTTGTGCCACGTATTACTCGCTAATACGTCCATAAATACTGCTGTTAACCCCCCCCCCCAAACAAATAAACAAACAAACGATGAAAACAAAACAAAACAAAAACACAACAAATGAACGAACAAATACAGAACAAACATATATCTATATTTACATCAATGACTATACTAGTATAATCATAACAAGGTCCATTTGCTATTTGCCATTTGCGGCACGCCCATCACACACACACACGCACACACCACACCACACACACACACACACACACACACACACACACACACACACACGACACACGCACACACGCACGCACACCACGCCCCAAGCACACACGCACGCACACACGCCAATATAACTATAACCTGACTAAAATACAATACAAATACAAAGGGACTGGTGAGACATTACACATGTCTCAGCAAGAAAAGTCGCCACTCTGGATTCAGTCCCCTGAAGAAACGTCCAGAGTTTGAATTCACGGTTCGAGATTCTCTGTGCCTGTGCCTTATTATACACAGTTAAAACACACACACACACACGTACGCATGTACGTGTGTACACACGCACTCACACGCACGCGCATACACAAACACGTCAGATGACGCGTGTATATGTCGAGACCCAATAGCGCAGTTAGTTAGAGAGTAGGAATCGTAACGGAGGGGTCGCGGGTTCGAAGCTCCGGGAGGTGAAATGTTGTCATGGAAACAGGTCTGAATCAGGGATAATAATACTGTAAAGCGCCTCAGAACAGAGTTACCTTGTTCTGGTGCTATATAAACGTGCATTATTATTGCATTATTATATATTAGTTAATGAGAAATTATGAAAATGAAACTTTCCACAGTTTTCCTTTGCTGTAATTTTGTAAAGGCATGGGTTTTGGGAGCGATAAATGAGTGGCCAGCTGTAATTGCTTATTAATTGAGTTAAACATGTATGATTATTGCTTGAATCACTCATTTAATATGTAAAATTAATATCACGAATACAATCTTATTAGCAAACGTTACATTACCAATGCTGTGAGCACCACTCATTGGTAAACCTTTCTTTTTTCTAGCTACCATCAACCTGGGCCTGTCAGGTTGTGGGTCTTGTTCTACCCTACACCTGTAGTCCACCTGACTCTCGCTAGATGGCGAGCTTGTTATGGGATTGGTCTATAACAACGTTGTCAAATGTAGGTGAATATTACTAAAATTCTATCATCAATTTAATTTATCACTATTATCAATTATAAGTCTCCATCCCACTTAATATATGCTCAATACACTTGATACAGATGTCTCAATTTAGGTTTAATAAAGTTGACAAAAATCGTCTTTAACGGTGTTCATGGTAGTGGCAGCATTCCGTTTCATTATTCAAACACTTAATTGTACTGTATTTTATCTACTTGTCTTCATCATATTAGAGATATCTCCCACGATCAAAATGATTCAATGGATGAAAACATAACATTCACGATTATTGTTAACATTGGATACCCTTCTTCTTGATAGCTTTGGATCACAGACCAGTACCACCTGAGTTCCAATCTCGGCGTGGACGTATCAGAAAGGTGTTTCATCTTTGATGTGGCTCGGTCCATTTAGCCTACCATGTGCACAGAAGTGGCCATAAAACATCAATCATCAACACCCTTTTTGATAAGTCAATAGCGATGGAAATAATCTTAACTACAAAAACATATTATGTGATATCTCTACTAACAGGTCGGCGAATAGAAATATGCCATAGCATTACCATTCATGAAGGTTTAACTAATAGCTAACTTCTGTATAAAGCACATAACATCGTGTATCGTGTTTCACCTGATAATGCTAATATGGCGGACGTTATGAGGCGGGACCGATTCAAGTATCATAACGTAATCTGAACAGGCAGCTTATTTCACGATGTTAATATTAGCGACGATAATAAAGTAAATGCTTTTACTGTAAATTCTTTGTATAATCCAATATAATGTGATAAATAATTGTATGAATGAAGAATACGACTGTGTGATAGGGCGTTATCTATCAGGTAAATATATTATATATGTTATGTGTGTAGACGTAATGTATTCAAAAGGGAGGAATGAGATGGCTTTGGTTTGTTGTTGTTTCAAAAATATATGATTATGTCTATTCCATTTTTTTTTAATTTTAAAATATGTCATGAATGTTTTTGATGTTATTTTAAGGGGAAATGCATTATATAAGCAATGCTTCAAACATCCTCCTTTTCAACATTCTATAAGCGTTTGCTTTCATTAAAATGATGTATTATGAATGTTGAAATAAACAGTTTGAATTGAATTGTGTTATATGTAATTGTAATTGTTATGGTAATTGTATCAGTAGTTCCACTAAGTATTCCAATAACAGGCCATTGAAAACGTGCTCCTATATCTCCCTCGAATAGAGAATTATATCCAAATGTTCAGTGGATAATACGAAATTTATGTCTGTCAATTAATCAGTAAATCTATAAAGAAATTAACCAATCAATACATCAATCGATTCATCAATCAAGCAATCTAATAAGTCAATGCATACCAGATTAATTAGCGTAAGACTCCATCTACCGGTTCTTTTGAGACATCGGTGTGATAGAGTTATTATAACTCTTATAAACACACCAATACAAACCCAATACTGGGCTCAATCTAGTACCAAATTTGGCAAAATGTGCTTTAGGAAATAAAGTTTTTCTCTAGCAGAAGCCAATTTGTAGCTTAAATAATATTCTGAAATGTTTCTAACTTTGCTTTTATAGTTGGTAAACATATTGTGCTATAATAAAAGATGCGAGTTAGTTTGACAATTGGGTTTGATATTTATCAGTTTATAATAGTACACGACACTTTGTTATGTAGTACCGATAATATACCCATTTATAACAGTAAAATTGTGTATCGTAAACTCTTACAGATTATATGTCATTCTGCATTTACAAATTGCACAAAATATCTTTTCCATTTTTCAGATGTCCGGTTTCATTAAATCATGCAAGCATGGAAAAACCTATAAACTATTTTACCATACAAAGACATTGGCATATACGTGATATAGCTCAATGAATGAACCAGATACCAAGTGTCAAATTAAGATAAACAAAGTGTCAAATTAAAAAAGCTAAAACTATTATATAGAGAGGATGAACAAAATTAAAAGCCTGGATTTATAAATCCAGATCTACCTAAATGTTTTGTTTAATATTGGTCAATATTGAAGACTCACGCCCCTGGATCGGCCTTCGACCCGTAGTCCAATCCCTCCATTTTAACGGGAAACTGGCCAACATCCATTTCTCCACAATACAGAAATTGATCCAGAAATTAGACTTATAATGCTGATAACAGACGTGTGTAAGGTTACATACATGTGTACAAACAGATTCTATAATATTATACCTTTCCATGTCATGGGTTTACCTGTCTAAAATACCTACCATTGGACAGGAAGCTTGGAATCTAAATTGACAGTACACACCATATGGACTATTGTTGACATCTAAACGACACCCCCTCATGTTTTTTCTTTTCAGTAATGATGATTGCAGCCTACCAACGATGATTACATAGCCGGAAACTGCAACCCATCAGTGCTTCTCAAGGCACGTGGGATAATATACCATCCCTGTTGTCGAGTGTATCCAGCACACTGAGGCCGAGTGACATATTTAGGAGTTATAAATGAATATATTCATTTGTAATTAATTTATGACTAAGGATCTACTCCTGTTTGTATATGTCCTGAGAATTCGTTGTGAATATGTCATTATGTGTTCATTAAGAATCGCTGTTTGTGTGTATGTATGTTTAAGTAGATCTATATGTATTTGTATATGTCCTGAGAATTCATCGTAAAATATTAATATAAGTATATTTGGTGTAATAAATGCAGTTAATGGTTTTCAAAAATGTCGTAGTTATGTTACTTAACCTCGTTCACACGAGCACACCGATAGACATAGATGCAGCACTTACATACAATTTAGGATCAGAAAGGGGTACGACTCGTCTATTCTTGGGTACGGGATGTCTTTGGTAAGGGTTGTCTTGGGTACGAATTATCTTGAATTATCCTGAGGCGATAAGCCAATGACCGTCGTTCTTTCCTTAGACCCCATTATAAACACCCATTTTCACATTTTAACTGTGATTAGATTATTTATTTGAACATTCCGACGTGAACGTTCAAATGTCAACTTCACGCGTAGTGCTCTACCAATAGTCAAAAGTACAAGAACCGGAAGAAACAAATTTAGTGAATAAAAATGTAATCTTTGCTGAATTTTAACATCAGTTGTCTGAGATGTTGATACCAAAAAGTTTTCGCACAATAAGCTAAAGAGCACATTGTTTCTTTCGCAGTTAGGATAGACATTCCTAAATAGCAGAAATGCGAGCGGCTGGCCTGAACTCAGCAATATTATATACGATTGATCACCATCAATCAGCAGACTAAAGGCTTTCTGAATTGTTTTTAGAAAATCAGGAAGTTCTAAATATTGTTTTTTTTTAAATTATTCCGACACTACGCGACCTTAATTTCGAATCTCAATTCTGATAACAGTTGATATTTTTTTAACCAACATTCCACACAATCTTATTTTGATCTAAACTATTAGAATTGCGGCCTGGAATACCATAGAAAATTAATTATGAGTTTAGCTTATGTTGATTTTATGTGGGTCTATTTGTTACCTTATGCATTTTTGGTTAATAAATCACCTTTACTGCTAATATACCTATAGCTAATTTGTATATTAATCTGTGGATTTTCTATTAAATTATATTATCTTCATATAGATTCTACCTGGTTAATTGGTAACGAGTTGGACCACAAATCACTACCACCTGAGTTCGAATTTCGGCGTGGGATTATCTGGAGGGTGTTTCATCTTTGAATTCGTTTCATTACCTTTGGAGGTCGCTCGGCCCATTTATCCTACATCGTGCACAAACATCAATCATCAATCATCATCTACCTGGTTAGCAGCAGCTTGGTAGTAAACAATATACCACGGAATGTAAAGTTTCCATACCTCCGTTGTTTTGCAGTTATATCTCTGGCACGCGTTATTATATTAAAAAGGTATAAATCATCCGTATTTGTTGTTGTTTCTAAATGAGTTCCGTATCCACCGATATACATCACTTCTGCAATAAAGTATTCCCCACTATCACATCAGTTAGGAGGAAGGACCTAATGCTGAGCTTAGAATGTTGATGAAAACTTCCAAGAAGTTGTGAAAAATCCTATGAATTATCGCCAGGAAAACGGAAATTCATTCCCGAAAAATTACAGTGAAACAGTTAATCACGGAATTGATTCACAGGATAGACAATAAATTGAAAGGCACGAAAACCCCCCAATCCTGTTTGAGCGATAATAGCGTAGTATTATAGTCAAGTGATCGACTAGTAGGATTATGCTTGCGGTATAACGAGAAGGCTTAAATGTAGTTGTTAATCATTTCTCAATAGTTTCTACATTGATGTAGATCAATTCAAATTTTGGTTAATGTTTTACAAGAGAAGCAATTTAATGCTTTTATTTTTAGACTCGAGTGATATTTTGGATCTAGAAGATGAAGAGATGGAATTGTATGAGCAGTCATCATATAAAGATAGCAACACAAATACCCAGGTATACCTGACTAAAATACAATACAAATACAAAGGGACTGGTGAGACATTACCAATGTCTCAGCAAGAAAAGTCGCCACTCTGGATATTTCTTCATGGGACTGAATCCAGAGTTTGAATTCACGGTTCGAGACTATCTGTGCCTGTGCCTTATTATACACAGCTAAACACACACACACACACACACACACACACACACACACACACACACACACACACACACACACACACACACACACACACACACACACACACACACACACACACACATTTTACTACAGTGTACGAATGACACTTATCTCCGTTTTGGTCTGAACGAGTCCGACAGGAATGTGTGGCGAGGGTACCTTGTTCATATACAACATATCGATTGATGCTTTGATTCTTAATTATAATTCTCATACCCTGTCCGACAGATTGTTGACGATCTCATGCTCTGGATCATTCCCACACTGTACCGATCTCGATCCCGCTGTTTTTCGAGCAGCACCAAACAATAATATATGTCTGTTTTTTATTTTTTATCTAGGGGCCAGGGGGAAGACAGCTTAGACTACCCCGGTCCCTGCGATTTCCCCTATAATTATTGAATACACTCTGATGTATGCATGTATGTTCGTGTGTAGATAGATACATGTGGGCATGTGTGTGTGTATCTGATGTATGTGTATATCTATGTTCAAATATATATATATATATATATATATATATATATATATATATATATATATATATATATATATATATATATATGCGTACATGTATATATATATATATGTAGATGTAGATGTCTGTATTATCTTAATAAAGTATATTGAAGTTTAAAATCTCTCTCTCTCTCTCTCTCTCTCTCTATATATATATATATATATATATATATATATATATATATGTTTCTCTCTCTCTCTCTCTCTCTCTCTCTCTATCTCTCTCCCCCTCTCTCTCTCTCTATATATATATATTAGGAATATTATATCATGTATGATATATGATATGGAGGTTTGGTATCAAACAAAGTGTATCAGTATGAAATACGACGATGCTGAGGCTTTATTTTGAAAAAGACGAGATTTGGTTTCTGATATCGGCACATCCGTAGTAAGGAGACATTTTGTAGTAAACATCTACGAATATAATAATAACCACAATGTACTGTATAATAATCGGAGGTACAGGTAAATTTGAATCGACCGTTTTTTGCCAATTAATCCTAGAAGTTAGATACAAACTAGGAAGTTATTTGTGTCGTCTATGAGTATCATTTATGTATTAAAGTACAAAAGTGAAAACCTTTTATTTTTGCTGTCTGTGTACAGAAAGCCGGAAATGTTAACATTTGAGTTGAGGTAATGACACACATGGATCATCACTGGAATAATTCACGCCGTTGGTATTTGCTTACTAAATCTGGAATATAAAAATAGCCAAAGCCGTTCGTTGCTCTAGGGATCTACCAAACTTATACGAGAAGAAGAAGTAAATAAAACGCTATTTTACAACCTGTGACTAATGTCTGAACAGAATACGGCAACAGATAATTAGCTATTCGCGGAATTACTGAGGTCAACAAAACATTGGCACAGACATCGAGGATGAAGAGATGTTCGTGTTAAAAATGTATAAGGAATTGTTTTTCTTACCTGGACAAATCGAATCTTCAACCAAGATTTTTGTACCACGAAGAGATACTATAATAATTTATCCTCAAAATAGATCACTAGCTCATTAGATGTTTTCACTATGGCATTGACAAAACCATAAACCAATGATAATCATCTATGTATCGTATTTTCTACTCTAGAAGTTGTTTCTAGACTTATTATATGTTAAATATATAATTTATTCTGTATAATTATGTTTTGACATCCGCCCGCCTTTCGCTGGTTTTAGGAAAATAAGAAGGTATGATGTTAATTACACCTTATCTCTGATCAGTTATGTTTGAAACAACATAACATTATAAAACAAATTTAAGGACATATTATTTAAGTAATTAAGATAATTATACTATAAAAAGTTGTTTCTTAGTTGTCTGTATGTGTATATGTATGCACGAACCTACGCCTTTATATCTGTTTGTTTGTATCTGTATTTTACTTGCAGTCATATTGATTGATTAAGAAAGAGAACGCATTGTTTTCTAATTACTGAGTCCCTTTAATAATACACATATAAACGCTCACACCCGTAACAAACGTCAACAGACAATTATTGACTAATCTACCTAGTTGCCAACGTTATCGAGCCTAGTACCACCGGGATAACCAGAAGAATCATGATCTCCTTCGTGACAAGAAACCTCGATGGCCGTCATCGAGCTGTCCTCATTTGGAGTTAGCGGAGTTCTCGGTAGACCACAAGTACTCCAGTCGTCGGCCTTTGATCCTCCTATTTGGCCGCCACAAAGACCCTCCATGCTGCCAGCTATACTCTGTATAAAGCTGTTCTCCAGATCGGCGTAGACATTCACGCAAGTATTACGACCATCGGGCCAGAAATCGACGGCCCAGCCACAGCAATAACTCCTGAACTTGATGGCCTGGTTAACGGAGTCGATGTAAATGGAGAATGATGGCGTGCCCCGATCCGTACAGGCCGCATCCGGAACCTTCTTCTTGCCCTCTTTGGCCCACGGAAGTTCATCCAGATTCTCGTCAGGACGTGGGAAGTACAACGGGTCATCGATGGTGTTGTATCTGGCTTGCCACGGCTGTAAGTAATGTCTCTTCATTGTATATTACTGTATATTACTGTCTAGGCAAATGCGTAAATTGAGTTAACTAAACAGGTTGCCATTTATATTGGAAATTAATGGGTTTAATGGTAGATACCTTAATGGCTGTACCACTAACTCCGAAATAATCTAGTCGTTGTCCAATCATGTATCTTCGGAAGAACATTGAATTCGGTGTCTGTGGACCGTTACCTGGATACCGTAAATATAAACCACATAACATAATTATCAGTTGTCTCCGGCCAAATGTTTACTTTAAATATAAAAAATGTGACACTTAGTCAACTTCAAAGTTGTCATAATTGACCTACTCTCATCAGGAGAACTGCTAGAATGTTGATGGACGGCAATCCCGCACCAGTCGACGTATAAAGGTGCCGTGTCACTGTCATCCTTGAATTCATCGGATACGACACAACGTATCTGGAACTTGCATGGATCTCTACTTCCGTCGTCAAATCTGGCTAGGAGATACTTCCCGGTACCACGAAGCATCGTGTAGACACCATTCCACGTCCGGATTATCGGATCACCACACATTATACATCTTGGCGAATTCTCTGCCCAGTAATGAAGTTTACACAAAGTAAAACCGGTGCCTCTTTGACATAATGCACGCACGCACGCACGCAGACCCATCCACCCACATAAATAGCTTATTAGTTAGTATCACCTAAACATTTTATTCACAAACTCGATGTTCAGCCACTACTGTCATTTAATTAGTTTCTTTTGCTTCTAAAAAGAAATTATAGTTTAACTTAACCATTCTATGGGTATTATTTGTTCGTTTTCCACTTCCAAGCAATTGATCAATTATATAACAACGAACTCACCTCATTTAAACTTGTAAGCATCGTTTCAATTGATGACCATATATAAAGACAGTAATCTTTCTAAATGTTACTTTAGTTCGTTATGTTATGTTGCGATAAACGACTAGACCAGGTCATGGTTTTTATTACAGAACAGTGAAATAATAAGTAGACAAAACTATAGAACACAGATCGTCACAAACAAATGTACCTATAAAATAAGGAAATAATACATAGGATGCCAGAATGCTTAGACAACTGACGGTACATTAACATAGAATTATATTTGTATTTAAAGCACCGACACGTTCACGCACGCACATACCTTTCACACATATACCATAATTTGTGGGTAATGTTTTTATCACTTACTTTGTTTTCTCAGAAGTGCCGTACTTACCTGGCTGATGTATTAGTTCCTTTCTGCGTTTGTTTAACTCAACAAATAGTGATGTGTTTAGACGTCTTTATTTATCTGTCTTTAGACCTCGCTGTAAGTCTCTTCATTTGCCAGTCTCCTCTGTTAAATTCAGTCTACATCATCGTCATCATCATCATCATCATCATCATCATCTCTCTCTTCCCCCCCTCTCTCTCTCTCTATCTCTCTATCTCTCTCGTTGTATAGATCACTGTTGTAGTAAGTGTTTTTACAGATCTCAAAGCGATATTTATAATAAACTTTTCCAATAAACATGTCGATATCAACAAGCTGGAGCCAACTGATACAGGAAGTGTATAAATGGCATGTCGATAATCATCTAAACAACTCTTCACGTGCAATAGACATCCTTAGAAAGATCAATTAGCGATGGACTGGCATGACCTAGTCTGGAATGTGACAGTCTAGTTTTAGGTGATTCCTGTGTCACAGGTAAACTTGAGATGTTTGCAATAAATGAATCAAAGAAATATGTAACACCTTTGCCACTTATCCATTGTCGTATAGATAAAGCGTTGCTTAAAGATAATGAGATGTACGTATGTTCACAGCCATCCCCTCAGAGATCCATAAATACTAGGTTCGAATCTCAGTGGCATATACGTATCGAAGGTGTTTCATCTTGCATTAAATAGCTTCGTTCTGATTATTTCATTTGTCGAGGCTAAATAAAACAAAAGATGTAGAACTTAGCAGTGTTTATTTTTCAAGCGACCACTGTAAATATCTAGATTATTTGCTTAATAACAGACTGAGGTTAAAGACTGGTGAGACATTATACATGTCTCAGCAAGAAAAGTCGCCACTCTGGATTCAGTCCCCTGAAGAATCGTCCAGAGTTTGAATTCACGATTTGATATTCTCCGTACCAGTGCGTTATTCCACATGGCTAAAACACACACACACACACACACACACACACACACACACACACACACACACACACACACACACACACACACACACACACACACACACACACACACACACACACACACACACACACATATATATATATACAGACGCGCTCGCATGCATACGGCTATTTGGAATGTCAGCGTGTCAAATATGTACAATGATTGTCATCTCAAGAACAGAATGTATAAAATAATTCACTAATTAGTTTCCAGCTCTCATTGTTGCACTAAAAGCTGTTTATACTGATATCTTATCATCTTATTAGCATATTGTATTTCTTCTCTATCTCTGTATCTCTGTTTACATATAAATTATACTTCAACTCTTCCTTTGAATTAGTAATCGAGCCAGAAATAAAGAGTCCCCGGTCTCGACTAATAGCTTGATATAGCTTTATGATACTTTGTCACCGAGATGACATGAAATGCAACCGATATTGTCGATGTTTCCAAGGTGTTGTTAATATCTGGACTCGGCTCGCGTTCCTCCTCGTCGATGGCCGATAATGTTAATTAAAGCCGCAGTCTCGTTCAATTAATGTGATTTATACTCGATCTTCTTATTTGTCTATTTGTTGATGTTATTATATGTGATGATTAGAACTATGTGTAAAATAATCGGATATTTCATATATCAAAATCATAATATAACTGACGGATTTTGTAAATCAATGTTTGTGATTTGTTATTCTCTTAGAAGTCCTATCGAGTTGCATGTTCATGAAACTTCACCAACAGAGGTAACCCTCGGCGAAGATGACTTGTTGTTTTCCTGTCTATGCTTTCCGTGGCTGGCTTTTTTAAATTCTTCTTTTCGACGGCGCTTTTGTGCGTGTAAAATTGCAGTTGTAGTCAAAATTCGCATGCGAAGCTAAATGTTGGCGCACGAGAAGCGACACGTGAGGATATAAGATAATTTGATCTGGCAATATATTGTTACCATTATTAGAGCGGCATTTCAGTGGCAGAAATGAATATCCCCGGGCTCCTTACAAGTGTTATTATTGATTAAAAACATAATTATATTACACCAGAGTGAGTCAATTAGTCAAAATATGAGATGACATCATAAACAACCAATATTTACGTTATCGTGATGATATAGGAAATAATACGATGTTACAATCTGATGAGAGGTGAGGTTAGTAGAAACCTGTTTCAATTAATATCAATGTTTATATATAAAAAAAAACATTGTTGAAACTAGTCTAAAATGAAACCGTATTCATGGGATTTTGTTTTTGAAAATTCAGAATCTCCATAAAAAAGTTAGACTAATATACAAATTTATTTTTATTTGAAAGTATATAAGGAGAGTATATAATTTAGATTCTGTTCTGAGTGGCGTTACTAGCGCTAATTTACAATACGGTTGTCGGCGCCATATTTGTAGGGAACAAACCGAACGATAAAATGGGACGATTCTTCGCTTCTATTTTCCCAGTTATTCTGTGAATGTAATGCACAAAAATGTATTACTCCTATCGAGGATAACTTCATTTGTTGTTGCTAATAACAAATAATTCAAACGAATATAATTTTAAAGTACTTGAATCAATTCTATTACCATTCCTACTGTTAGGAATAGTGTCAATATTAACTAGGTTTTTTTGTGCTATAAATAGATCAATGTCTTTCTATTGCCAGTTTTTTTTTAAATCTTTGCTATCGAATAATTAATATTCTCGATTTGAATGTGTTTCCTAGCTTTACAAATTATGTTTTTTCTTTATCAACTATTTAGATACATTATTATAGTGTAATTTCACCTAAATCAGGCCACCTCCCTACAGCTGGCCACTTTTGGTGGCCCAGAAATCGCTAATTGTTTCTTCGTGTGCATGAGATGGATATGTTTGTTGGCGCCATCTACTGGTACTATCATTTCGGGACGTTGCACCTTATTTCATCAAGTTGTAATTAGAATTAGGACGCGCGGTAAATTGAGGTGTGAATAACACAAATTAACGGAAAAGTTTCACTTTTAAACTTTTCTCAATCTTGCCACTAACTAAATAGCTCATTATAGAACACAAGTAAGGCAATTATTGGCTTCAACACGTTTAGAAAATATATTTTTAAATAGGTTCTTTGGGTGAAAATGATCCCTTCGTGTGCTTCTGTGCTAAGATGAGTATGTAGTCAATTTCACCTAAACCTGGCCATCGTATATTCCTAAATCCGGTCATGGCTAGGTTTGAGTTAATGTCACATATTTCGGAGTGTGGCTCTGATTTTGATAATTAAAAATACTTTTAGAATGAACGGCCATAATGTAGTAATTGTTACGACTTTAAAATGTCCATAATCGGCTAGAATAAGCCATATAATAGAAATTAATATATTATAAGTCCACAATAAATTGAGACGGTTGTCTTATAGTAACACTATAGTACTCAAGTTATTAATCGATTAGGTACTCACATTATGCCTTGTGAACGATTAATGTATGTATGTGTGGTATATGTTTCATGGGCTGAATGTAGGTCACATATTAGGGATGTTAACTGAACAACAGCTCCTATTCACACTCAAAGTCCATGCACACTAGGCTTTGGAATGAGACTGACATATTTGTAGCAGTTCAGACAGTCAACTCAAGCTAGATGTCCCAGCGAGCAGTCCAAACCACATTTAATGTACCACGGGCAACACTTCAAACCCACCTCAACGAGAAAGTAACACTTGAAGCAAATCCGGGGAGGATGTACAGGTTCACTTACCAACAAGTTAAAAATTGATTAACTATGCATATAATCGTATAGACATGGGTGTACGATTCAGCAAAAAAAATTTTTTTATATATGCTGGGCAGTATGCTAAAAAGTATGGTGAGAATTTCAAAGTTGGAAAGCGATGGAATAGGTTGTGTTGAATTCTGAAACGACTCCCTGATCTGAAGTTAAGAAAAGCAGAACCAACAGCAGTTGTTGGTCATCAGGGTATGGAACAGGAAGTCGTGACCTTGATTAAGCACAATATATTTGATAAATTTGGCACAAAAAATTGGAACATGGATGAAACTGGGATTGTCCTTGATCACAAGTCAATGAAGGTACTGGCTAGGTCTGGTACATTAGGTCAAGTGGAAACAATGAAGTTACAACAGTTATTGCAGCCGTTAATGCTGATGGAGGGAAGTCTTTAATAGATATGGCTGAGATTTTGTTAGATGTTACGCTTATGCATATCCTGATTAATACTTTGCATTTACTACTTGACATGTGACACAAACCATTTTTAACAATTAACGGTCTATGTCAGACACATTATGTTAAATTAAACAAATTGTGTTTTTTTCATGGTTATATGGCTATACAGTGATAAGTAATGTTTCTACGTGTATCTTCATGTAAATACAGATATGGCCAAGGCTGTAATGAGCACAATATACATGAGCGATGTGTATTGATATTTGGTGTCACTGCTATTTGATTGTATTTTTCTTGTTTTGCTGTGATGGTAAGCACGTATTTATGTACATGCACCCAATGTTCTCTTTATTATTATAATACGAATAAAATATTATTATTATTAGCCAGGAGTTGAAACGAACCCAGGTCTGAAACTTAGGTCTGGTATTAAAGTGCATTAAATAAAAAATACGTCACAAATTTCAATCCTTCCATATATCAAGATGTCAGTCAGATAGTATTAAAGGTAAGTCTGTCAAATGCTGACATGTAGAAGTTATAGCCGGATATTGCCTGGCCAGCAATCTGTACTATTCGTTAATCTGCATGATAAATGAATTAAAAATCTTTCTTCTATCTACAAAACGTTCGTCATACCGTTAATAAGCCAGTTGTAGGAGGTAAATACAAACACAGGCTTTGAAAATGTTTTTGTGGCAAAATGTATTCAACATTCACTCAGTCACTCACTGACTAATATATAATTGACTAAACATAACAGTAATAACCTTAAAATGATCTAGTAATGGACACTAATATAGAAAGTAAAACTGATAGAACAGGCGACCTCGTGTAAACCGATCCCTGGAAACACCGATGTTTTGTCAAAATATGGCTTGTTTGTTGTTACCAAATGTTTCAAAATCGGTATTAAATATTCTTGACAAACCAGCCACTATCTATTATTAATACTGTCCAAATATCAAATTGATTACTTCGGTTGTCAATATATCTGCGAATAGTTTTCAATTATCTGTCATCTAGTTCATCACCAAGTGTCTTATTATAAACTAATTTGTTGAAGTGCCATCTTATTATCTCAAATATGTAATTGGCCCTCGGTGCGGCACGTCATCTGGTGACACATAATAACAATACTAATTTAAGCAACTGAAGGAACCAATAATTCAATTGTATCACCGTCGATGTTGCCGTTATTCTCCTCAAACGCTCCAGTAACTGATACTTTGTGGCTATTATCGTCTCATTGTTATCAAATGGTTATTATTAGCCAAGACACCAGCTGCCATAATCAGCTATCATATTGTCGACTCCATCAAGTACAACAATCATACGTATAGAGAAAAAAGTTCAAGACGAAAAACATATATATATATATATATATATATATATATATATATATATATATATATATATATATATATATATATATTAGATCTACTGATAACGCTGAGCCAATCTGAAGAGTCAATATTTTTAATTGAAATTCTACTATGATCGTTTTTAATAAGAGATTGAAAGATGATACAATTTAGCGATGAGCTACTATTGTGTATCGTGCTAATTTTTAGTTTTGCTAAGATTACTATTTTTACTTAATTCGTTTTTGGAAATTTGTCTAAAATTTCGTTTGCCGTGTTTTTGTTGTTGTGTAACATATAAAGGGGATATTTAGCTGGCAATATGATCTGTTATGCGTAATATGACCTGTTCAGTTGAATGGAATTTTCCTTTCGGCGCTTTCTCGGTAAAGACAAAATACACCTGATGAATTGTCACGATATTCCCCATATTTTGATCTAATTGATCACTTGGTATTTTTGCCCTTGGTTATTGCCACATAACTTCAGAAAGTTTAATTTCTACAATTTAAAATTTGATCAATGTAAAATAAACTTATTTTGTTGTGTCATATTTTTAATTTTTCATGGTTCACAAACATTGATAAAGATAAATAAATAGATTAATCAAAAATAATAATGATGATACATAAATTGGTTACGTTTTTTGCCAAATCGTTTTAATGCAATTAATCGATGCAATATAACTAATGCTTCACTGTACACACATCAATTGTAATTAAGTACACACTCACTGGAACTAAGAATCTCTCGTTATGTTTATTACAGGCAGGTCTGTTCCCATTCATCTTTCTGATCAAGAGATCAACATAATTGCAATTGTTGATGACAGACAAAAAACAAAGAGAATAGTTACGAAAAGAATACAAAATAAATCCACCGATTAAAGCCAGATATTTCCTTGAAGCAAGCAGATGTTGAGATGATAGCTAACGAATAAAGAGAACGCTTCTGTAATCTAACATATTCGAAACAATATCCTGAACAAAAAGCCAATACAGAATCAGAGTGTAATGTTAATCCTTTAGAAAGCATGATGGAGTCTGTTATCAGAGATTCACTTGTGAATTACATGATGGATCACAACCTCTTTTTTGTCTGGGTTGCTGGATAGTGAGGCCCCTATTGACGTAATGTATTTGGATTAAAAAAAAGATTTTGATATTGTCCCTCACTAAAGATTACTGAGGAAATTGAAGGCATATGGCGTAACTGGTATGGTACTGGAGTGGATCCAAGATTTTCTAACTGGGCCAAGGCAGAGCGTGGTAGTAAATGGTAAGCTGTCATCATGGGCAGATATCCCGAGTGGAATACTCCAAGGAATTGTCATAGGTCTCGTTTATCGTTTTCACAAATGATCTTCCAGACGTGGTCAGCAGCAGTACAGCAAATGTATTTGCTGATGACACGAAGCTGTTCCGTACAGTTCAGACAGTTCAGGATTACCATGACAAACCCATGAAATGGTCACACAAGTGCGCAACTAAGTTTCAATGAAGCCAAATCCCCCAAAAAGAACTTCTAGGTAGCTCGAATCAGAGATTAAAATACCAGATGGAAACCGAATTGAGAAGGAGTTGGGTGTATTTATTGACAAAGTACTGAAATTCCATGCCCGTGTCTCCAAGGCAGTAGAAAAAGGATGACACTTGTTAAGCTTAATAAGATCCACTTTCACATGTCTAGATACTGTCGCCACGCCTACACTGTTCACCACTATGGTCCGACCACACGTAGAATATGGGAATGTAATCTGACATCCAAGATTTAGGCGTGACAGGGTAGAGATAGAAAAGACTCAGAGACGGGTCACCAAACTAATACCAAAGCTGAAGCATCTCCCATACGATAAAGAGCCCCATCATTACCATCACTGCAGCACCGTATGACAAAAGGGGATATAATGCAGATATACCAAATCATAAATGGAATTGACAGAATAGATAGCAAGATATTCTTCGAGCTAAGTTCTGGATTAGCCGCCCCAGGACACAGCCAAAAGCTGGTAAAACAACATGCTAGATTTGGCATTCGGCTGTCAGTCTTTAGCCAGAGAGTCGTAGACGACTGGAACTTGCTCCCAGCTGAAATAATCGAAAGCAGAGCAATACAATTTGGCACGATTGTTATGATTTAAATAAAGTGTACCGGTGAAGACCGGAATAAACAATCAGGCAATGCTTCTATGTTCCGTATATCCGGTATCAATGTATCAAGAGTTAACAAGCGGATCTTGGATGCCAGTTTTGAGTAATTAAGAAATTGAATCCCTACAAATAGTGCTGATAGTAAACCTATTTTGACAATGATGGATTTAATAAGAAATAACAGAGGTGGTGTGAAAGTGTGTAATGAAGGGTCTACTTACACTAAAAGTGTTCAAACATGTCAGCAATCAGATGGGAATGTTCCCAGTGTAGAGGTCAATCGTGTAAAGGGGCAAAATACTTAAGGGGCAAAATATCGCGGGTAAAAAGACCAGAATGGTTATTGACTGGATCCCGTGTCTCCCACACAAATGTACAATATGTACCATGCATACATGTGTACGTACATTAAAGATTATAGAGAAAATAATACGTCCTTAAATTGACCATCCAAGGACGATTATCAAATATTTGATAAAATATTGATAATAAAAAGTGTTTTCCTTTATTACCTGTGTGGAAGATGACGTTGTAATCATTTAATGTTGATGTAATATCAGTATTAATTATTATATTAATTACTACTTCGATCATAGATCAATTCGTCAAACAATTCAATCAGCCAGTGATCTACTCAGCCACCCAATTTTAATATTAGGAAATTATGAAATTATGTTCCTTACTCTTCATCTCCATTAATTCTATATATATTGTATGTGACGAGTGATTCAGAGTCTAAGATTTAGTTATTAGCTCAGTTCATTCAGATAATATTTCAACGCAATTTAAACTGTCTTTGACTCGTGTCATTTTCTAATTCATGCTTTCGTATAAGGTATAAGCCATTTTACCCGTTCTGTGCTGGAGTTAAAAATGATTTATATATTTTAAAATAATATTAATATACATATAACATTTAGCCGATGTGGCATGAAAGAAGAAGACTGTAGGCGTTCCTTGATATATGAAAACTATTTCTCTACCGTGCTGAGGCGATGATACATTCTTGGGCCGCACGTAACGTTTGATCAATAACTAGCGACGAGTGTAGTATAAACACTTCCGGTATAAACATGTCTTGTTCAGAAAAGGCGAATTTGATCTAAACTCGGCAACCAGATGAGATTGTTTTGTTTATATTTGGCATAGTGATAACTACAACTGGACCTTGATACCTTACTTGTTAAGGTATCGGTTTCCAACTCAACGCTGCTTTCGTAGTTTATGTGTTTTATGTAACAAATTTAGTTGCATATAAAATTCAACTTAGTTGTATGTGGCAATAACAAGTTTTCCTAGGTCCAGCTGAGTCCAGTTTGTACTATGGCATTCAAGGCTGGCTCTAATCTGCTTGTCATAAATAACAGTCAAGCACATTGTTATAATAAAAGTTTGAATAGTATACATTTGGTCTGTTTTAGTGTAGATGTCAGTTTTTGAGACCAATTAAAGGGACTGGTCACCCTCAGATCATAATTTTTAAATATGTAATGCTCTGGACAGTAGCAAAATATGCCACAATAATAATAACGAAATATACCTGATATCACAGATATAGGGCAATAATCCAAATTACTGGAGGGCCGCCATTACAGCTACACCGGATGCCAGATTCTAAGGCGGGAAGGGGAAAGTTAAGTGTTGTGACGTCACCTGGGATAGGCGTACATATAAACACCAGTTAGTGTTCCCGGTTCTCCTAGCCCTTTCTTCGATGATTCCACTTTGTTTTCGAAAAAATACCATTGGTTCTTCTGGCTCAAACGGATATCCTTATGTATCTTTCAAGGCGTAAGATTATTGCATTATGTTCTGGAATTATTCCTGGCTAATACTTGTTTACATGCTTTTGTACGGGCTCTACAAACTTCCGGTCAAACTTGATGGGTTCAAGTCGCGTCAAAATTCAGGAGCTTCCGATCTCTGTCTAGGTTCAAAATGGCTGCGCTCACAGGCTATTAAAAGTCGATTAATTATCACTTTGAACTGGGTTATTTAATATGTGGGTGATCGTTTTCATGTTTAGACATCGTTTATGATATTTGTGAACATAACTCTATTAATCCTGAAAATATTAAACGAAGGTGGACTGTTCTTTAAGCTATCAGTTTTAATAGTAGTCGCTTCCGTTTCAAGATTCTCTGTGCCTTATTATACATAGCTAAAACACACGAATTCTGGTGTTAAATGGTATTTGTTGTATTTTAATATTAGATTGATGTATGTATAGTTTTATTTATGTATAGATTTATAGAGGTATAGCTCTCAAAGGATGTTTAGATGTTGATGTTCTGAGCCAGTGCCATTCCCCAGGATGGTAACTGTTATTATGAGCTGACATCACCATGCCGAGCATGTATTCTTTTAATGTATTATATTTCGAGAAGAATGATTTAAATACATAGAATATGTATTTAATAATAATACCCCATTTAGAATAGACTCTTAACTCCAATACAACGAGCATCACGTAGTCTGTATATGTCTTAATAGATTTTAGAAATATCAATTACTGTTTTCTAATTCTGATAACGACCTCCACTTCTCTGTTTATTTATCATTATAAAATAATCACTATCACGTACAAATCCCGAACTACCTATATTCCAGGTTGTGATAGTTGTCAGCAGTTGTCTATAATTACTGTGATAGTTGTCTGCAGATTAAAATTCTGACAGTTATCTACGGATAGTAATTGTGATAGGTGCTTACAAATACTTATTGTGGTAATTTTCTAAAGGTCATAATTGTGATAGTTAACCAGGCAAAATGAATGTAATTTGGGATTCTCTGTTAGTATAATTTACATGCAGTACACAACTGGGATTATACCCTCAGAGAATACTACTTCAACTATAGGCTCACATTACCCCCCCACCCAAGAATTAGATGGTCATAGCACTGTGTATCAAATTACGTTAGATATTGATGAGATATTGATGAGCCATTGACGAGACACGACACTCCCAACTAGAAGGAGTTTGGTATTATCCTTTTATATGGTCCGGTTATAAGGAACGGTTATAAAACAAAAACACGCTTACAATGAACAACTGTCTTTGGTTCCATGCTTTCGAAATTAATGTATTTAGTGCGTGATGTATTTTGTTCAGCCGTGACCGAAAAGGTACCGAAAATAGAAACTTAGTAGAAACACGGGTAACACAAGCATTCCAAACAGGACCTGGCTATTTGAAAAACAGTGTCATCGTATATCGACTTGATAAATTAAATGGCAGTTAAATTTAGCTGTATTTCCATCGATGTCTTTGATGAAGACAATAATAAAACAAGACAATCAATTATATTAGGTTTCGCTAGTCTCATGACCATCTAATGTAGGCCTATTTAACTGTAGTCGGATACAGCCACATACACCTGTAAAAATTAAACTTAATAAAACTCTAACAATACAGGTATACTTTACGGGTGTTTCATCATTAGTATCACCATATGGTAAATTAAACGCTCCTGTGTCAGATTCTTCAACTGAGATTGATGAATTAGATACCTATAATTGTATTATTAACTAATCAGTCTGGTAAATGCATATATTTTCCATATCTCAATTTTTGCACAAAAACCGTACGAGAACATAACGATTATCCTCAACTCAAATAGCTATTGCTATCAAATAGTTAAATCTTTTATTGACCAACTTATGATATTTCAAACTGTCATCATACTGTAGCATTTGTGAAAATCCATTATAGCTCCATATATGTGTGTTACACTGTAATAATTGCCTGTTTATTAAATCATTTACCATTATCATTGAATTACTGTTGTTGTTGTCACACTTTTGTGGGCTATGACAGAAAAGTTCTGACTGAACCTATTTCACAAAGTGGAATTTACCAATGTAAAGACTGTATTTACATCAGAAACATCTCACTGGTTAATGTTTTTAGTGCATATCTCACATTGAGATATCAAAGTAAGTATCGAAATAGGCCAGAAAATGACAATAGTAAGTAGTTTCGACGATTTGTTTTTGTACGATTATGTGTGGAATGGTATGCGAAATTCCACAGCGGAAAGTGGTCATAAAGATATGCCTCAGACAAAGGCCATCGCTAGCAATATGCTAAGGTATGACTGAACCCAGCCAATGGAAGGTCTTGTTCACGTTCTCATGGATGTTACGTACTATAAGTTATTGGAGTTTGTTTTTAGCTACAAATATACCCTTCATTATTGTGCTATGACTATTAGCTGCGCACCTCATTTGTACTGTTGGTGAAAAAGAAGCATTCGCGAAATTGATTGACTTCGTTATTTTGGTTTGTAATTTATTTTTGCAACAAACTGCAACAGTTAAAAAATTACGAAGTAACAGCGATTTTATTCTACTTGAAAATTGGCCATATTCACCTTCACTTCTTTACTTGCTCCTAACTACTGAGATTACACAGCATTAACAATTATGCCATTGAGTCATCGCGAATAAGATCAATTTTGTGATATGGACATTTCTCAAACTTGATTCAGAAGAACAGCTAAGGTACAGCATGAGAGATGACTTGACTAAACGTAATAGTTTAAATTGATTATGAAATACCGGAAAATGCCAATTAAAGACTGTTTTTCACCGATTTAATGACTCCAGCTATCAGAGATATATGTGCAGATTTCAATCTGCGCTAGACTTTAACTTAGATGATGGCATTACCTAACCAAACACATCCACATTTAGCTAATGCAAACAATAAAACCACTACAAGTATTATTGTAGATATTGCACTCTGTAGATGAGTATTGTTAAAAGTTCGTAATTTGTTTTCTCTATAAAACATCATTTGTTGAATTGTTTATTAATAGCTAATAAATCGCGTTAAATTGCGATTGTAGTAAGTCGCTCAACTGGATGTAAATAAATATTTTAATTCAAAACAACGATGCATCCATCCATTATTATATGGTTTGAATTAAAACAATGTCATCGATGATTGGGTCAATAAAATCAACCTTGACCGTGTGTATCGATGTGTGAGCTTTTATATATACTTTGTCATATAAGTCAGGTAAACATAACAAAAGGTTAGCAGAATTGGAGACAGACTACAATAGATTAAATTAGCCCGAAGCTGCCCATCCCATTTATATAATAGATGAACTTGTTCTAAACGGATTACTGCACTTTTATGCTAGTTATTTAGATAGATTAGAATTTGTATAGAGTACATTAAGATGATTACCCGCTATTAACTGATAAGATGTGACGAGGGCCACCAAGTTTGCCGATGGCTACAGTTGTAAACTACTTTACCAAATAAGGTGTCAATACTTCACCGTTGTCATGAAAATATAAAAATATAAATCTGTTCTGCACATCCAAATGATACAAGACAAAGTTTCACATCACTATTTAGTCGTTGAAATTGTAATAGAAACATTACAGCAAACAAATATAATTATACAGTAATGACCACATGATGATTCATCCTTGTTATCCGTTACTCACGATACGGGATGGTATATTGTAGATTTTGTGACGAACACATTAACTAATTTATCTTAGGGAAAATCCAGATTACATATGAAATCCAATCACCCCATTACCTAGTTCTGGAAGTATGAATTATATAATAAATTGTACACAAGTATATCTGCCTGTAGTTATTTCATTTCTGTTCAACATAGTTAGAATACAGGTGCTTCATTCAGGTGTAAGTGCAGTAAAATGTATTAATGTTTGTATATAAACGTTTGTGAAACATTCGCTGCTGGTGAACATATAGTTCGTTATTGGGCTAAACTTATGAACTGGACATAGACATTTGAGTGGCATTTATAAATATTTAACATATAAGTCGCTTTTTAAAACCGATATCGAGCAACGTTCAACCTAATATCCGTAATTAAATTGAAGTTGTTTATTGCAAAAATGGCTACGGTGACTGCTCATCCCAATCCAATGAAGCTTGCACATGATCTGTGAACACGTGTTTGCTTACTGTCATATTCAACAAATATGATGTCATTTAGAGGGCTATTTAAAATGATTATTTTACGTAAGTAAAAAAGACCATAGAACAAAATATATATGAAATGTATACAACTATAATTTGGGACTAAAATGTGTTTTGAAGTTGATTTCGGTACATACCAATGTTACTGCCTCGAGATGATCACATTTACTCCATGATAACAATGTTAGCTAATCGTTAAGATCGTAGAAAAAGAAAAGAAAAGCTAAAGAAGGTGAGTAATTTCGGAAACTTCTGGAATATATTTACCGACGTACCTTCTAACCAAAACAATTTGTTTAGAAATAAAATAATTAAACAAACATGATTTTGTAGCTTTATTTCTTTAAACACTACAAACAAAAACAGTTTCAGTAGATATATAAAAGGTCCGTATTGTTGCTTTACTTCGAACTCGAATACCTTGACTACGCATGTCTGTTGGCAAACAGGCTTTTTTAAAGGTTTCTAACATCATTCTTTGAACTTCTGTGAAGGCTGCACAATTTACCAAAATTCGAAAGTGATGTCTTGCGATTAATTGTGAAGGTAAAGAAGCATTTCGCCAATTCACAATCACCATACGTTCTTATTTTGATAATGTCTTGCATTCAGCGTAATGTATGATTACAATAATTTTTCCTCAATCAAGTTCCAGTTCGTTTCTGTGACAGTCGCCTGTTATATGTCAGATGTTATTGTTGTGGAATATCGTAGCAAATCATCCACACGCAATGATTATTATTGTTTGCCGTGTGTAACAATTAAAGAACCACTCTGATGCTGCTGAATAAGGCGCTGACCACTTTTGGATATGGCAATGATGTATATAATTGCCACACACTTTTCTGTTATTATTGCCAAACTCAGTGAGACAAATTCCGATTATTCTCTAAGAAACTGGTACCTCTGTAAATTCATCCGAAACTCGGTCGCAATGTAGCGAAACAAAGTTGTGAAACAATGTAGTGAAACAATGGATAAATAGTATTTAAATGTGGCGGGGAATATTAAGTATAAAAAGAGTTGGTCCATTTATCCAATGAAGGTCAAATATTATCTCCGTGTGGCCTCCTCAAATTAAGCGAATTTAATAGAGGTCAGCTGATATTCTCACAGTAAACAATTCCTTCTGTTTGTTATTGTGATATACATTTTACAGAAGTTCTATCCTGCCAACTGGATTTATAAATGTATTATCTTTTATGGAGTGCCGATTCTTCATCAACGTATCACTTGCCGTCTATGATGGGTCTTTTCTCCAGTTGTATGGTGAATCATGTACGTGTCGAAGAAAACACAGCTCCAGGTGTTATGTTAAAATAATGTGTATTGGTTGGCACTGATTGAATACAATTGCTGACAGAGACCTTATGACGTATGAGGCCAAGGCGTTTCTTTGAGGCGGAAATATTCATTATTCCTCTTATCATGGAATTGAGTGGGTTTATAATTTTGTTGACCAGACCCAAGGTCAGCAGATGTTGAGGGATCCACCAACACAACAATGGGGTAGAATATACTTAACAGGACGTAAATCTTGACATTTCCGCGCGATATTTGTTACGGGAAGGTCATCTGCTTCTTCTTAATTAGATGGGGATATCTCTAGATGATCCACTGCTCTTGTTTTATCGACAAATCGTATATGCAACGAATACACTTTAGTGTAAATAAGGGTTTGTGAAAGGTATGAATCAATAAATGGTGAACGGTTAGAAATCAATTCTGGTTTTTATATTTCTTTCGAATATTTTGCTATATAACAGATTACTTAGATTAGTAAAACATTTTCTTACATTGTTTCCCCTATGAATGTTTCTAAAATAATTTTAAATTATCACTGCAGTACATTTATGGTTTTCTATCTATGATTACGGTTTATCGATCAAAGAGAAATATGTTCTGTACAAAATGACTCATCATGTCCTATTGATCTAAAGAATCATAATACAAATCATTATTAATTGGTTCAAACGTTTATTAACAAAAGCAATAAACAGAACATATGTAATATACAACAAACATTTGACTATTCAAGCATTGGTATCTACAAAACGAATACATTCATCAACACCGTAGTATGTGTATATTTAGTATGTATATATTTATGTATCTTAGTATGTATGCATGTATGCCTCTATGTATGTATTTATGCATATATGTATGTAAGTATCAATAAATAAATAAATAAATAAATCAATCAATCAATCAATCAATCAATCAATTATTCAATCAATCAATCAATCCATCCATCCATTCATCTATCTATCTATCTATCTATCTATCTATCTATCTATCTATCTATCTATCTATCTATTTATAATACTATTTATTCGGTTTTATCATAAAACTAATTAATAAAACATATAATAATATATAATTAATTAATATATATATATATATATATATATATATATATATATATATATATATATATATATATATATATATCTGTGTGTGTGCGTATGTGTTTCTCATAATATACATATCACTTGATTATACAGATTAACTGTAACATGCATACGCAGCTTTCTATAATTACATAATTATATATATTTAATATACGTGAGCGCCATCTCAGAACTCAAAAATATAAAGAACATCTAACTGGGCCAACAGAACAGTTACAAGCTACGCTGAGCGGTCGCCATAGTAGGAAAAGTACTACTTGGCTCTGGCCCAATCTTTTTCCGGCATTTCTCTAAATGTAGCATTTCAGCTAATTCCTTTCTGAAATTTGGAGCACTTAAGCAGTAGAGAATAAAGTTAACTGCATTATTAACATACGCCAGTATGTTGAAAGATGCCCAAATTACGGAAAGTGTTTTGAGTTCTGCATTGCTATTTGCTCTTTGAACCCAATAATATCCTGTGCTGACGAGGACAGTTAGTGGTCCAGTCGTCAAGAAGAAGACAAAAGTAACTATTATAAAGTTAATGTCATCGTGTTATTTCTTTTGTTGGTACTACTTTGTTTCTTTGTCTTTTGTAGGTAGACGAGTCGAGTTATGATGGCAACATTAGATGACAACATTACGGCAAAAGGAGCAAATGAACAAATGACAAAATCTATCCAGTTCCACACCCGTGAAAAATACATATATCTTCTTTCGATGGCATCACATACACCATTTTCTAGGTCTTGCGTCCAGAAGAAATGCAAGTTGACGATGACCAGAAACACACCTGTAGCTGTTATCTGAATAATAGCGGATTTCTTGGTGAATATATTTCTGACACGATGTGGAGCGAACACAGCGAAGAGACGTTCGAAACTAACCAATACCAGGATCCAGGATTCAAAATCGACGAAAAAATAAGAGCAGAAAGTGTGAATCTTACAGCTGGCAACGGAGAGTAGTCTTGTATCAATTCCTGAAATGGCATACGTCCAATTCCGCACGAACCAGTTATATAATACAGCTGTATCAACAACAGCAAGTACCATCAGATAGAGCGCGGTAGTGTGTCGACGAAGATTTTTCCTCATCATTACAGCCAGAGAGAGACTATTGCCAATTGTTCCTAACACAATAAGAAAGATCCCTCCATGAAGCCAAATGTTGTACGTGAGTTTTGATGTGTTAGGATCCAGAATATTGATTGTTGTCACGTTACTACTAGTTTCATTTGATGACAATGTCCTGTTTGTGATGGTGTCCATTTTTGCGAGATGTGTGTAAGCGCTCAGACGACGTGGAGTCTACAGAATCGTACAGACGACTGATCACTTATGTCTGACTCTTCTATTTTGATGTAAATGCATCCCCCTTTAAGGCATTCGTTTGATGTCACGTGTTGGCCAATCAGTGTTCATCCCTAGCGCATCTCTAATAAACTGCACGTACACAAAAGCCACTAGTGTCATTATAGTGTACAAAGTTGACTCTTCTCTGCCTTGATATATCAGCATTTTTACAATATAGATTCTCATATAAAAGAGAGCATCACGTAGGTAGATTATCATATGACAGCGAAGAGTTATAAATGGAGTATTTACTTCTATGTGTGTGTGTATCACTACACACGAACAGACGCACACATAGACACATACTCACATACACGGAAGCACGCAGACACAGACACACATAGATACTTGCACAGGCACACACACTCACGCACGCACACACGCAAGCACGCGCGCACACACATTGATATATGTATAGTTTTATTATTGTAAATGGATGTATAGGTTGCAAAGGATGGTTAGATATTGATGTTCTGAGCCAGTGCCACTCTATATGTATCCTAAAGCACACCTTTATCTTGCCCTTGCAAGATATCAGACTATTTCGATCCAGATTCCTTATTACACCAATGTAAGAAAGTTATCCGGTTATTACAACATGTTTAACTCCCATTAGCTTTGCTACGCATAATGTAGAATCTCTATTGTTTTCCTCTTGTTTGGTCTGGTGAAATGACCTATTAATTCGGACAATGTTATTTGATGGAAAGTTACTCTTCTGGACTATAGGTGAAATAGATCAAGCGGATAGGCTGTTTAATTTAAATCCCACCACACCTAATTGCATATACTTAGGGACAATAAATTAGGTGCGGATAAACGTTCACGTAATGATCAACGGAAACGTATGATGATTAGCTATTTGCTCAGGTTTGAGACGATACTTCGTTATAATCCAGTAATAATCCATTGCGCAGAATAGCTACTTTATTTTTTAGGAGCTAAATCACTTCACTGCTTCCATATGGAATTGGTGTACATTTTCTCACGTGTTGAACAAACTGTAATGTTGGTTAACACGCCGAGGGCCTATAAAAGGCTTAACTTTTTACTCAGGTTGGAGAACAACTTTCTACGCCAGACCAGTCGGACGCCTATGGATAGCTGGGATTTATTTAGTTATTCGAACCCAAAATAAAGCTGAGGTCAGCATCAGTAGTGTCGAAATGTTTTGTGTATAGTTTTTTTTTAACCACAGTAAATTACTGCTGAATGTAAACTCTGGTATCAAAGTATTTATCTTGAGTATGTAGTAACTCGCCATTGAACCACACACACTGCGAGCTGTGGTGTCAAATGGTATATGTTTGTGTACGTGCTTCCGCTTTTGGACGTAGCCTGCATGTAGCCGCTTTCCTATAGGCTTGACATATTTGTCGCGTACGAAAAGCGGATTAGCTGGGTCCCACAGGCTGATGAGCAGCCCAGACACATGTGTATAGGTCTACGATTGTATAAATATGTGATGTAGAATATTTTATACTTAAATTGATGTATGTATAGTTTAATTAATGTATATGGAGGCATAGGTCTCACAAGATGTTTACTCTATATGTATCCTAAACACAAACGCACACATGCATGCACACACACACTCACCCACGCACACACGCACGAACTAAACAAACACGTACAAATACACACATACACATTTTTTTGTATAAGTTCGCATACAATTTTGAGAAGAGTCTTAAACGGCGGTAAATATGACATTAGTTAGGAACATGATTTTAAGCTTGTTCCAGTATATTATGTCAGTTGTTGGTGGTAACAGTCCTACTTCAGTTCTGTTTAATGCCAACGAATTTTTTTAATGAAGATTAAAGGGATAGTCTACCTTCCTTTCAAATTTTGAGGACTAATACAAAATGTGTAAAAGATCACCCACCTATTAAATAATCCAGCTCAAAGTGTTGATTAATCGACTTTGAAGCTAGACAGAGGCCGGAAGATCCTAAATGCTGACGTCACTTCAGCGTATTCGGTTGACCTGAAGTCGGTAGAGCCCGTACAAAAGCATGTAAACATGTGTGAGCAAAGAATTATTCCAGAACTAAACGGCATTATCTTGTTAAAATTATGTCGTGAATGACATATAACCATATCAGTTTCAGCCAGAAGGAACCTGACAAGAGGAAGATCATTCAAAGTCGCTGAGAAATTAATGCTGAAGAGAAAATATAATCCGCACAATCTATACTAGATCAGAGAGCGCCGATGTGACGTTAGAGAATTTAAGTTTTCTCCTTCCCGCCTTAAAATCTGGCTTCCGGTGCAGCCGTAATGGCGACCCTCCAGTGATTTGGATTATTTCCCTATATTTATTGTATCAAGGTATATTTCGTGATTAGTAATGTGGAGATTTTGGTTATTGTTCTAAGCATTACATAGTTAAAAATATTTTCTGAGTGTGGACTGTCCTTTTAACAGTAGGCACATTATTAGACAATGTTCTCTCCAAGTGTTTGCTCTGTTCACGAAGGGAATAAGTGTAGCATTTTGCTGTTTTCCTGTCAATTTCACAGTGTAAGTCATTTTGCTTTTATTCCCAATTAAACAGTGATTGCCGAATGAGAAGTGAACCATTTGACGTATGAGAAGTATAAACAGCTTTATATCGTTTGATCTCTTTTTGTCCCAAAAGTCAATAAAAGATCAAGAAGTTTGGATTACACTTGATTCTATATAATTAGTAAAACATAAGAGAATAAAAATATGGCTTATAATTATTTGTTTACAGTAGAAACCGAATGATTAGGAATTCGTATTGGTAATATTTATAAAAAAATGTACAATGTAATTGGACGGTAATGAAAAGAGAAAATTGTAACTATTATTAAACACTTTCAACGATTTACAGAAACACTTACTTGTTACAAAAATGGAGATTACAAAGATGGACAAAAATAAAATTATTTACATATTCGCTATTAGCGTCTTCTTTTATAACAAGCAATGTGGCAAAAGAAATTACTTATCTGAACATTATCATTTATGTGTGTATGAATCTATTATAAATAACTATAGTAAATACAAATAAATATATAGATCATCTGTTATAACTCTACAAAATCAGATGATTACCAATTTACCTAGTCATTTATGTGTCTCTATTTAAAATAATACATAAAAATGATCGTCCATTAAACGATTTTATGTATTTCATATTTTCGATCAGTCATGATTTTCTCCCAGAAATCACACAGCTGCTGAAGTGCGCTGTGGTTGAAATATTTAAAAGTTGAATGGATAATCCTGAAATTATTATACTTCGTCTCTGTTAGCCAGAAAGATTTTGGACAAAGTGATATGGTCATTTAGCAGGAATTAAACTGCACTATTCTGAATTTCCTATAGATGATCGATGTTATAATCGTACAATGAGTATTTCCGTAAAGAAATGTAGCTAACATTTCTTGAGTAAAGAATGTTTCAGAGTTTGTTTTTTGAAAAGAGCTATCGCTTTTATGAACTATGATCAATTGCATGAATTCCGATCGAAAATATTAAAAATATGTAAAATAGATGTTTCACATATAATAATTATGTTCTAAAGGCAAGGTTAAAGTAACAAGTATTTTATGGATAAAAATAATGTCAGACATTGCATGATTTTAATAAGATAGTAGAAAGCTCTACATGTTGATGTCACATGTTTGTTCATGTTTAACAGAGAATAAAAGATTCATATAATATGTAATGTTAGTATTTTTCAGGTTTCTAAGATTAGAAGACAAAAACCGCCTGACTGCCTGATTGACTGATTGACTAACTGACTGACTGACTGACTGACTGACTGATTGATTGATTGACTGATTGATTGATTGATTGACTAACTGACTGAATGACTGACTGAATGACTGATTGGCTGGTTGGTTTGTTGCTTTGGGGTCTGGTTGGCTGGCTGTTTGGTTGGCTGGCTAGTTGCATAATTGGCTGACTCTCTAGGTAGCTGATAATATAATCAAGTTATAGTTATTTTGTCTAATACTTCATGGTTGCTAACGTTATTAGATGTGCACGGTGGTTTAATATTAAAATATTACCTAATGATAACTATAACACATCCAACACGAGAGTGGTTTGTTTCCGGTGAAGATGTCAGAGAAGAAGCCTAACGATAGAACCATCATCAGACATACTATATCCACCATATGACCTAGATACATTATCAATAGGTCCATTACCAATGACATAAAGTAATAATTATTTCGTACTAAGGTACATCAGTCTACTTTTAAAATGTGGATCCACTTATTGTAAATGGAGTCATACATGTTGGTGGTTTAAATTAAAAAGTTATAACTTAATAACTAACCTTTGATGCGAAAGGCTGTCATATTACCAGCATATAATCACCAGTTTCGATACTGATCCTAACGACATATATATTGTAAAGTAGGCTACACAGAGAGATATACAGAAGTTTTGAATTCTGCAAGCAGGTGTCATAATCATAATTCTTCCGATGTGTGTCCTTTCAGCAAAAGATGACAGACTGACCTTTGAACAGGACGTCTGCTAATAAACCTCTATCCACACGAATAGGAATAGACTAGTTTAGGCCTGTGAAAGTTAAGTGAAAAGAGTACTCTAAAACAGAATGGTGGCTTGATAAGAAGAGCTGATGATATAGAGTTAGCCGTATTATTGATAACAGATTTTTGTTTGAAAATAATAGAACCTTTCATTATACGCCATCATTATCGCAAGTTGATCATGCCTGACAATAGATTTAACTTTGTCGGAGCCAACTAAGAACCTCACCAAGAGTTGTTCACTTGAAATAAGTTTAAGATTCACAGCTTTATGTTGGAAATAAAATAATTGAATGGTGCTTCGTCGACTTAATGTATCTCATTTTCGAGGATTATTGGAGGGGATGATTCGTACCGTTAGACAGGTGTTATATGATGTATTATGATAGCATAATTAGATGGTGAAGCTCTGAAAACCGTATTTATGTGAGTTGAAGCTATTTTAAATGTCAAACTTATTACCAGAAATTCTAGCTGCTAGTATTATAACAAACTATCGTCGGTGGTGTTGTATCATTAACTAATCTATAATAAGAATATTTTCCAGAATAAAATATTTAAGAGGATTTTAATTACATATTGCATATGATTCTGCAGAGGTAATAAATAACAACACAGTTTAAACAATTATCTGTAATCATAATGTGAAATGTTGCTTAACGGCCACTTTTGTAGACATGTCAGGCTAACTGAGCCAAGCAATGTTCGAAGTCGATGAGGTGAAGTGAAGGGTGAAATATCCCTCACACATAGAATTTAAACTCTGATTGTATAAGTCTTTGTTAATCGGCGCTAGACCTTAAGTAACAGAAATTCCAATAACTGAACTGGATTTTAAAATTATGGAGTTCACTACCGATGTTGCTCATTAACTGAAACGTTGTCATTTATATTGTATCTCTGCATCGATCTAGGATCCCATTACATGTGGCATCATAAATACTGCAATACAAAAGTCCACCTATACAGTAGTAAACGTATTCCATGGTTTACTTTGTTGCTCTAATCAGGGGGTGTATATTTAAATGAATTATTAGAATTCTGTATCGGTTTCAAATGCAGATCTCTCTCTGACTCTCCTCCTCTTATATATATATATATATATATATATATATATATATATGTGTGTATGTATGTATGAGATATGTATGAGCGATAATAGGGTAATTTCGGAAGTAAGCGATTGGACATTCACCAGTTCACGCATTCGCGAGTGAAGTAAAATTTGACTTATTCGCATAAACATTTAAAATTACTTTGGCTTACTCAAAGCTTCTTATGGGTATGTATTGTAGTCACTATTAAACTGTTAAACTAGTCTAGGAGGTATTACAGTGAGGGCGGCAGATTCCTGTATATGCCACATATGAGGTATAAAAGACGGTATGTGATAGGAAGAGGGAAATATTCACATTCAGGCCCAGTGTGTTGACTTATTAATTTAGCTTATACCAATAGAAACAAATACACATCAATCCAACTCTTATTTTGAACCGGGGCCGGGTATCGGCGGGACAGGTGGCTGCTCTAGATGCACGCCTGCACTTTCTGCAGCTAATTCCTCACAATTAATACTGTCTGTGACCATTTTTCGCGAGTGGTTGAAAGTTGTAGGGCTTGATATGCCTGAAAATGTCAAACGTTTCGAGCGTGGTAATGCATCTGATAAGGAAAAATATAATTGTTTGTTACGTTATATTTACTTCGAAATTTGAAATTACTTTTCCCGTCACCTTTAAATCTGGAAATGATCACAGAAAGATTAAGACCGATGTTATACTTGATAACTACTAACTTTGTATTATCTTAAGTATTGGTCATAGGCATAGGGTGCAGTTCAATGCAATAAATATTTTCCTGTCACAAGTGTCTCTTATGAGACTACGATAGCTTTGGAATCTATTTATGCCTACGTTACACGTGGGTCCAAAACACCAAGACTCATTATCATTTACTGCCTGATTCTATACCAGAAACGAGAACCCAAACGTGTCAGCTAATTATGTCAGATAACCCGAAATAACATATGAGAGAAACAACACACAGAGGCCGCCACAGATTAGATGACCTATGCATATGCTTTCTTTCCCCACGTTCCATGTTCTTGGTCCATACTACAATACACTAATTAAATGTTATCGCTGTCCCCAAACAACTATAATCTAACTTAAGTTCAAAGCCGAGGATTCAAATGTTGTCTGATGCCATTAATACCGACGAATTGCTTACAAACCCGAGTCCCAACTTGGATGGTGCGTTGTCAGAATATGATACGGTGTTATCCACAAACACGCACGATTTAAAAGCCACACAACGTTGTCAGAATATGATATGGTGATACGGTGTTATCCACAAACACGCACGATTTAAAAGCCACACAACGGTGTCACGCCCTACAGTTTCCTGGTTTACCGATGAGATCAGGGAAGTCAAACGTGTCCTCAGACAATATGATAGAAAATGGAGAAGAACCCGCCTAAATGTTCCCCGGCAAATATTCCAGAACCAGAGATTACGCCGGAAGGATCTTATTGACGCCAATGAGACATGTTACTTCAATAATAAAATAGGCCAGTGTGCAGTAGATCAGAAAGTTATCTTTAAAATTGTAAACAAAACCCTACATACAGCGGATGATTGCTCCCTACCGCCATATGTTTCAGAAATTTAAAGAATCCGCCATGAAATTGATAGCGAAATTGCTGATGGTTCAAGACTTGGTTTGACACTGACAACAGAACATCTGCTCTATACCTTTAGACCAGCTAATTGTGACGAAAGTATGAAAGTAATCAGGAAATCATCTTCTACTTGTTGTTGCCTGGATCCATGGCCTACATGGTTACTGAAGGAATCTATCGGTCTTATTGCCCCTTTTATTATCAATTTGATAACAAGTCGATTTTAGAAGGCACATTTCCACCGTATCTCAAGGAAACCATTTTAACCCAATTTACTGAAGAAATCAGGTCTCGATCTCGAGCCCTTGAATAATTATTGTCCGATATATAATCTGTCTTTTGTTTCAAAGGTGATTTAGAGAGTCATTGTAGTACATATAAACGAACACTGATTCACCCATGATAAGCATCTTTTAGGCAACTATGCAGTTTGCCTACAAAGCGTTTCCTTGCACTGAGTCAGCAATCTTACGTGTCCAAAATGATCTTCTTTGTAATATGGACAGGACAAAAGGTCATTCTTAGTGCTGCTTGATCTGTCTGCATGAGATTCTCTGATATTGCTCATATCCTATTTGCTCATTGACGTATTTTCAACTCCATTCCATCTTCCTTTTGGCGTACCACAAGGTTCTGTGCGGGTGCTTCTTCTTATATCCATATATACACTACCTGTTGCAGATATGATTAAAAACCATAATATTGAGTATTATTTATATGCGGGTGATACCCAACTCTATCTTTCTTTTGATTTTATTAATCATTATGCTTCATTCAATAGAATACACGAATGGAACGTTTCATAAGTGAAATTCAGTGGTCTTCCTAACATATACTAACAAAATATTACCTTATTGATGAGATACTTTGAAGTTATCTGCACATTTCAAAACGTACATATATTTTCAGGTTCTTGTTGGATTAATTTTAGGATGCGATTGAGAGTTAATGGAAGCATAATTATATTATCATCAGAATAATTACAATTATATTATCAATTCATGTAAAACAGTATTTCTTAAGATATGTATCTTTTGTGAATGAAATATGTACAGTGCAACTGACTGAAACATCCTATGTATCCGCCTGATATCATATATGATATGAAAGTAAATCTATTTGATACAATAAACATGATGATTACCGAATACATTCAATATTACAATTGAACTAAGTTCCAATACATTTATCCTTTGAAACAGATATAATGTTGTATTCGATATATTTCAATAGCTCATATATAGATTAACCTAAGCTGAGAAAGAACCAAATAATTGATAAAACATATCATAAGTTTATTAATAGACAATAGTTAATATTCCTTTTTATATCTCGTACCATAATCACTAATGCTACGCCAATTACTATTTTGTTTTGTAAAATAGGAGGATGTTCTTAACTTTAAATTATAAGTATGAGATAAATAATAAATAAATAAGATAAATAATAAATATTATTTAAAAAATAAATAATATTTCAAACAACCATTATATAAAAAGAAAATAGGTCCGTGTATGTGTGTGTATGTATGTGTGTGTGTTTTGTGTGTGTGTGCGTGTGGGCGCGCGTGCGCGCTGGTGCGTGTGCGTGTTGTGTGTGGTGTGTGTGTGTGTGTGTGTGTGTGTGTGTGTGTGTGTGTGTGTGTGTGGTGGACAGTGGCTAGATTGTGTAATTGATCTGACAATCTCAATGAAATATAAATTAATCATGCAGACTATAGGATGAAATCACAACAAACCTGATTGAATTGATAATTGATTTAAATGATCGGGCGACATTCCTAACAATACATGTGTATTCATAGATATTTATTATTTCTCTTTTGTTCAAATTGCGTACCTTTAACTTTAATATATTAAACCCAATTGATGAAATACATGTACATCGATTTCTGGTCATCATGTATGGAAGTTGTGAGACATTTTAGCATTAGAAGGAGAATAGATCACTTTGATTGCTGATGTTCAGGAAATCCACCAACTCGATTATATACACCAAAAACATTTCCCTGCTTTAATAATAAATCTACTTCAAATATATTTTACTATACAATGTACACGCTATCCTAATAGATTATAATCATTATTTACGTAATTGTATTCGTAATAATAATCATTATATTATCAATAATCTAATCATAAATGAGTACGTTAGTTCCTTAATCGCTCGCCACCTTCACTCACGTGACTTCATTTTCGAAAACCAATTAACTGAAAACATATCAAGTTAAAGTTAACGACATTAGAAAATAATGATTTATTAAAAAAAAACTATATGCTATTGCTAATAGATTATTGTAAGTATAAACTGGAATAAAATAAGTATAAACGTATTTGTTGAAATGATTAAATATTGTCGTTTATGTTTCATTTTGTCTCCAATAGACATATAAATCACAATTTTTACATCCACCATATTTATGAATCGGTGCCATTTCAGAACTCACCAACATAACAAACATATAACCGCGCCGACAGGTAGTTACAAACTACTTTGAACTGGCGCCACAGTAGCAGTATTACTACTTGGCTCTACTCTAATCTTTTTCCAGCATTTCTCTAAATGTAGCATTTCAGCTAATTCCTTTCTGAAATTTGGAGCACTTAAGCAGTAGAGTATAAAGTTAACTGCATTATTAACATACGCCAGTATGTTGAAAGATGCCCAAATTACGGAAAGTGTTTTGAGTTCTGCATTGCTATTTGCTCTTTGAACCCAATAATATCCTGTGCTGACGAGGACAGTTAGTGGTCCAGTCGTCAAGAAGAAGACAAAAGTAACTATTATTAAAGTTAATGTCATCGTGTTATTTCTTTTGTTGGTACTACTTTGTTTCTTTGTCTTTTGTAGGCAGACGAGTCGAGTTATGATGGCAACATTAGATGACAACATTATGGCAAAAGGAGCAAATGAACAAATGACAAAATCTATCCAGTTCCACACCCGTGAAAAATACATATATCTTCTTTCGATGGCATCACATACACCATTTTCTAGGTCTTGAGTCCAGAAGAAATGCAAGTTGACGATGACCAGAAACACACCTGTAGCTGTTATCTGAATAATAGCGGATTTCTTGGTGAATATATTTCTGACACGATGTGGAGCGAACACAGCGAAGAGACGTTCGAAACTAACCAATACTAGGATCCAGGATTCAAAATCGACGAAAAAATAAGAGCAGAAAGTGTGAATCTTACAGCTGGCAACGGAGAGTAGTCTTGTATCAATTCCTGAAACGGCATACGTCCAATTCCGCACGAACCAGTTATATAATACAGCTGTATCAACAACGGCAAGTACCATCAGATAGAGCGCGGTAGTGTGTCGACGAAGATTTTTCCTCATCATTACAGCCAGAGAGAGACTATTACCAATTGTTCCTAACACAATAAGAATGATTCCTCCATAAAGCCAGATATCGAACGTCAGTTTAGATGTGTTAGGATCCAGAACATTGATCGTTGCTTTGTTATTCCCAGTTTCATTCGGTGATGTTGTGCTGTTTGTGATGGTGTCCATCTTTACAGGATATGTGTAAGTATTCAAGCCACGGGGGTTATATCAATGTGAACAGAACCGTACTGACAGCTGATCAGTTATTTCACACACTTCTGTTCTTGATGCAAATCCATCCCCTAGCAACGTCACTCAGATGGCATGCATCCATCAGGGTTGGACTTTTCGACCAATCAGTGTTCATCCCTGCGCATCTCTAATCAGATGTAAGTACACAAAAGCCGCTAGTACTATCATATTATACTCAATCTTGATATACCGGCATAACGTTGCAGAATATGAGAAGAGTTATCAAATGGATTATGTACTTCCATGTGTGTCTATCTGTCTACTAACGCTCACAATCACAGAAACACACACGCAAACATGGACTCAAACACACACACACATAGTTATATACACGCACATACACATGAACGCACGTACATATTATAAAATTCTTACTTACAAACAAGTTTGTGTGTGTCTATATATATATATTTATATATATATATATATATATATATATATATATATATATATATATATATATATATATATATATATGTATGTGTGTGTGTATGTCGACACTTTAACATACTTTAAAACCTACACATGAATTAATATATGCGCAAATAATTAATACATAGTTCGACATTAAAAACACTACGCCTACATACATCAATACACAGGCTCACATATATACATGTCTGGGCTAAAGATGGGTTCCAGCTAATCCGCTTTTCCTACCTGACAATCTTATCCCGCCAACAGAGAATCAGTTGGTTGGTTGAGTGTGCGTGTGTTCGTGCTGTTGTGTGTGTTTTGTGTGTGTGTGTGTGTGTGTGCATACATAAGTGCGTGTATGCATACGTGTATGTGCTGGGTGAGTGTGCGTCAGTAGGTACAAAAAAATAAATAAATAGATTATCCTAATTTAACAAATGTGAAGAAAAACACAAACGATCCAAATAGAACAAGAAAGAAGATTTTGCCATGTTAGAAATTGCTAATAAGTATTCATATCTGTTAAATGTAACAATTGTTCAGCACTTTAAATTTAAAGATAACTAAAATTAAAATCTTTTAAAGTGACGGTATTTTATACGATGTGAAGAATGACGTCATTTTTTTATCATATTTTATATTATTCTCGGCAATGACGGTTGTGATGTGAAGTATTTCAATCAGTGTATAAAGTTTGTGTAGTTTTGTTTATAAAACAAATACAAAAGTACTCAAAATACTGTTTATGACAAGTAACCTTTCGCTTCAGGCAACCAGTACGAAATTGGCAAAGAATTATGGTTTTTTCCAACGAACGAAATAAATTCTGACAATAACACGTTTACCTTCTTTAATATTCGAGATAATATTATTAATAATATTAAGAATAATGATATCTCCAATTAAGATATATGTAAAACCAAATAATGCACTAGGTTTCACCGAACATTCTAGTATCAAGTGATGTAGCGTTACTCAGGCGTCATGAATAATTTAAGTTAAAGTAGAAACATTAGGGGTGGAAGTTGTCTCTCAGGCATCATACTGAAGACAGGTGGAGGAAATATACCATTACGTAGGATTGCTAATACCAGATGAAAAAAGCAAAGTTTTGATGATATTTGCCTGTGACCACATTCCCAACAATCTCTGACAAAGTAATTTAACATGAACCAGGATTTTGATGTGTTATTTAAATACGTAAGAGACTTTATATTCTAATGAATTCTAAATTCGGTGAAAACTAATTTAAACACATTTGAGAAGGATGACCATGTACCAAACGCTGAAAGTTATGTCGATATGGAAATGGTGACAACAGCCACTACATTGTCATCTTAAACGTCAAAAGCGTTTTTTTCTGCTCTGATCTATTATAAAACGTTACTATAATTAGGTTTTGGATCTATTTGAAGAACACCCAAGGCGGCACTCCATAGCGTTCTTGTTCAAACGTCATTTGTGCACACAAAAGAAGATTAGGTTAATGAAAGAATCTCTCTATCTGTCTTAGTTTAATCGGATACCATATTTGCCTCTGGTGTCATAACACAAGTTTCCTTTGCCAAGAAGATGATGACATGTAAAGTTTTCATGACAAGTGACAAGTGAACAACTGCCTCCTATAGCCTCGGTAATTGTTGTATGGGAACTATCACATTAAAATGCAGGAAGTATAAATATGAACTAGGATGCACCACACTTTGTCGATATTACCAAATTAAATATATAACAATACAGTTCAAGAACCAGTGTCAAATCACTAAAACATTAATAATAAAGTAAAATTAAAAGAAAGACAAAAACTACACCCTCACTTCGTTGTAGACGTCGTATGAAGTTAGCAATTAATTAAAAATGTTCAACTTCAGAGTCGTACTTTTCAAACATTTATGTTACAGAAAATCCAACTTTCTTAAAATAGTTTATTATACTTTGGGTTTGATTTCAGCAATAGACGTTAATGTGTTAAAGTTCTCTCAATGATATATATGGTTTTGTATCTTTTTCCACGATTGTTAAATATGCACTTTGCGCTCATAGTTCTCACTTACGAAAATAACATAACAAATAAAGAATTATTTAACGATTCTAATTATCGTACAAAAAATAAATAAAACAGCTCAAACCAAACGCAAGAAACAAGATGCTAATGTAAATAAACATTGATCAACAAACAGAAAGAGATTATTTCGATCGCTGGTTTTGTGAGGTGTTATGCGCATGCTCGTGGATCCGTGTAAATATAAATAACATAGATTCAATTACGTTTTCACATCGATTCTATATATCTATGTAAAGTTTTGTATATGCTGAATGTATTTGATTTCATTACTTATAAATAGTTATTTGTTTCTTCGAAAAATTAATTGGCAAAATCCCTTTTTTCTCAATAGACTTAACACTTACATCATTATATACAATGCATTATCTTCTGCCCGAAAAATAATAATAAAGAATACACGAAATATATTCAGTTATAATCTAAATAGGAATTACTTTTCCTTAATCCAACTTATATATTCTGTAATAGTATTATATTATATCTTCCTTGATGTTGGTGTCTTACCTTTTTTATTAAATATTTGTAATCTATTTTTGCGACTAGTATGTATTGATGTACCTTGTATAATATTAAATAAGCCGATAACACTAATTCTTCAATATAAACTTATCAGTCAGTATTTGTTTTCTTTCGAAAATATTAATGCATATCCTCGAACAAGGTCAAGGAATATCTCGGGGGTTTTATACCTCCTAAAGTACATATCACAGACTGATAGTGTCATTTGTCTTACACGAACTTATTTTTAAATGTTTTATTTACCAATTTGATTCACAGCTAACTGCAGTTAGGTCCCGTCGCTGATACACGCTGACTAGAATACTCTCCCTCTGTAACATATGTTTATAATATATGCACCAGAAAGGCACAGATAAATATATTTAATACAGTCATTATTTTTACTATTAGCAAAATAAAAATTTATTGGCTAAAACCTAGTAATATTACCAGCATAGGCTCCAGACTTGATACTGATCCTACATGATATACGTTTGTAAAGTAGGCCACTTAGAGAGATATACAGACATTTGTAATATTGCAAACAGATCTCATGATTAAAATTCTTCTTCCGATCTGTGTCATTTGAGCAAAGGATGACAGATTGACCTATGAACAGGACGTAGGCAAATAAACCTCTATCCACATGAATAGGAATAGACTAGTTTAGGCCTGTGAAGGTTAAGTGAAAAGAGTACTGTGAAACAGAATGGTGGCTTGATCAGAAGAGCTGATGATATAGAGTTAGCCGTATTATTGATAACAGATTTTTGTTTGAATGGAATAGAACCTTTCATTATACGCCATGATTATCGCAAGTTGATCATGTCTGACAATAGATTTAACTTTGTCGGAGCCAACTAAGAACCTCACCAAGAGTTGTTCACTTGAAATAAGTTCCAGATTCACAGCTTTATGTTGGAAATTAGACAGGGGTTATATGATGTATTATGATAGCATAATTAGATGGTAAAACTCTGAAAACCGTATTTATGTGAGTTGAAGGCATTTTAAATGTCAAACTTATCGTCAGGAATTCTACCTGCTAGTATTATAACAAATTACCGTCAGTGGTGTTATATCATCAACTAATCTATAATAAGAATATTTCCCAGAATACAATATTTAGCAGGTATCTAATTATGTATCGTATATGGTTTCTCCACAGGTATTAAGTAACTAGTAATCCTAATTTTAAATGTTTACGGCTCCGTTTGTACCAATGTCAGGCTGAGGGAGTTCCAAAATATAACAAAGTCATGGTTCACAATAACAAGTGTTTATTGTATCAAGAATACGTAAAACATTAAATGTTCTTTAGCTGATAGTTATCAGTTGAACATATTGATCTGACATGTCTCTACAAATTAATACATTTATCGAAAATAACTCATATATTTTAATACTCCAGCATTGGGCTCAAGGGAAGATTCGTCAATATATTATACTGTAGTATTTAGGAATTTAACATAAATTGGTGAAGCTAAATAGATATAATTCGTCTTATTATCGTTTAATTTCAAAAGGTTTTGAATTATGCTGAGCCAAATATCAGCAATACGGCGTTCTAAATTATTCAAGGAAGACGAGAAATTGAACTCATTGCAAAGTTCCAGTGACATATATGTAGCTGGGCATGCATATCGTCGGCATACAAGTAATATGTACCGCCTTATTGTTGTATGTTGATCCCCAATAAGAAGAACTGAACCCTTTGATACACCTCATAACAATTAGAGATTTGTTCGAATTGGGACTGAAACCATTCAAGTATTTTGCAACGTTTATTTCAACATACAGAAAAGAAAATCAACTGTCAAATGCAGCAGACGACTCTAGAAGGAAAAAAAGTATTACTGGCTGAACTTGAAAAACTTTTATCAGACTATCATTTGTATCCGAACCAAAGCTATTTCGGTTCTCTAGACGCTGTTACATACATTTGAAAAAATACTTGTTTAAATGGAAGCAAACCGCCCTTACTATAATTTGTGATAAAAAACTTAATTTGAATCAATTATTTAATTTATATGTTGAACATGGCAGTGAGGTTTTGAGTGTGAACTCCAACGGGTGGGTGAGGCGTGGGGCAATGAACTTTGACAAACTTAGTGAAAGATTATTCGATGTAGCTGTTGTCACCATCCACCCACAACGGAAATAGTGATTGGATGTGAGGTAAACATATTCTTTGCAAAAGCACCCAGGCTGTAGCATTATAATACCATATTTGATCAAGCTTTCCACATCACACTTGCAATAACCACATACCAATTAATCACTTTATTACACAATACATACTAAATAATCCTGTATATATTTGTGCAGACGAATTACATTATGGCTCACACAACTGGAAATATTTGGCTAACAAACATTTATTGTCGTTTACTTATGAATATATATATATTTATTATATATATATATATATATATATATATATATATATATATTTTGTGTGTGTGTGTATGTGTATTTGTGTGTGTGTGTGTATGTATGTGTATGTACGATGTGGTCTTTGTGTGTGTATGTGTGATTACACGTGTGGTTGTGTGTGATTGCATGTCATAAATTATATATGTTTGGCACTTACCATTCGCCAAAAATGATCTGCTCTTTGGTGACAGTTAGTACTCTGTAGATCTCATTTGCAGTTAAATAACTTTTGCAATAAACTGGCCACTGATTCAGATAGAAATGATCACTACCATCATCATAATCAACCTTTCAAAACAATTATCTTATTAATTTAAAAGTCGTCTTGAGCCAGTAAGAGATCCTTCTACAATTCTTATTATGGCTAATCTGAAGGTCATTATTGCCACTCAAATTTACAGAATGGCGCTGGACCAAGTTTTCAGGTCGCCATTGTAGCTTGATTTTAGTATTATTATTATTATTATTATTATTATTATTATTATTATTATTATTATTATTATTATTATTATTATTATTATTAAATCATTTGGGATAATTTATTTAAGAAGTAAAATAAAAATAACGGAAAGTCTTAATTTAGTAGCAAATAAATGCATTTCTTCGATGGCCTTTAGGTGCTTTCTTTTTCTTTTATTAACATCCAAAATATATATATATATATATATATATATATATATATATATATATATATATATATATATATATATATATATATATATATATATATATATATGAAACTGGAAAAAAATAAATTATCCTTCAATAAAATAGCACATCCAATAGAGACTTGTATCTGGCTCAGTAGTTCTGCAATGCAAAACATTTTGAACAGTTTAGGGAATGTGATCCTGTTTTAATAAGTAGAAATAAACAAGTGCCAAAACCGTTTAGCCGCCGCGAATATCATTCACGAGCAAAAATATTCTTCTCCATATTGATAGTGTTTATGGTAGGATCTGGTCAAGGTTGGGGCGATTGTAGGACCAAAGTAATTGATTACGATTATAATTACTTGAAAATACTATGATTACGATTACATTCATTCTGAATGTAATCGATTAAGATTACGATTACATTGTAAAATAATTGATTACAATGTATATAATAATAATAATATGTGATATTTATATAGCGCCATATTCAGCCAGAAGCTGCTCTAAGGGGCTTTAAAATATTATTTGCAATATTGTTATTATCATCCCTGACTCAGACCTGTTTCTACCCAGCACATATCTCAACGCCCAAGGGAGTATACAACGCACACATACTGCCATTATAGGCGCAAAGCGTTACTCAAACACATAGCTCTTGCGTCCTGTCAGGTACTCATTGTTTATGTATGAGTGAACCAGTCGCCACGTGATAGCATTGCAGCTAACGCAGCCTCGAACACGCTCTAACTAACTGCGCTATCACGGCTCCTCACAACAGCCAACTCCGTACTTCGACCTTTGATCTCCTTGTAATGCCCACGTTTTTCATCCCGTATGTCGATCGGTGCTTCGTTGTTCGGGGAGAATCCCCAGGCTGTCGCTTATGTTGGAGTGGTTGAGAAAGCTCCTCCCCCACCACTCACAGGGGAGCAGTATGGAAAGATGGAGCCGAAATACCGTGAGGGTGGTCACTGCCGGAGTGTTTTACGTCCTCAGAGTTTTTTTAACGTCCGACTTTATTTTAAATAATTCAGTGGAGACGGCAGCGACATTCAACCTAGTCAGTCACTCACGATGTTGTGAGCCGAGAAATTAATCTCTGGAAAGGTTTCGACCTCTTATGGGGTTCGAACCTGTGACTGTTGACACCAAGTGCCGGGTTCTTAAACGCTAGGTCACCGGAGCTCACTATGTCGACCGGAAGGGGGGCGGAGGAAGCATATAGTCTTATTTATCGCATGCGTTAATTTAATTGGCTGGTTGTCATCCGACTGCTGACCAATCAGGATCGTTTGCAGCTGTAGTTAAAACGACCGTGTCACGAAGAAGCCATGCATGATTGTTGGCTGTGTGACTAGCTTTGGCTTAACCATGTGGAAACAATATGAGTTAATCTGAAATGCCTGTTTATATGACTTATAATAGCGGAAACATCTGAAGCAGTATTTCAACACATTTTCCTTTGATGTTCATAGAACCAACAAACTGACAAATCATCATGTGTATAAATATGACAGCAGTCCATCAATGGGTAAATCAGATTTTTATAAAATAATTCACTCAGATTTATGGATTTGTTGGTATGTACTATTTTATTAATATGGATCACATCGTCAAAATAATTATTCATTAACAACGAAGTTATTAGTCGTAAGTGTGCCTGTATAGCGATCAGTCTCCATGTTTATACCCAAATGTATGTGGAATATGTGATTGTATTTAATCTAGTTCGGTTGTTTTAAATGAAATTGCTTTTAAATATATCCAGTTTATGAATGTTAGGGCACTACATCTTTATGGATGACCCCCCCCCCAAAATAAAACCCACAGAAGTGATGAATCAATTAACTTGGGATCTGAATGGTCCTCGCTAGATTTTAAACAATAGCCATTTGTAGATAAATTCGGCTCAGTGTTTCCGTACTTCTCGCTAATTGTGGTAAACAATGAATCGATTCAAATACCCATTCACATTTACAAAAATACACAAAAATGTCAGACGAATCAGCTTCATATGCGTAATTAACAAAAATGTGGATAGATCTATTTTTCGTAACTTTTGGTGCCGTTGAATTTTATATATTTCCTTGGAGTGAGTGAGTAAGTGAATTGTCTTTCGGCTCGTCGATCTTCACACATAGGACAAATTGATTATATATGATTCCCGAGGGAAATTAAGATATCAGATGTAACACACCAAGACACAGGTTCAAAGACAGATCTGGAGGTATAGAAAGTAGAACTTTATCGATCGTGTGATCGAAAGTGGGTATGTGTAGAAATGCAGTTGTATATCAGGAAACGAATCATTACAATACTTTTCAATCTTTGTTGTTGTATTATATATTTTCTGACAAAAGTATCAATTCTTGTTCTGACATCGTTACCAGGAAATGATTGATACTATTCTATTCCGCACTTTGTATTTCCGCTTTGATAACAAAGATATTAGTCAGTGAGTTAGCAATGTTGCTAGACATCTATGAATATCCGTGGGATATTTTATTTGGCAACTATACGTATATTATTTTGTTTGTTGACAGGACTTATGGCTGATCTTTCTTTTGTTGATCTTAATGTTTGGTATTCAAACTAACCATTATGATACAACCACATTCTATATATATATATATATAACATTGAGTTATACTTTACTATGGTTGAATGAACTGAAACATTAGTGCTTGTATTGAACTACTGACAATCAAAACAACTAAAGTTTTCAATCGTGATGAGTATTAATTATTATAACAAAGTGGATATCGAACTATCGATATATCATATAAGCTGATTAATGGTAATCTTCCAGATATATTTAAAACACAGATTTAGATATAATTAAGCCAATGTTTCATTATAATTAATACGAAGACAGGTGTCATATATTTGTTCCATGTTTAAACCATACAGTTGTCATATGATATTTAATCTTTCGGTAATAATACCTAAATTGTTCAGGAAAACTAATTTTAATTTCTTTCTCTTTAATCTTTCTATTTACGTTCCTGAGTAGTTGCTCTAGATAGCAAAATTGAGATTACCGTTATAACAAATATTGTTGTCTAATTATGTAATCTACATTTATGCATCAAAATAATAATTATTTTGTGTAGATTTGTTCTTAATACAAACGCTTAAATTGTATAAATGTCTAATAATTAGACCTAATTATCAGTTGATCTGTAATAAGTCTGATGAAATATCTGATGTTGTTAAGGATATGGATCTTGATGATCTTGTTATTATAGGGATTTAGTGTAGCTCGGATTCACAATAAAGGTGGGGGAATCAGCATTCTTCTCCATGATTCTTTGCAGTGTGAAACCCATTTGCGCTTTCAGGCTAAGTCTTTTGAAAATTACCAACTGACGTTTGTATCTGGGGGGATAAGTGTTCATGTAGCTATTATCTACCAACATTGGCTAGCTGTTGATCTTAGATGATTTCAATATACATTGGGATTGCCAGAGCAATGCAGATACCAAACAACTGGCTGACATTCTGAGGTCTGCCAATCTCAGGCAGCATGTCCAGGAAAGAACAGACAGACATGGTCACATCTTAGATCTTGTCATCTCCCGTGATTATGACAATTTGAGTAAGGATGTGTCCGTGTCTTCCATGCTGTTTGATAATGTAAGTCGATTGACAAGGAGGCTTTTCTTGCTGATCTGCGAGTCTCTTCTCTGGTATTGGATCCACGGATGATGTGGATCATCTGGTGGATCTCTATGATAGTACATTGAGAGACATTGTAGATGAGCATACACCTTTAAGGACAAAGGAAATGCCAAGAAGACCAATGCTTCCATGTTACAATAAGAACATACAAGCTGCAAAGAGACATATAATGCATTGTGAGCGGCTGTGGATCAGGACCAGTTTGTCTGTTCATTATGAAATGATGAAATGTTCAAGGTCAGTAAAAGTCTACTTAAAGATACCCTTGCCTCTGCTAAATCTGAACATTATAATAAAAAGATCAAAGCTTCCAAGGGAAATCAAAGGACTGTTTTCAGTATTGTGAATAAAGTATTACATAAAAGTGAAACTATCCTTCCGAATAATATCAACTCAGATAAAGATATGGTCCATTGTTTTAATAACCTTTGTGTCAAAAAATATTACATTTACATAGTGGGTTCCATTCCAAAACCTTATCACAGGGTAAGCCAATGATAGAAGAGTCCTGCATATCCATGATGGATACATTTGAGCTACAGAGAGTGATATCAGACAGTTGCTGAAATGGTCATCTAATGTTTTCTGTGCAGTTGACCCAATGCCTACATGTCTTGTGAAAGTTTGTCTGGATGTTCTGATAAGCCCAATTACAAAATACGGTTAATAAATTATTATTTCTGGGTGTTTTCCCAAGATCCATGAAAGCTGCCCTTGTGAAACCATTAATAAAAACCACAGTATGGAATGTAATATTCTAAGCAATTACAGACCTGTTTCAAATCTTGCACTTTTATCTAAAGTTATAGAAAGGGCCGTTGCTTTCCATCAAAACAAATATTTAAATAATAACAACCTTAAAGAATCGCTGCAGTCTGCATATAAAAGTGGTCACATCACTGAAACAGCCTTGGTTCGGATAAAAATGATTTTATGATGTCAATTGATCAATGTAAGCCCGTAATATTTGTTCTTCTGGACCGGTGTGCTGCATTTAATACAGTTGACCATAATGTACTTTATTCTAGGGTAAAAGACATGTTTGATCTATCAGGTAAAGTACTTGAATGGATTCGATCATATCTGGAACAACGCTCCCAGAGAGCTTGCTTGCTTGTGGTTCGGGGAGTATCCCCAGGCTGTCGCTTGTTTGGCACAGACTCTGTACTCTGTGGTGGAGTCCTTCTCCGTAGAGTTTCTCTATCTGAAAATGGCTTTGTAAAGTTCCGGTCCCGGAGGTACAGGTGCCGAACCTTTGCAAAAGATTTAGGGTATGTTGTTTGGCTTTTGCCAGATGTATGGGTCTTTTTTAAATAAGAGTATTATTATATGTGGCGTGGCTGTGACTTTGTGTATTATAATGACTGCTTTTTCTGTGTCGGTTAGGTTATGTTGTACCGGTGTTAGAAGTTGTTTAAGAGGTTGTCGGCAGGCTGGGAAGGCGGGACAATTAATTAGATAGTGGACGAGGTCAAAGTTTTGGTTACAATGTAAGCAGAGTGCTTTATTATTTGAGCCGACAAAGCTTTTTATGTACACCCCGCAGCGGGGCTGTGTCTTGTTTTGGCGTTATTTGTTTGTGTAGATATTCTGTTATCACGTGTTTGTAGGCACCTGGTGTCTGTTCTGTGTGTAGGATGTTGGTTAGGTTAGTGGCTTCGTTGGCTAGAGCGTCGGCTCGTTCATTTGCCTCGATATTTGTGTGGCTGGGAACCCAATGTAGAGTGGATAGACTGCCACGTCGGCTTAATGCAGAGGCGGAGTTAATAATTTTCGTTGTGATTTCAGGATATGTTCGTGTTTTGTTTGTGCCAGGATTTTGATGGCTGCCATCGAGTCTGAGTGTATGATTGTGTCTTAGTGTCTGTCTTGTGCCTCCCGCCATGCGAGGGCGGCGTGTATGGCGTGAAGTTCTGCTAGAGTGATTGGTGTGTGGTCGGGGAATCTTCCACAGGGATTTCGGTGTGCTCCATCCACAAAACAGGCCCAGGTAGATTTTCCATCCTGGCGGACACTGGCATATGTGTAGATGCTTATTGCTGCCTGGTCTCTGTTCAGGGAAGAGATCCTGTCCGACACCTCAGTGAATGCCCCTTGTTGGTCTTGGGTTTTTGATTTTTTGTTTACGATAAAGTTGGTCAATGGGTAGTCGCATCATGGAGCAGTTTCCTTGGCATCTAGAGGGTGGATTGCTGGAATTCCCATGTCCCTCTGCTTTCATGGCCCAGCTTTTATTAATGTGTACTCTGGGGTCTTTGTGTAAGCTTTCTTGTATTTTAGATGTGATTTGTATTGGGTCCGGTTTTGTCGCTGTTCTTAATATGTATTTGGCTGCGTCTCCTCTTATGAGATGGGCAATAGAGGGGATGCTGGCTTCTCTGCTGATAAAGGCAAAGGGGGCAGTAGGGGGGAGTCCTAAGACATATTTAAGTGCAGTTCTTTTTGCTATTTCTATGTGTTTAATTGCTGTTTTAGATGCAAGTAGGTAGATTGGGGCCGCATAAAGAAGTACGGATTGAATTAGGGCTTTATAAAGATTAATAAGAGTGTTTGTGTTTATTCCTACTTTAACATTAGAAATAATTTTTGTTATGGTTAGTGGAGAGTAGATTTTTTGTTTTGTTTGTAGTGCGTGTTTGTTGAAATCGAGGTGGTTGTCTATGATGACGCCTAAGTATTTGTACTGTTTGACTATTTCAATGTCTTGTTTGCCTGTATGGGAGGTGTTGTGTTGTTTGAATTGGTGTTGAAGGCAATTATTTTAGTTTTGGCGCGGAAGAAGGATAGACTTAGGTCATTGGCTTTAGATGCTGTTGTGTCGAGGACGGTTTGTAGTTTTTTGGCTACCCTTGAGCCGTGTGAAATAATGGCTATATCGTCGGTGTAAGTCAGGATGTCGACACATGGGGGTAATGATATGGAGATTAGTACTGCAATTAGGGCATTAAATAGTGTAGGTGAGAGGGTGGAGCCCTGTCGGGAGCCTGTAGTAAGTGGGTGTGAGTCAGATTTTACCCCTTGAAATCTAACTTTAATTTCTCTATTGTCTAGGAAGTCTTCTGCCCACGATAAGATGACGATATGGTTAGCCCTTTCAAAGGCCTTATCTAGATCCAGAAAGGCAGTGTATCGGATCGGATTTTCTTCTTCTGTTGGTGATTAAGTTTACTAGATGTAGAATTGGGTCGACAGTTGATCTGCCTTTTGTAAACCCGAAGAGATGTTTTGGTCTGGGAAGTTTAAATATTAGTCTGGTGAGAATTAGTCTCTCCATGATGTTTAGTATTGTAGGGAGGAGAGATATTGGTCTGTGGCCTCTGCCACCAGGTTTAGGGATAGGGACGACTACTGAAGTTTTCCAGAGTCTGGGAATTCGTCATTCTCTCCAGGATTGGTTAAAGAGGTTTAGAAGTCTAACTTTGAAAGAAGAGTGTCCGTTCGTGTTATTTTATCTGACGTTCAGTGTTTGTTATCTGCTGTACTACAAGGTTGAGTTCTTGGTCCTCTGGTTTTTACAATGTATACCTGTCCTCTTGGGATCATTGTACAGCGATATAAGGTTAAATATCATGTCTATGCTGATGACACACAGCTGTATATATCACTGGATCATGACAATGAGTTACATTTCTTCTCTTCCATGAAGAATTTAGAACATTGTATTGCTGATATTCGGCTATGGATGACTCAAAATCTTCTAAGACTAAGTAATAATAAAATAAATATTATATATTTGGCATCACCACATTGTGTTAAATCCCTAAAGACACCAGCATTACAGATGGGTTATCTTCAATTACCCCTAATAGGTCAGTAACAAATCTAGGGGTTATTTTTTACCAATGTTTTAACATGCATGAACATGTCACATCAGTATGCCGAGCATTCTTGACACAATAAACACTTGTAACTGTAGTCCATGCCTTTGTTACAGATCGTATAGACTATTGTAACTCCCCGTGTTATGGCATATGACATTAATCGCCTTCAGCGAATTCAGAATAGCGCAGCTCGCATAGTGACAAATACTCGAAAATATGGTCATATCACCCCAATTCTTCAAAAACTACATTGACACCTGTTAGACAGCGTATCCATTTCAATATTTTATTAATAACTTATAAATCTATCAATGAGATAGCAACTGAATACCTGTGTGAACTGGTGTCCATTAGAAAGTCACCCTGAAAACGCAGGTCATCCGGTCAGATACTATTGCAGGTGCCAGTGTCTCGGCTCAAGTCATATGGTGATTGTGCATTTAATGGTGCAGCCCCCACTTTGTGGAATAGGTTGCCGGCAAATATTAGAAATGCGTCGTCTTTAGAAATGTTTTAATCTGTTTTTAAAACACACCTGTTCAAGGTCGCTTTCACAGATAAATAATTGTTACCTTTTGAATCACTTACAGGGTTTTTACAGATATATTATTCGGGGTATTATTATATTACATATTATGTGTACATTGCCTATAAATGGCTCCTGCTAGTAAGGGCGCTCTATTACACATACATTATTAGTATTACTAAATCTGATTGTATCTGTTTTCTGCGTAATCATTCTCATTATGCAGTGATTAAGGCATCGTGCGGCAAACCACCAGGATGTGGGTTCGATTCTGAAATATATCGGTGTTTGTCGGATGCATCCCAAGGGTGTCGACCATATACATGTCATCAGCTACTAAGATAAACAATCCATTGTTTTAACTGGTTACCTCAATTTCCGAAGTTAGCTTTTAATATTTATTATATTCGATCTTGCTGAAAATATTCCATACTTTATAAGCCGAACCGTTATAGATATAAACTTAGAACAATAATATAGTTTTACTTTTCATGGAAGATGGGGCCACTTTTTTGTAAAGGAGGCATTGTATTGTATAGATTGAATAATAACATCTGGATCGTTTGATATCTGTAAAAGACAAACGGTTCTTTTTGATACTTGCATTTCAGATTCCAGTGAACATATACTCGTTTATGTACTGAATTTCAATGACACCAATACAAACATGAATATCTATTAAAAGTGACAATACAAATATCATATATATATATATATATATATATATATATATATATATATATATATATATATATATATATATATATATATATATATATATATATTATAATTATATTAAATATTAATATTCATTTCTTTTGAAAAACAGATGCCATTTCTATGTTAAAATTAATTACAATATTAATATTTCATCTTTGCATATTTATTTATAATCATAATAAACAAACTAACATAACATAGTTTGATTATATAGTATGCGTGTGCGTGCGTGCGCGCACATACACACATATAGTTTGTTCTATACTATTTTAACTGACATGCAGTAATTTTCTTTTACTTTACGCAATTCTGTCATATGATAACATTAATATAAATATTATAACATATTTAATATAGAAATAGTATTCGATTTGATGACAATCTCTATCTAGATGAGGTTCTAAGTTCCCACCATCCATCCTATTACTAGTATATGTGTTAATTATCCTATTTATTACATATACTTAAGCTCCTATAATCACACGCTATCTGCTGCGTCATATAATCACTCTCACTGGTTCATATAGTGGTAATTTCACATAGAAAAAGTTAGGTATAATTAATAGGGTAATACCTGAGACAATGAATTGTGTGTGTGTGTTTATGTGTGTGCGTGTTTATGTGTGTGTGCACGCGCGCGCGCTCACATGTATATGTGAGTTTGTGCGTGTGTTTGTGTGCTTGGGTGGACAGTGGGTAGATTGTAAAATGTATTGGACAGTCTCAACGAAACATAAATTAAGGATGCAGACTATAGGATCAAATCACGACAAACATGATTGAATTGATAATTGATTTAAATGATCGGGCGACATGAGGAACTAAACGTGGGATAATTTCAAGTTATTGATGAGATGACACTGACAATATCCATGTGAGTATTGAACTTTAATATATTAAATCCAGTTTCACCTTCATCGCTGCTGTTCAGGAAATCCAACAATTCGATTATGTAAACTAAAAACAATTTTTAGTTTGATCAATAAATCTACTGTAATTTTAAATTACTTTACAATTTATCTCAATCCTAGTCGACTATAATATTTATTCATGTAATTGCAATGGCACTAATAATAATTAATTTGTAAAGCGTTAGCCTGAGAGAATACTAGACCGATCACTAAGATGTGTTTGATTGGGCCGCCATGACCAAACAGCGCCCGCTTCCGGTAAGGGCAAAAAGCACCGTTGAAGCGGCTGCGCTTCGAGTTTTGAACCTATTAATAAGGACATTTATTGTGATGTGCGCATTATAATTATGTGTGTGCAGAGAATCTGTATTACCCCTGTCCTATTATATGCCATCAAATATGTTTTGTTGAAGTCCGCAGTTCTAGTCTAGTTGAGATCATACGCCAGGGACGGGGTTGTCGAACGGGCTAAATATAATAATAGTTAAGCTTAATTTCGCCCAACAAAACGCTTTAACAGCTATTTTAAATGTGTTCCTTACCGATGAACAGATAGCCCCTTTGTCTTACTTCCACGGATTATAGAAAATAATGATTTATGAGAATTAAAAAAAAATGTAAAAAAAAGAACGCTGTAGATAACAGACCACTGAAGTATAAATTGGAATAAAAGAAAGAACGCACTTTTCTATAAGCGATATAACATTTGGCATCAATCGACATCGTTATTTAAACATACAAACCTATACGTGTCCTATACCCATTTCAGATCTGGCGAATAAAACAAGAATTTAACTGTGCCGAAAGACAGTCACACACTATTCTGAACGGTCGCCATTGTAGCAGTATTACCGCTTAGCTCTGGCCCAATCTTTTTCCAGCATTTCTCTAAATGTAACATTTCAGCTAATTCCTTCCTGAAATTTGGACCACTTAAGCAGTAGAGTATAAAGTTAACTGCATTATTTGAGTAGGCCAGTATATTGAAAGATGCCCAACTGACGTCAATTATTTCAAAATCTTCGTTGGTCTTTGCTCTTTCAATCCAATATTCTCCTACGTTAATGAAGAGCGTTAGTGGTCCAGTCGACAAGAAGAAGACAAAAGTAACTATTATTAAAGTTAATGTCATCGTGTTATTTCTTTTGTTGGTACTACTTTGTTTCTTTGTCTTTTGTAGGTAGACGAGTCGAGTTATGATGGCAACATTAGATGACAACATTATGGCAAAAGGAGCAAATGAACAAATGACAAAATCTATCCAGTTCCACACCCGTGAAAAATACATATATCTTCTTTCGATGGCATCACATACACCCTTTTTTAGGTCTTGCGTCCAGAAGAAATGCAAGTTGACGATGACCAGAAACACACCTGTAGCTGTTATCTGAATAATAGCGGATTTATTGGTGAATATATTTCTGACACGATGTGGATTGAACACAGCGAAGAGACGAAACTAACCAATACCAGGATTCAAAATCGACGAAAAAATAAGAGCAGAAAGTGTGAATCTTACAGCTGGCAACGGAGAGTAAGTAGTCTTGTGTCAATTCCTAAAATGACATTGGTCCAATTCCGCACGAACCAGTTATATAATACAGCTGTATCAACAACAGCAAGTTCCATAAGATAGAGCGCGGCAGTGTGTCGACGAAGATTCTTCCTCATCATTACAGTCATAGAGAGACTATTACCAATTGTTCCTAACACTATAAGAAAGATTCCTCCATGAAGCCAAATATTGTACGTCAGCTTAGATATATTAGGATCCAGAACATTAATTGTTGTCGTGTTATTGGTGTTATTGCCAGTTTCATTTGCTGGTGCTGCGATGTTTCTGATGGTGTCAATTTTTGAGATATATGGGTAAGCGTACAAACCACGTGCACAATCTTCACAACCTTCACAACTTGACAACTTCATAACTTCACAACCTTCACAACTTTATGACTTCACAACCTTCGCAACCTTCACAACCTTCATAACTTCATAACTTCACAACTTCACCGCTTTAATAGAAAGCTATCATCCATGTACAGTTGTTAATAAATCTGTGTGAAGCATTGTCATGCCTTGACGATCATCCAACACATACGCACAAACAATAACGCAAAGAATATTGATACATAGTTTAACTTAAACATTAAACAAACTGCACTACACATCTATACATACGCTTATCTGTATACACATCGGTAGGCGGACGTTTTGGCCGGACGTTTTGGCTCGGATGTTTTGGCCTAGGACGTTTTGGCCAACTATTTTTTGGCCAAATATAAAAAAGTACAAAAAGCGAATAAATATAACATATTGTGTTTTTTATCTCAAAATGTACATTTATGACATAAAAAGTGAACAAGTATAATACATTGTGTTTATTATCTCAAAATGTACATTTATGACATAAAAAGTGAACAGGTATAATACATTGTGTTTATTATCTCAAAATGTACATTTATGACATAAAAGGTGAAGTCATTTCATGTTTTATTTATAGGCATATTATGCACTACAAATGACCAATAAAATGATCAAATGTTATGCTTTGATGTGAGTTCTGTATATAACTGAAGTTTATTTCTACATGGCTTCTCACAGTTACATATATTATATAGTGGCATGAATTAGCTTACTTCTGTTAATTGTTTAAATTGTATATGGTTTGGGATCCTGGTTGTGTATTTTACCCTATGTCTCTTCAATATCATTGTGCAGGTTACTGTATTCATCTCCTAACTGGAAGTTATATTAATAAAATAGTAAATAATAAATTTTTTTAAACATTGTCCTATCTTCAAATAATAGCTGGTCAAAACGTCCTAGGCCAAAACGTCCAGGCCAAAACGTCCTAGATTCATACACCTCTTAGCTGCTCATAAGTCTGTGGTCCCATCTAATCCGCTTTTCTTACGTGACGAATATGTGTTGCCAACAGAGAAACGTCTGTTTATAGGCTATGTACTGAAACCAGAACCACAAACAAAATAAGAGTACCATTTGATACATCAGCTCCCAAAAAATAAACAATGCATGGATCAAAGATATGCTAAAACATATAGAAGATGTCTAATTTGACGTCACAGTTTACAATCGTACGTGGAGTATGCGTGCGCGTGGTTGTATATGTGTATGATTGTGTGTGGGTGCATACGAAAGTATGTTTATGCGTACGTGTGTTGTGTGCGTGCGTCAGTAGTGGCACAAATTTAAATAAATAAATTAACTTAATTTTTAAAATATTAAGAGAAAACATATCAAAAGTTGGCTAAACAAACACTAACACAAAGGATCTAAATATTACAAGATTTTAGCAATGTTAGACGTTGCTAATATGTATTCATATCTGTAAAATGTGATAATTATTTCGGCTTTTTAAATATGAAAATTATAAAAATTAAAATCATTGTAAGTGATAGTATTAGAGAATAGAGTAAAAATTAGAGCAAATATTTCTTTAGCGAAGTCCGCTAGTATCGGTTATCGCCGGAAAATTGAAATGGCTTCAGACGGAGTTTGTTTACATTTTAAAATCAACCCATAGTTCACGATTAATTCATGAGAAATAATACACAAATACAATATATCAATGCCGGATTATTGCTCTATCAATCAATACTTGTGTGCAACACAAACTGTCTCCGATTTGATGAGTATTTTCGATCCAAATAACACACCCGTTTGTTTATTAGAATAATGCTATCTATGCTGGCGCATCATCACTGACGTGCGCATGCGTCATGAGTCTACTGCTAGACGATGCCGGCGTTATACAAGGAAAATGACCACAAATAAAACAAATCGTTGAATATATCTCTGAATTGTCCTGGTACAATGATAGTATTACAAATGTCTTGTCCATTTTCGGTATTAATATTGATGGCCAAAGATATGTATTGAAGAAACACTATGGGAAAGCCTCTGCCTATACACAAACTTTTCACCACGAATACGGAATCCGCTTGTACACCGGAAATGTGTTCTGCGAACTACCACATAGAACTTCCAATTTAATCTATTTTGTTTACTAAATCAGTCTTCTTTGAATAGAAATATACTAAATATCACCTTATCTTTCATTTTCCTTTACTGACTGTTGGAATCGTGGAGTATTATCACCGGCAATAATCATTAATATATACAAACAAATCTCACGTACACACTGAAAAGGAACGGTGATCCAGACTGTGCGATTAACGAGTCATGTTTACAACCCGATTGCAGTAGTTCTAAATCCTGCCGCTAGTTGTCACAATCTTAATTGACAAGGTCTATTATGTTTTCTTCCAGCGCACAAAATAAATTCTGACAATAACTAATTTAACATCTTTAATATCCTAGGATGTAGCAAATATTTCTTGAGAAAATAATGATTTCATAGATTGTATGTTATTAAGACGATCGATCGCCTATAAGAAATTCAGAATAATGAAGTAGAATTGATCGAGCCAGGCGAAATGCGTTGCACCCATTACCAACTGTAACCTAGGGTTAGAAACAGCCATGGTGCCCACTGTTAATAGCTGATGGCAACTTTTCACTAATGGTAAATACTGGAAATCTTTGAACTAATTATTTCATATTACACTAAGACTGAGACTAGTATTTCAGCTGAACGAATTTGTCTTTTCAAAGGAATTAACACAATATTTATCAGGATATAACCCGATGATTAAGCGGACCGATCTTTTCCAGGATTTTTAGCTTAGGTTTCAATGGATTAAATAAATGATTTTAAAATTAATCTTTTAGCTGAATGTAAATTGATTTTGTAGTAAACATTGCACGAATGGCTGATTCAGAAAATAAAACAGTTCACTTTCAATACAAGACATTATGCATAAATAGCAATGTTACAGTAATAGAAATCACCTATTGAATTATAATCTATGTGATCGTTGATTTTATCCATTCACATCGTCATGTCAAATGACAAAGGTTCTACAAAAAATAAGTTTGAACTAGACAATTGCGCTGACTGTTACTTAGTTTAGTGGCATATATCTATTAGATGAAGTCTATACCATTTCTATTAAATGCAAAATTATGATCTAGAGATCCCATACCCTTAATGGACTATAAATACAATCTAAATAGATCTGGTAAATAACCTATATACATTCTTAGACTTCTAACCTTAAACCGTAGTGTGAAAGTCAGCCGTATGGTGGCGCCCGGGGTAAACGGATTGGTCTATTCCTGATAGATCACCATATCACCATAATTATTCAAAATGTATTTTGGCTGCCAGAGACGAATTGTAATAATTACAAGATTCTTTAATCAACTTCTAAATCCAAAAACAACAGCGAACCTCAGTATATGTGTGGTTTCTATTAGAGAATCACGACGGAAGCAAAATATTAAATACATATATAAATGTATCACATATAATATTTATAAAGGTATGGAACATGAAACAAGTATTCCGTGACTAAAAATTATTTCTGATATTATATATTTTTAATATGATAGTAATTTGGGGAAGCAGCGGTGACACAATCCTGTATGTGGAAGAATAGTTTGCTTTCCATTATTTGTGATAAGACAGGACAACATTAATGATATTGTAGTAAGTAACACAAATTAATTTAAGAAAAGATCGAGAATATTCAATTGATATTAAGAATTTAAAGAAGTAAATTCATTACACATTCTTAGGAAAAATAAGTGCCGAGTTTAGAAAACTCTCACTGACTCATTGACTCACTCACTCACTGACATACTCAATAAATAAATAAATAAATAAATAAATAAATAAATAAATAAATAAATAAATAAATAAATAAATCAATCAATCAATCAATCAATCGATCGATCGATCAATCAATCAATCAATCAATCAATCAATCAATCAATCAATCAATTAATCAATAACTCAACCAAACTTGCTCTCAACATTTATAGCTAATGACTCATTTAATGTACAAATAAATGAAACAACACTTCATTAACGTTTGTGAAGAACGTACAATGAACTATTGAGTAATGTTGTACCAATGATATCCGGACATTTAGCCAACGGACATTTAGCCAACGGACATTTAGCCAACGGGCATTTAGCCAACGGACACTTAGCCAAAGGACACTTAGCCATTATTTGCAGGGGAGACGTTTAGCCAATATTCAAATTTTTATTTATGTTAATGTTAGCTTTCACTATAAATATATTTGCTTCAATAAACACAAAAGAGTGTATGTAATTGTATTTTGGTAATTCATTGTACGAATGTAACAAACACAAAGCGATGTCTCATATTCTAAACACTTACAAACACGGATGTTACACACAGCATAATTTCAACTGGTCTGCCATTACATTAACTTTAAGTTTGAAATTGTCCAACAAAGCTTTATGTTTGTGGATTTGAATGTTGAAGTTGAGCAAGTTCGTTCAGCAACTGAACTACAGACATGTCATCCGTAACTGTTACTTTGAGTTGGGTGGCCTTGAGCACATTTAATTTCACCCTGGTAATTTATACTTGTAGTCTGGATGTATAGAGTGTACATGCTTTGAGTTTCTTTTTCCTGGGTGTTAGATCAGTAGATGGTGACCACATTGGACCAGCTGTAAAGATAAAGCATGTGATTTAATTATGATTAACCTCAAAGACTAAGTGACTCTCAGTGTCAAATAACATGGATTATTAACCAAACTCGTGATAATCAGAATCATAGCCATTTCTTCAGCATCAAAGGACTTGTGATATAATTAATTAATTGTATCTCAATATTAATATGAAAGATTTCAGAATTTTACATAGAAATTCAATGATTATTGATCAGCAGCCTGAGCAGGCGATAATATAGGTATTACAATTATATGTGGCATGTTACCAACCTCTTTTTCCCACTTATAACTTTGAAATAAATTATAGTCCAGGACATTTTCCTCGACAGTTGTGGGAATGATGGACCGCACAATAATCGCCTCTCTTCAATCGTTTAGATCTATTCATTTTCGTGCTGTATGAATGATACTGTCAAATTTGCTGGTAATCTACCATGTCTAGCCCAAGGCGGCAGCACTGCATATGTATTACACGCCAAACAGCCAGCTGTCCCATCTTACCCTTTACGTTATTTGGTATAGTTAACAACATTAGGACAACATTATTTATAAGATATTTAAAACAAAATAGAAGAACGTTGTAGATAATATACCAGTGAAAGTAAAATTGAAATAACTGATATACAATTTGGTAAAAAACGACGTCATTAATCAAACATACAAACCTATATGTCACCCTGAAGCCTATTAAAGAACTAACTTTGACCAAGAGAAGAAAAAGGTGTATCTAACTTCGCTGTTTATGTCACATTTAATCTCCAATAGACATATAAAAATTACAATATTGTATATCCGCCATATTTATGAATCGATGCTATTTCAGAATTTACAAATAGAACTAAAATTTAACTGCGACGGCATAGTTACAAGCTACACTGACGTTCGAAACTAACCAATACCAGGATCCAGGATTCGAAATCGACGAAAAAATAAGAGCAGAAAGTGTGAATCTTACAGCCGGCAACAGAGAGTGGTCTTTTGTCAATTCCTGAAACGGCATACGTCCAATTCCGCAGGAACCAGTTATATAATACAGCTGTATCAACAACAGCAAGTACCATAAGATAGTGAGGCAAAGTGAGATAGTGTGAGGTAGTGTGTCAACGAAGATTCTTCTTCGTTATTACATTCAGGAAAGATACTGCTAATTGTTCTTAAAACTATACGAAAGATTCCTCCATAACGCAAAATACTGTACATCAGTTTAGATGTGTTAGGATCCAGAACATCAATTGTTGTCGTGGTATTGCCAGTTTCATTTGCTGATGCTTTGCTGTTTGTGATGGTGTCTATTCTTGCGAGATGTGTGTAAGCGCTCAAACCACGTGGAATCTATTCCAGTTAACAGACTCATACTGACTGTTTATAAGTTATGTCTGACATTTCTATTTAAGGCGTTCGTTTAATGTCATGTGTTGACCAATCTCAATCAGCTATACGTACAGAAAAACCGTTATTATAATCGTATTATACGAAGTCGCCTTTTCTCAGCCTTGATATACCAGCATTTGTTACAATATAATTTCTTATACATCAGAACATCAAATAAGTAGAATATCAAATGACAGAGAAGAGTTATATATTATAAATTGGCAAAGAATTATGCTTTTTTCCAACGAACGAAATAAATTCTGACAATAACACGTTTACCTTCTTTAATATTCGAGAAAATATTATTAATAATAATGAGAATAATGTAGATTTAGTGAAGTTCACTTACTAGCAGGAATCATTCAAAGGTACTATGCCATGATATCTCCAATTAAGATATATGTAAAACCCAATAATGCACTAGGTTTCACCGAACATTCTAGTACCAAATGCTGTAGTGTTACTTACGAGTCATCATGCATATGTTAGGTTAAACTAGAAACATTAGGGATGGAAGTTGTCTCTCAGGTGGAGGAAATATACCATTACGTAGGATTGCTAATACCAGATGACAAAAGCTCATTTTATGATATTTTGCCTGTGACCATATTACCAACAATCTCTGACAAAGTAATTTAACGTGAACCAGGATTTTGATGTGTTATTTAAATACCCAAGAGACTTTATATTCTAATGGATTCTAAATTCGGTGAAAACTGACTTAAACACATTTAAGAAGGATGACCATGTACCAAACACTGAACGTTGTATCAATATTGGAATGTTGACAACAGCCATTACCTAGTCACCCTAAACGTCAACATCCCTACCTCGGCTCTGATCTGTTATTTACCCATGCGAAATCTAGTTATAAAATGTAACTATAATTATGTTTTTGGATCAATATGAACAACATCCAGGGCGGCATTCCATAGCATGCTTGTTAAAATTTTACTTGTGTACATGAACAAAGATCAAGTTAATGAAAGCATCTCTATCTGTCTTATTTTAAAAGGATACCATCTTTTTCTCTTGTATCATACAAATTTCGTTTGCAAAAAGGGGGCGACGTCTAAAGTCTTCATGACAAGTGAACAAATGCCTCCTATAGCCTCAGTCATACATCTTAATTTTAATGCGTGTGTGGAGAACAATAGCCTAAATCTTACCGTACGCTTCTAACAAACATAATGGAGGACAATTGTTCTCACTTTAAAATGCAGAAAGTATGAACTGGGATGCATTACACTTTCTCAATATTACCAAACTGAAAACCTTAAAACAGTTCAAGAGCCAGTGTCAAATGACTAAAACATTAATGTTGAAGTGAGTAATATTTAAATTAAAATTTACAATAAAAAAATACAAACTGCATCATCACTTAATTCTAGACGTCGTAGGAAGCTAACAATGAAATGTAAATAATGGATAATGTTGAACGTCTGATTCGTGCCCTTTACACTTTTATGTTACAGAAAATGCGACTTTCGTAAAAGATTATATTATAGTTTGAATCTGATGTCAGACATAGGCATTACAGTTTTATCAATAATATAAATGATCATAACTATATACCAAATAGCAGTATATTTTGTATAAGTTATATATTTATAAAAATATATAACTTAAAATGGTTATTTCTATAAGGAAATAGAGCATGTAGCAAGCATTTCTTGAGCAAAGAACGATTTCGTAGATTATATGTTGCTAAAATAATCGATCGCCTACAAGAAAATCAGAACAATCAGAAAACCAGTACCGACTGAAAATATCAAATATATAACTTAAAATGTATCACGTATAATAATATGTTTATGAAGGTATGGACAATGTAGCAAGTATTTCATGAGAAAACATAATTTCAGACATTGTATGTTTCAATATGAGAGTAGAGAGCTATAAAATCATGTCACATATTCGTCCATGTTCAACAGATAATGAACGATTGAGAAACATGTAATGCTAGTTACATATTTCTGATCGGACAGGACAACATTAATGCTACATAAATAATTAACACAAATTACTAAAAGATTGATAATATTCAATAGATAGTAAGAATACGAATGAGAAGTTAATTCATACGAGTGATAAGTGCCAAGATAAGAAGAAAAAACACTCACTCACTCACTCACTCACTCACTCACTCACTCACTCTCACTCACTCACTCACTCACTCACTCACTCACTCACTCACTCACTCACTCACTCACTCACTCACTCACTCACTCACTCACTCACTCACTCACTCACTCACTCACTCACTCACTCACTCACTCACTCACTCACTCACTCACTCACTCACTCACTCACTCACCACCCTCACCCACCCACTCCCACTCACTCACTCACTCACTCACTCACTCACTCACTCACTCACTCACTCACTCACTCACTCACTCACTCACTCACTCACTCACTCACTCACTCACTCACTCACTCACTCACTCACTCACTCACTCACTCACTCACTCACTCACTCTCACTCAATAAAAATAATTAATCATTCAATATAGAAAGAGTTACTATTGTCTTACAGTCTTGCTATCAACCTTTAATATAAATGATTTATTTATTATACATATAAATGAAGCCAACATTTCATTAACGATTTGTCATCTGTTTTATTCTTTTTCTATTCGCATTATTCTAGTTTTGGTGTGCATAATAGGTGAATTAACCCTTCCTCTAAATACACAATTGTTGTTAAAAGCTCATATAACCTCGCTACCAGCAATAATCGGTATCATGTTATTCACATACTAATTATGTCTGTCTTTGTTTGTATGTAACTCGTTATTGCATTTATGTTAGGAAGTTTCTCTTCGGATATACAAAGGAGAGTTTTATCGTTCGGATATGAATATCATCCGTGATCTGGTACGTGAGGCTTAGATCCTTCAAAGATCCATTCATATATCTCTTTATTAGCTTAGTTATGGATGAGACAGTCTCGTTTGTGTTTCATTGGCGGCATCACAGGTAAGTCTTTCATATCTACCTTGATGTTTACAACTCAGTTAGGTAAAGATCAGTCTGATGTATTATAATAATTCATGTCCAGCTCTGATCAAAGAACGTTAAGAGGACATTAAATCTAGGATAAATATTCCTTCAGCGCCATTTGCCACAAATAAATATTGCCCCCGTGAGGGAATCTTGCTAAAGGATTATTTATACGCTTAAGGGAGGATATGAAGAAGAGCCTGATTTATGTATATAGACGATGTTTGCTTATATGCAATCAATAGAACTATGCCCACAAAAGGTCTTTGGCTTCATCCATCAGAACAAAAGCATTAAAATAAATCCCGGTTTTCTTTTGATCTGTGTTTACCTTTTTGATAAGCGGATAAATTCCACATGAACTTTGATATGTGTGAGTCAGTACAAACACAGACAACGTTTGACAAATATGACGTCACTTATTAGAAACAGAATATTGCTAATTATCATCTTATTGATTTGCTGTGCATATTACTATTTCCAGGTGTTTTAATATATAGGGTTTTGTATCGTTTTTCCACAAGCCTTCAGTTGTAATAGGAATAATTATTTTTATAAATATACACTTTATACTCATAGTTCTCAATTACGAAAATATCATCCGAAACAAGTAATTATTTGGCTGTTCTAATTTTTGCATAAACAAAAATAAAACAACTCAAACCAGAAGCAAGAAACAAGATGTAAATAAACACTGATTGACAATGAGAAGGGGATTGTTTCGATAGAAGGCTCGCTGGAGTTTTATTCGCGAACGCGAAGATCCGTCTAAATATATTCAATTATGTTTTTGCATCGATTCTTTATATCTATTTAATTTGTAGTCAATGTTAAATATATTTGATTAATTATTTCTAAATTGATATTTGTTTCAATGAAAATTAATTGACAAAATCCTTTTGTTCGGATGAGACTTAACACTTACATCAGTTGGCCTATATGGAATATATTGTCTCCTGCCCGTAAAATAATAATAACGAAATGAAGAACACTATTTAATTAGAATTTAATATAATTTGTTTCCCTAAATCGAAATTATCGACTCAGTCAGATTTGTCTATTTTTATGTTGCTTTAAAAAACCTTTATTAAATTTCAATTTTTTTTGGCAATGCATAATGTGAATTAATGAGGCTGTAGTTCTTTTGTGTAAAACTTCATGCTACCTAAATTCGTACATATACACGGTGGTTTAATATTAATATATTAATTAATAATAACCATAACACATCCAACACGAGAGTGGTTGGTTTTCTATAAAGATTATCATTATGACCATCATCAGACACACTATATACAATATATGACCTAGATACATTATCAATGGGTCCAATGATATCAAGTAATACTAATTCCGTTCTAAGGTATCTCAGTCTATTAAAAATGTGGATCTAATTATTGTAAATGGAGTCTTAAATCTGGGTAGTTAAATTAAAAAGGAATAAGATACCTGTTGATGAGAAGCACTCTGTAATAATGCCATCTAATTCTCCAGTCTCTACACCGAACAAAATCGGTCTTCTGAGGTGTGTCATTTGAGCAAAGGATGGCAAGCTGACATCTGAAAAGGAAAGCGGCTGAAAAACCTTTATCAACACGAATCGAAATATACTATTTTAGGCGTATGAAGTTGAGTGAAAAGGGCATAGTGAAACGGAATGGTGGCTTGATCAGAATAGCTTATGATTTGACATAGAGATTTGACATAATTTAGTCGGAGCCGACTATGAGCAACACCAAGAACTGGTTACTTGAAATAAGTTCCAGATTCATAGCTTTGTGTAGGAAACGAAATAATAAAATGGTACCTTATCAAGTTACTGGATATACGTTTGGAGGATTATTGGAGAGAGTGATTTGCACCGTTAGACAGGTATTGTGTGATGCATTGTAATAGCGTAAGTAGATGGCGAAGCACTGAAAACCATATTATGTGGTGTTGAAGCTATTTCAAATGCTTATCACCAGCAATTCTACCCGCTTATGTGACAACAAACCAGAGTCGGTAATGATGTATCATCAACTAATCTGTGATAAGAATTATTGCCAGAATGGAATATTTAGCAGATATTTAACTATGTATTACATATTAAGGAGGTAATAAATAACAGCAATGTTTAAACAATAATCAATTACGATATTGTGAAATGTTGTTTTACGGCCACGTTTATACATATATCAGGCTAACCGAGCCAAGCATTGTCCGAAGGCAATTAGCTGAAGTGAAGGCTGAACTATCCCTCACACATAGGCCAACTAGAATTGAAGCCCTGATCTTATAACCATGTATTAATCGATGCTAGACGTTAAGTAACAGAGATCGTCCTTTAATAATTGTAGTGCATTATGAAGTTGTGGCGTGGAGTTCGCTACCGATTTTCCTCCCTAACTGAATAGCTATCATTTTTTATTGTACCTCTGCAGCGATCTAGGATCCCAATAATCTGGCATCAGACATCCTGCAAAACAAAATTCCATCCATACAACAGTTCAAGTATTCCATGTTTTACGATGATAAGTGAGCTTGTGTTTATGACGAACTATTAGCATTCTGTATCGTCTTCAAATATAGATCTCTCTCACCCCCCCCCCTCTCTCTCTACACAGTGCTCCCTCAATTATTGCCACCCCTAGATATTGCCAACCCCGCCTACCGCCAAATCATTTTAGTTCCCAAAGCAATCACTTTCCCCCATATATCCCCAAAACAAAGGCATTTTACGCGTGGGTTTATCAATCTCAACAACTGCAAACACAAACAGAATACTTAATCCTATTTTCCGTTGTTCTACATGTAATTTAGTCATTATACGTGTATCTGGTAGTATATGTAGGTCAAAACATATGTATACGTGTATGTGTGCTGGGATGAGGCTCTTGGTTGATTATGATTTTAAGATTGGCTGTCAGCAGCAAATGTGGGCGGTGTTAATTGATTGGTATTTGTGGCATGCAGACAACCGTGCCTTGTTAATATGGTTGTGTGATTGGGTGTAGGGTAATAAACACAGACATAACAGTTTCTGATCACAGTGATTTCTAATGGGTTAGGCTAGCCAATTGCTTCAGTGCCGCGTGAGTAGATCACATTCATCACATCTTAAATTCTAATCATGGCAGCACTAATCGCTCAATCGCCACAGGAATTGAGCCTAAACACAGTTACCTGCAGTAGTATCTGACTGGATGGCCAGTGTTTTCGGGATGATTTTCATATGAACACGAGTTCAGGTATCATGTATTCAGGTATCATGTGTTTGATAGGCTTCTCAGTTGTTAGACAATATGTTTTCCTTCTAAATATTTGGCTTGAAGGGATCATATTTATGAGTATTTATTACTATGTACACTATACCATTCTACATTTTCTAATGGCGAATAATAACATAATTAGATATCCCATATATGAAGGAGTTACAATAGTATGTAGAAGATATAACAACGCCATGGACTACACTATAAAATGTTTATTATTTCAAGAATACATTAAATATTATATGTTCTAAAGATGGTAGTAAGCAGATGGACATATTGGTTTGATATGTCTCTACATACTAATACATTTGTCGAAAATAGCCCATTGTTTACTGAAGCATTAGTGGTAAGGGACGATGCACTAATCTGTAATACTGGTATATTTAGGATTTAACATGCATTGTTGAAGCTAAAAAGATACAATTTATGTTATTATCATTTAACTTTAGAAGATTTTGAATCATCCAAAGCCAAATATCAGCAAACAAATGTTCCAAATTGTTCATGGAAGAGATTAGAAATAGATCTCATTGCCATGATCCAGTGATAGATGCAACCACGTATGTGTATCATCGGCATAACACATCACCTATTAATAAACAATGACAGAACATCAAACATAATACCATGAACAGATATTTGAGACTCTCGGGGAGCTTTGGTAGAATTAGAACTCAAACCATTCTAATATTTTGTGATCAACTCAGCTGTCAAACACAGCAGATAACTCTAGAATAAAAAGTATTACTGGATGAACTCAAAAAGTTGATATTATACTATCATTTGTATCTGAACCAAGGCTATTTCGGCCTCTTTGAACTCTTTCACGTGATTCATCAATGTTATTATTGAATAAATAATTGTTAAAATGGAAAGCAACTGCCCATTTATGTAATTGTGGATTTAAAAAATGTAAATTTGAAACAGATATTTAATTTATATGCTGTATATGGTAGTGAGCTATTTGGAGTGTGACGGGTAAGGGAAGGAGCAATGAACAAAGGTGGATATGGGGTCCTCAGATACAGGTGTGAATATAGCATTAAAAATAAACAAAAATAAACGTTTATTTTACATTTTACTATTGTACTTTTATGTAGCTGTTGTTATTATCCACACACAATGAAAAGGCGGATTGAATGGGTTGTAAGCATATGCTTTGCATAAACATCCAGACTGTAACATTATAATTACTGTATTAAGGATCACCATGGCTTTCACCATCACAATTGTAATAACCACAAATGTAACAGACACCTTTTGATATCAATTAATCATTTTATCACATAATACTAAATCCTATATATATATATATATATATATATATATATATATATATATATATATATATATATATATATATGTCGTGCGTGCGTGCGTGCGTGTGTTTATGTGTGTATGTGTATAATACAAAAACAATTATAGTCATCATAGGTGTCTTTATGCGCTAGTGACGGCCGTAATAGAGCTCCTCCTATTTAACACGATGTCCCTATCAAAGGCATTTCTGTGAATTACATTGTTAGTATATCATCTCAGTGAATAAACATGGATCACATCTAGATATATTATTTTGTTAATGAAATTAACGTTTTCCTGGTTTTGATGCCTATCTATCGCCGATTATGAGGCATTATTTGATTACACAGACATCTGGATGACGTATTTATCCAGGCACAAGTCTGATCTTAAAAGAGGCTTCAGATAAACCCAGTTGTGTGTTAAGTCTTGGTTAATCCTCTGGATTGAAGTCAACATATATTGCTAGAGATAAGTAACCAACAAAGAAAGGTTTATCTGGCCCTCTGTAGCCTGTATGATGGATATTGAAGGCGGTCATATACTGTATTTGGTTATATGAAAGGTGGAGAAAGAGAGCATATGCATGAGTCATCTGATCTGGTTATAATCAAATCAGATAGCTCGTGCATACACTCTCCTTCTCAACCTTCCATCTTCCCAGACCATGTTGCCATACACATGGATCTTAATATGAGAAACCCCCACCGCCCTCTAAGAATAATTATCTGACGTAAGTTAAAGTCATTGACCCGAATGTTTTCTCATGACATTAATGTCACCTATTTACAAACCTGAACATTATCCTGGATGGTGCGTTATCAGATTTTGTTTAAACAGTAAAATCAGCCAGCGTCCAGAAGAATAGAAAACTACCTTTAAGATTGTGAACAACATCCTACAGACAACGGATGATTGCTCCCTGTCGTCATATTCTTCAGTAACTGAGCTTGCTGAAAGATTCAATCAATTCTTCTTGACAAATCTAAAATATCCGTTATGAAACCATTGCATAATTGCTAATGTTCCAAGTCTTGATTTGACACTAATAGCAAAACCATACGTTTAAACAAGTTACTAGCGCTGATATTTTGAAAGTAATCAGGAAAACCTCTTCCGCTTGTTGTTGCCTGGAACCACGGCCTACATGGTTACTAAAATAATATATCCATCTGATTGTCCCTTTTACTGTCAATATTGTGAACAATTCAAGTTTAGGGGGAAATTTTCTACCGTATCTGAAGGAAATCAGTTTAACCCCATTACTGGAGAAATCTGATTTCGATCTCGAGTACTTGAAGAATTATTGTGCGATATTTAATCTTTCCTTGGTTTCAAACGTGATTGAGAAAGTCATCGCCATGTGTATAAACGAAAACATATCGACAAATGATATGCAAATAACTATGCAATCTGCCTACGAAGCGTTTCATAGCAGTGAGTCGGCATTCTTACCTGTTCAAAATTATCTTCTTAGTGCAATGAACAGGAAAAGGGATCATTCTTAGTGCTGCTTGATCTATCCGCAGCTTTTGACACAGTAGGTCATGATCTTCTCTTATATTGCGTCCAGACTAAATTGGGTATACGAGTAAAAGCTCTGACATGGCTCAGCTCCTATTTAGCAGATGGCACCCAGAAAGTGATGATTACTGATATACTCTCAACTCCAGTCCATCTTAATTTTAGCGTGCCACTAGGTTCCATAATTGGTGCTCTTCTTTTCTCCATATGTACCCTACCTATTGCGGATATCATCAAAAGTCATGCTATTGAGTATCATTTATATGCGGATGATACCCAACTCTATATATTTGTTGATCTTATTAACCCTTATGCATCATTCGATAGAATACAAAATATTGAGCGTTGGATAGTTGATATTCAAGCATGATATGATTACAAATAAGTTGAATTAATCATACTTTTATCTCTAAATGTAACATTTCAGCTAATTCCTTTCTGAAATTTGGAGCACTTAAGCAGTAGAGTATAAAGTTAACTGCATTATTTGAGTAGGCCAGTATATTGAAAGATGCCCAAATTACGTCAATTATTTCGATATCTTCATTGGTCTTTGCTCTTTCAATCCAATGTGCACCTGTGCTGATCAGGACATTTAGTGGTCCAGTCGTCAAGAAGAAGACAAAAGTAACTATTATTAAAGTTAATGTCATCGTGTTATTTCTTTTGTTGGTACTACTTTGTTTCTTTGTCTTTTGTAGGTAGACGAGTCGAGTTATGATGGCAACATTAGATGACAACATTACGGCAAAAGGAGCAAATGAACAAATGATCAAATCTGTCCAGTTCCAAACCCATGAAAAATACAGGTATCGTTTATCAATGACCTCACATACGCCGTTTTCTAACTCCTGCGTCCAGAAGAAATGCAAGTTGACGATGACCAGAAACACACCAGTAGCTGTTATCTGAATAATAGCGGATTTCTTGGTGAATATATTTCTGACACGATGTGGAGCGAACACAGCGAAGAGACGTTCGAAACTAACCAATACCAGGATCCAGGATTCAAAATCGACGAACAAATAAGAGCAGAAAGTGTGAATCTTACAGCCGGCAACGGAGAGTAGTCTTGTATCAATTCCTGAAATGGCATACGTCCAATTCCGCAGGAACCAGTTATATAATATAGCTGTATCAACAACGGCAAGTACCATCAGATAGAGTGCGGTAGTGTGTCGACGAAGATTTTCCCTCATCATTACAGCCAGAGAGAGACTATTGCCAATTGTTCCTAACACAATAAGAAAGATCCCTCCATAAAGCAATATACTGTACGTCCGTTTAGATGTGTTAGGATCTAGAACATTCAATGCTGTCGTGTTATTGTCAGTTTCATTTGCTGAAGTTGTGCTGTTTGTGATGTAATCCATTTTTGCGTAATGTATGTAAGCGCTCAAACCACGTAGAATCTGTTCAAGTTAACATAATTGTACTGACACCCGATCACTTATCTCTGACTTATGTATCGCATTTTTATGCGCTCTCTTTCTGTCACTCAGATGAGATGCTGGAATCAGTGTTGGAATTGTTAATCATTCAGTGTTCATCTCTGGCGCTTCTCTAATATGTTGTAAATCCTGATGCTATGCTATTTGTGATGGTAACTATTTTGTCTAGATGTATGTACACGACGAAAGACTGTCGTGTCAATTAAAGGTATCCAAATCGTGTGTTGTGTCTCACAATTCTGCGGTGCGAAATAGCCTTTCGGATGTCCGCTTTAGATGAATCGAAGAGCTATGGCCATTGGTTGAACTTTTTGATCAATCAGCTATTTTTCACCGAACTGTCCTCCGCAAGTCATCCACAAAGCAAACATTTACATATATACATATATTCATGGTGTGTGTGCGCACGTGCCCATATTTTCACATTCTCAAAGACGTTTCTGTTGCCTTATTTCCCTGATATATATTGAATGTTATTATCCCATTACACCAGAAAGTACCACCTTCCTGCTGAGATGTGTCCATGGGGAAATGAGAGGTGAGACTGTACAGAATACTTACTTACTCAGGTATTAGTAGGCATAATATTAATTGCATGATTTTATCTTTACTATTTCGTTACCTTATCTTATTCTTGATATATGCAGAAGTTAGGTGCTAAAATAACACAGTTCAAAGGAATAGGTCAGTCACGAACGTTATCAATCCGGGATGCTATATAGAATGAGTTTCTGAAGTATTTACGGAAAATTATAATATTATCTATTTTAATAATAGTGATATGCCCTGACATTTACCGAATTAATACTGGAATATTGAAGCAATTCTTTCATATCGACATTCTCCATCTACAAATATTCTTCACTTCTATTCATCAAGCAAATGATCGTTAGAGTTGACCTTCTTCCTGTCTATTTAGCAGTAACACTTTACGCTTTCATCTCTATTTGTCGGTGTTGACATTAATCAGGAGATGGACCATTAGACGTGTCATCAAACAGATTTCTTGTGATTGATTTATCTCCATTTATCATGAACACCATTAAATAGATGCTGATGTTTGGATTATTGTACTGACCTCAACTAAACTCCGGCTGATGAAAACATTGTTACTTTATTAAAGGGACAGTCCACCCTCTGAGAATATTTGTTAAATATGTAATGCTTAGAACAGTAACCTGATATCATAGGTATAGGGAAATAATCCAAATTACTGGAAGGTCGCCATTACGGTTGCACCGAAAGCCAGATTCGAAGGCGGGAAGAAGAAAACTTAAATACTCTGATGTCACATGAGCGCTCTCTAGACTGACACGGATAATAGTTTCCCCATAGCGTTAATTTCTGAGCCATTTTGAATCATCTTCCTCTTGTAAAGTTCCTTCTGGCTGAAACTGATATGGTTGTATGTCATTCATGACGTAATTTTAACAAGATAATGCCGTTTAGTTCTGGAGTAATTATTTGCTCACACTTGTTTACATGCCTTTGTACGGGCTCTACAGACTTCAGATCAATCGGATACGCTCAAGTGACGTCAGTATTCAGGAGTTTCCGGCATATATCTAGCTTTAAAATTATATTTGTGAGTGTAGATGTGTTATATCTAAAAATTTGAAATGAAGGTGGATTATCCTTTTAAGTAATTCACCGTAATATCTCACGGAATCCAACAACCGACTTGGCCATTATCCAGTCTTATACACGCGATAGTTGAGCACGTGATGGTTGCTTTAACACAAAATGCAACAACGTTGTGCACAATTAGAGTATTTATGTTATTTCTACGTTTAATATCATCATTATAGGGTTGTAAGAACAGACGTCATAGATTCGTTAAGCTTGCAGAAGAACAATCCATATATATATATATATATATATATATATATATATATATATATATATATATATATATATATATATATATTCTGCTAAAGTATTTTACTTTAACTCTACGTGTTTGTCAAAATGTCTTGCCACAACTCAGTTTTCTTCGCTTATAACCTTTGTAACAACTTAAACCTTTTCACAAAATTGCAAATATAAATATGAAAATGTTGATAACAACTTCACATAGCAAGTATAAGACAAATTTTTGCTGGATAATAATTATAGAATTATATAGAACATACAATCCTCATAACACAAATCATGATATGATTGGCTTGTTGACAGATTAGATATGACATTTAATTTGGATTTAGAAACAGAAATAACATACACGGGGGAGTAATATACATAAGACATTTAAACGCTTCGCACTCACTATAAGTTAATTGCACTGTGCAGTAGATGTATTAATACACTAGAACTGTTTCAGCAAACAACAAAACTTCTCTTCTGGCACTAACTTAATTGAGTCTGCATCACTCTACCACATCACTTTATGGCAAATAAGTCGTGTCTATAATACATGTCATTTAACCCGAAAGCTTACTAACTATTTCAGGATAACCAAACAATTAGCCACCCGTCTTAGATGCAATGGTACAAAATATCCTTTATTACTGTATTCAATCGGAATCCTTTGATGTGGCGGTGCATATCTTTCCACGACAGCAAGTCCATATTCAGGCAAGAATATTGTTTATAGTCTGACGTAGTCATTGGTTAATCACTGAACTGAATATCATATCATTACATATCCGTATGGTCCTATCAGTCTCTCTCTCTCTCTCTCTCTCTCTCTCTCTCTCTCTCTCTCTCTCTCTCTCTCTCTCTCTCTCTCTCTCTCTCTCTCTCTCTCTCATCTATCTATCTATACTATCTATCTATCTATCTATCTATCTATCTCTTTCCCTTTCTCTCTCTCTCTCTCTCCCTCTCTCTTTTTCCCCCCACCCCTCTCTCGGACCATGGGATAGCACCATTTTGTTCAAAGATATGAGCAGCCAAATAACCAGTTGGCCGCAATCTAATATATATTAAAAAATCGTGGTATTAGAACTGTTGACTGGTTATCACATTAAAACCTTAATTGAAGTGAACTTGTCTGAGCAGAATGTTCCAAGAGATAACATAATCCTCTTATCATGCACGGAATTTGTATTAAGGTTGCATTTAAATTATTAGTGATATAAGTAAAAATACCTTTATGTCACCAACTAAGTTTAACTTTTACATAAATCGATACTTATTTTTACTTGTTTTAAACTACATGTTATTGTGTTACACGTTGAAAACTATACTGAAATTGTGGTATTATCTTATACGTTCCCCATTATTATATATGATAATGTTAATACACCCGTCTAACTAAAATCCATTATTAACCACAACATTCATAACTAATGGTAATTATCTATACTGTTTGCTATTAGTCTCTACATAATTTATAATTAATAGTTGCGCATCTTCTTACTTATATAATACTACTACTACTACTACTACTACTTCTACTACTACTACTACTACTACTACTACTATAGTAATAATAATAATAGCATAAGCAAAAATGTAATTGTAATAGTAATATATTTCGTTCAATATCAAGTGTAATAGTAATAGTAATAGCGATACTCAGAAGTAATAGTAATATATTACATTTCAAAGTAATTGACCCAGGTCTGGTATAGACTAATGTAAATACATATTGTATCGTATGTCCGATTATAACAGCTGCGAATTTCAGAATATGATATTATCATCCTAATTTATTTAGTTATATTATATCCAGAAAGGGTGTTGTATGTGTTTATTATCGCGCTATAATAACATGAAAAACCTGTACTATTTACAGTGGTCAACCAAATATATTCGCATAATGGGGGATTGCACGCATTAGTCTGTGAATTCGTCTATATCTACAAACGTTATGATGTTATTTCATCTTTATTCTAACAGCAAGTGAGCTCTCGCATCTGGACATTTACCCTTACAACATATGTTTGGAGAATATTACAGTAGCATTGTTGATGTATTACAAACTAATGCCATATTGAGTTTAAAACTAGATGTTCCAGGGTCACACAATATTAATAATAATAATAATAATAATAATAATAATAATAATAATAATAATAATAATAATAATAATAATAAATAAATAAAGATTTACTAAATGGCTCTTACTAGTAGACTATGAGCCAGACCTTCAAATTTTTGATATTGATATCAATCAGAGGGAGGAAGGCTATCCATTATTTTAGGCAGGGCTACTGTCCCTAGTATTGGAAAATATGTGATAACAATGTGAAACTATTTGCAAAATATATGTTACATCATCTCATTTATAACACCACCGTCATTGCTATTGCGGACCATTTTTTCATCTAAAGTTTTGGGAGTACGGTTCATTTAAGGGCTGTCAAATATGTTATTATGTAGGTATTATCTGATGTTATATATCATGTAAATAGTGATTTAATTGACCCCGTCGTGATGTATACATAATGCATGTGTGAAGAAACTCCACACATCTACGATCAACCAAACAATCTTTTTGTCGCCGGCTCGTAAACATTCACGACGAAACTCTGTTTAAGAAACAAAATAAAATAAAAATCCATTTTAGCAGATTTAGTTTCTTTATTGGTATTGTTGGAATGGAAATACGCATACAATAACAATCAAGACGAATTTGGAACTTTAAATCACACATACCCTGAACAAAATGATAAAATCCAAGATGATGGTCATAACAGTAACAAAAATCCTAACAATTTTGCCTGTCTTCTGGCATAGTCTATGCAATGTCTTCCTTTCTTTCATCTTTCAACGAAACTGGTATTAATCAATATCGTTATACATTTATATTTTTCGGTTATCAATAAAGAAAACAGTCATAGCGAGAGCCGTGCAAGATATTTAATGTGTTTATCTTAGCAGATCTGTTGGCAACAAATGAGTAGTACTATTTTTTGATACTGGTTGTGTATTGTGATTCAATAGCACATCTTTCCAGGTAAAATATATTGGTGGTGGAGGTGGAGTTGTTTAAGGTGAAATAGTTACACATGAAGTGTCCAAGGATATCTAAATCAATCATAAATTGTCATTAGACATAAAATTGGAAGATCCACTCATCAGTCCTCAAACATTAGATTCGAGAAATACCTTGCTCGCTAAATGCTGCAAAAATACGGAACCATGCCACAATTCTCGACCTTGCTGAGTCAGTGATAGATGAGGAGATTCCCCGAGTATTCTATCACAGTACGTGTTCACAACTAAACGCGATTTGGTAGCGTTGAAAAGAAAACCAGTCTCAAATCCAAGTGATGGTGCTGTTGTGACATGCTCAGTCAAGAGGCAAGCCAGAAAGCCATCTTCAGAATCACGCATCTGCCGAAAGATAAAATGCTACATGGGCACATCAACTCACGAAAAGTTAAGCAAAGCTGTTGATCTGAGAGCATATGAAACACTTCGAGACTGTGCAGTGCGCACATGTGATACGAATATTATTGCTGTCACGAGCAGGGACAGTGTGGCCGCTGAAGTGCAATACCATTTCTCATGCTATAGAAATTATGAATGATCAAACACAAAAGACGCACAACACAGAAACACAGACAAGAAAACCGAAGCCAGCAACATTCAACGAATACGAAGAGTTGCTAGGATTCATTCAGAATGGTATAATCCTAAATAAAGAAATTATTGGGTTGACTACACTAGCTGAGTACCTTAATTCGATAAAGATATCCAAAGGGATGCCGGGAATAACCACTTTTGTAAAGAAAATTCTCCGACGAAAACTAGAAAGAAAGTTTGGAAGTACATTTGTATATATATATATATATATATATATATATATATATATATATATATATATATATATATTCTACCATGATTACATGCTTTTATTGATCAATTGTTGTATTGCTCAGTTGTTTTCAGTAAATACTACGGTTCTGTTACACTAATGAAGATACTTTAGTATCTGGTTTGTAGAAAACAAACAATATGCTTGCAATTTGCCATTTGTATATATCTGTTCTACTTGTATAATATGTTTTATTGAAACAAACTCTAACCAGTAGAGACTACGGCTTAAGTCATTTCAGTTCTTCATTTGAATAACACATGAGGTTGTTTGGATCAACTACACTGTAATATTTGTAAATATACTTTTGTTCCGGAAATACATGTTTGGCTTAAGCCTGTTTACATTGTTATAATCGGATAATGCAAACAGTTTGTAATAAGTGACATCAGATTTTAGAAGCATCTGTCTATGTCTGATTGAAAATAGCAGTCTAACCAACAATTTGAATAATTTAATATGTGGTTGATTGTGTTCATATTTTAACATTATCTATAATTGATGAGAGCATATTTGTATTAGTCCTGAGTTTTGAATTGAAGGTGAACGGTTACTTGAATATGAGAAAATAATATCAGTTAATTATTAGCGGGATATATTTAAATTGTGTGAACTGGCTTTTTCCTCACTTTGGAACAACATTTTATTCAGTAATAAGCTACACAGTTGATATTCAGGTGGAAGTGATTCTCACACATAAAGACATCTACTTCACTTAGTGTTACATTTGAAGCGTTTCAATTTTGGGCAGTTTCACTGACACATTTGTATTATGAATTAAACCGAAATAAAGTCCGTTTAATTAACGATGGAGGATAGTCAATATTCGCACAGTACATTAACTCTCCTATAATTTGATTTTCAAATATCACCATTTTTACTGACTGTCCCATCCATTTAACAATTATAATGCTAACTCTTGGTTAAAGCATCTAATTGCAATAATATATCACATAGGACTGAGCTAAAGTCTCTTTCAAAATGCTGTTAACGTTTGCTAAATGAAGTGTTGATTATTTCCCAGTAGGCAACATTTAGTTACATAGTTTTCTATTTTCTAAAATAATACGCTACTTTCTGGTTGTTCTAGTCATTTTGACAGTTAGATCTCATGACCTAGATATTTGTAGTACTGCAACTAACTGCAGTACGTGAGTGGGCGTGGCCAATACTCTGTAATCAGAAGATCACCAATAAACAACCTTTATACAATAATACCACAGATTTGCGTGGATAATGAGATAATCGATGGTTTTGCAATTTGTACGACACAATAACACCGTGCTATTGATGACTTGATACCAGGTATCATCATTGGTAGTATTAAGTCGTCATGGCGGAGACATGGACTAAATCAATTAACCATCACGTTACCATACATGGGACTACAACATCACAATAAAATGACATATCTATGATTGTCTGCTGATGTGATATCCGAATAACTGATTACGTATTATCTCTCAGGTGATAATTACCGTTATCTACCGTACATCAATCATCATTCATATCTCTAGATGGCTGGTTATAATTTGATGTCTAACTTTCGTCGATTGATTTGAATGTTTAGCGATAATTGTCGATCTGTTTCTGGCTGTTATTGATTTATAGACAAACACTGATTGTACGACGAGTACAATCAAACTTGTAACGATCTTTGTCACAATTTCATTATTGGATGTTCATCGATGATTGCATCTGCTTTATGAAACAGTTCATCTTATTAAAAATGATTGCTATCAAATAACTAAAGTCATTATGGCAATTTTCAAAAATATTAATCTTTTTGTATTCAACTATGTTTTCGAGACATTACCTGCCAATAACTGTCATTAACTTTCTTCTAACTTAATAGCGATTAAATATGAGTCTATCAAATAATTATATCTGAGATTTAGAAGAAAAAAAAGTGCACTGAATGCATTATTTGACAAATAAAGATGAAATATAACGAAACAAAACAACGCAGCATCATTCTAACATCAATATAAAAAGTAAACGATAATCATTTGATCAAAATCAAATGATTATTGATACTAAGGTCCATTTGGTATTAAACATTATGATACAAATAGATATTAAGCGTGCACAGTTATATTGCAATGGTGTTGTTTATATTCTGGCTGGAACAGTGTTCACATTCAGTCTTATTACCTAAATTAAGATATCACTTCTCAATCCTGGCTGCTCATTATGTCATCCATCAGCCCTTAATGATACTAGGAGGAGGTTTTTACTCGATTCATCACAATGTAGCCATTGAATGGACAACTTCAGTGAAGAAGAAAACGGCAACCCATTGCTATGATAATATAAGCTTAGTATCATCTACATAAGGCAGATTTGCAATTCATTTCTCATTTAATAGTTAATTGAGTAGAAACATTACATCTAAAACAACTGATTTTTAAAAATCATATTGGAAACATACTGTTACTGCAGGTTTAAAAAAATTATTATTATTATTGTATCCATTACGATGTTATGATTATAATCATCATGATCATGAGGATAACAACACCAAATATATATATATATATATATATATATATATATATATATATATATATATATATATATATATATATATATCATAGTTAACATAATATAGATTTTCATCATTATGCAAGCTCGTGGTCAAGAAATTAAATGTAATGCTCGTTATCGTTGTGTGCTGTGTTATCATCGATAAACCAGCAAGATATTATTTAAATATGTTTGAAACATGTAATATTTAAACAATATTTGCTTCTTCTTAGCATAATGTTTTATCGTCTTCTGTGAATGACAATACTAATTACAATGATAACAAATACATCATTTAGGAGATGAGTTTATTTCTGGTAAACAAAGTTCAACGGTCGTTTCGCTGCTGCATGCGATGTATTGTTACTTGATTCTAAGATTATAATTATTACGAACTATGCCTTTATACTGATATATTAAGCTATAATAACATATCCGAATGTTATCACATAATTTCTTGCCAGAAGGTAACACACTGTCAATAAAAACCTTTAGCTTATGGCACTTCATTATTATGGCAGTTATAACATACGCTATCTGATGACGAGCAGATTACTCTGTAATGTCTGTCTGTAATTTAGCTTTCTCTATAAAATGTACAGGACGACAGAAGTTAGGATACCATGATTGCTTTCTTATTTAACAGACAATAGTAAACTGTATGGGTTAAATACATGGATTTATCATGAATAGCTTGCCTCTATTCGTATGTATTGGCAAAATTCCCAAAGAATTATCTTTCTATGCCTTAATAAAATATGAACATACTTCATGGAACATGATGTCCAGTCTGAAGACGAGAAGTTGATATTTAAGTACAAAGTTCTGATACAAACCTAATAGGATACCCATCGAAAATAGTCTAGCACAAGCTGCATCTTTAGTAACAGTATAACAAATCAATACAACCTGAATCTTGTTCAGACAATGCCAGTGCCCAATGCGCATTGTACTATAACTAGCATTGTAAGTCAGTGCAAGCTGAATCTTGTTTGTGCTAATCATATTTGCTATCAAACGTTACCTTTACTAAACATACTTGGACATATTGATTTGGACATATTGATTTGCATCTAGAATAGACATACATTGACAAATATAAACTAAAAATTAGATGCTGTGGTGTTTCAAGGTTAATGGTTCCTGGAGTCACGTGTAATTTCAGTGTGGTAAAATGTTTACTGGGAGTTATATATTTTTAATAAATATTGGTACCTAAGCATAGAGATGGTATCCCATTGGTACTGGAGATAACCAAAACAGGAAGCTTAATGAATGGTTACGCAGATCACTGTATTTGGCACATCCGCTCCTCAGACTGTTGTGATTGTATCGGTAAAATTATAAAAGGAAAATATGATTTGATTTTCTTCTTCTCCTTCGTCCAATTTGACTATTTTTAAATGTTCTAAATATACCTGGAATAGTTTGAGTAAATTGTATTGGGTTTCGGTCATGACTCGGTGATTATTACTCAGAACACAATTATAACTCATACAATTAGTTATTCACAATTAGATTATTGGTTATATATTATTTGAAGTAAACTAATTAATTTAATTATTCAAAAGGTACCACCGTTTGGCTTTCTTTACACTTCTTGTTCTTCTCGTTGTGTTGAGTTTTCCCCAATATGTACAATACTGTATTGCTGGAGTATTAATATTGAATATATTGTTTATAGTAACTGTTTCATTCAGTAACACGTGATATATACGTACTTACCCATTCCATGTACTATACTAATTTACCCTTATCATGACTCTAGGGATTCACTTATTGAATAGCAGTAATGCATCGAAATTACTGGTAATTATTAGCCTGAATACCAAACGTCAAGATATATATAGAAGGTCAGAGAATTCCTCAGACAGGTCACGCGATTCTATGAATATAATGATCGCTAGGATGTCTAAGGATATCGTACGATGCATATCGTAATCGTGGTTCTCAAATATCCTACAGATATCTCCCAATATTTATTACTAGTATGTTTTATGAGTTATATCTTCGTTGCCAAACTAGGAAGCTCCAGTGTTGAATAGAATAACATAAATCGTTCCTTCGTTTCGATACCAGGAATGGCTACCGTCGCTGGGCTAGTGAAGGTTTTGCTAAGCTAGACAATACTTTCTTAACATACCGTGATATACACATCTATGGCCATATAGTCACATACACAAAATAATTAGAGTAATCTGTTTACTAGAATACAAAACGCTGCTTCTCACACATTTTTGTTTAGTGCCATTCCGACTCCCAACTGGTCTTCTTCGTTAGTCTAGAGAGATTTATTGACATTCAGTAAGAATATCAGGAGAATCAAATTATTTTACATTAGAAATGCTTACCAAATTCTTGTGTTTCGTATTGACCGTTCAGTATTGACTGTGTTGACATAATTAATTTTGCCGGTACTGCTGGTTATACCTGTGCTGAAATAAACAGTACAAGTTTGATGAGAAAGCCATTGTTTGACACCTTGTCGAACTCGTCGACGCACAAGACGGGGAACTTACCTGGCAGAATTTTAATAGGCGTATTAAATGCGTTGGATTAAATGTTGCCAGTCACAAGGTAAGTGCTTCTCCCGACAAATCTGATGTTGATAACAGTAGCCTTATTCCTTTAACTATTAGTGAAGCAAATGCTACATTTAATGTTAATTCGATTGTTAGTACATTTAATCATTTCGATTTTAGATCAAAATCTATTGAAGTTATTGTTCATCCGCTTCGTAAACAAGCTGGGATTTACCAAGAAATATAACGTTTTGTAACCTGTATGTGATAGACCTGTACATCGTGATCAGACGTTTTATGGCCCTATACCAATATGTTGTTTAAATGTTCAATACTAAAGCCATATATGTGGCTGACTATGTCATAACCCAGCTATTGGTGCATTAGCGCCCACGGAAGCGTGGCTTGGGACTGACACTGATCAACTTACTATAAATGAGTTTGCTCCTACCGGTTATGGGTTTAATCATATTCCCCGTAAAGGTGGCAGATGCGGTGGTCGTGTTGACATACTGTAAAGATCTAGACTGACTGTTATGGTGAGTAAGTAAGAGACAAAGGATAAATCACTGACCCGGAAGAAAACTAGACCGAACACGACCGCCGATTTGATGACAAACAGGTCCCGACTTCCAGTGAGGGCAAAAGGGAACGCAGACTGCTAAAATCATGTTTATGACCATGGTGAATTTATGTTGTGGCGTTGGAATATAAGCCGTGGGCGCATAAGCAATACAAAATGGATATCTTTTCATCGGTAAGTATAAGGAACACATTTAAAATAGACATCTACATATTTGATGGCATATAATAGGACAGTAGTAATACATATTCTCTGCACAAACAAAGTTATAATGCACGCATCACAATAAATGTCCGCTTTCATAGGTTCAAAACTCGAAGCGCAGCTGCTCCAACGTTGCTTTTTGCCATTAACGGAAGTCGCGCTCTTTGGTCATGGCGGTCCAATCAAATACCAATGAGTATATACACATTTTTAAAACACGGAGAGCATCATACATATCGATAAGGTTACAGTTAACTTTTCTATCCCCCTCTTTCTAAACAAAATGGCTTTAGGAACTCGTTATTCTTTTATAAACAGCGTAAATACTTAGATAACCCATATGGTGGTATAATAACTGGCGATTTAAATTTCCATAATAAGTCTGATGTTGAAGTTAATATATTTTACACTATGTTGGAGTCCCATGTTAATGGTCCAACTCACAAGACCCATGTCTCAATTGCAACAAAGATAAATCCTTGGCATAATCCAGTTTATCATTGATATGGATAAATCCGATTACATACGAAGAAAGGTCACGCACAGAAAGTATCGCGGCATAAATATGAAAGAATGTTTGGAATATTTACAGTCACCTCAACACCTGATTGAATGTGAGGGGTCAGTTGGTGAGCTGGTTGAAGGCCATAACTATAGCGTCAAAAGTTCCATTAATCGCCATGCTACCCATCGTTTGAAATAATTAGGTTGATACCCGAAGCCCCTTGGTACACTGATAAGCTTTGATCTTCAGAAAACAAAGAGAAGTTGGCACCGAACTTCCTTAATGTCACAATACCTTTATGGTAAGAAATGGCAATGAGGAACAAGTATCATACTAATAGCTAAAGGTGTTCTGCTAAGAAACGTTTCTTAGTGTCTTATTATAAAGGTAGACATCATTGTCGTATTTCTGGGCGTAATTACTAGCCGCCAAAACCAACAAACACAGACAAAGACCATCCTCACGTTGTCTTATTATGATCGGCTTTAACAAACTGATGTTTTTTTATATAACAGAAGGATATTAAACCTCTATAGGAAATATAGAAATAATAAGTATGGCATAGTTACTCATCCTCATTTTTTTTCTTATGCGAACATGTCACAATAATGTTTTCAAGTATTTCAATCACATTTTTAAAAACCTTGTAACAAGGTGTATAAAAAAACATTATTTATTCAAAGCGTTACCGCTATTTTCTGTTATGATATACTGTCTCAGGTCAAAATATCCTGGACATAGATCTGAACGTATTATCCTAACAGTAGTAATCCATATTGTCATCCTTTCGCACTGTAATATATAAAGTTTAGGATATAAAACACTTATTCCGAACATTGATTTGTTTTCTTTGAATAAACTGTAGTTTGGTTATAGTTTCTGAGAAGAATATACAATTATATAGCAATCGTGTTCTTATATAAACTAAATTACAGTCTTCAAAATGAGACTTGCGTGAGCGTGTGTGTGCATGACTTAACAAAGGAATGAAATATTTCATGAGATAATAGACATTTTGACTGTAATACTTTTTAACGTGAAGTGTGTTATTGTGATTTCTATTGTTGATGATGTCTACTCATGTAAAGGTGGAGTGTTTGTCATTTAATTATGGTCAATAGTATATACTATTTTTTCAAGCTTCAATTAAAGAACTACACAGAATTTCTGTTAAATTGATATTTCAATCAAAATAGCATTAATAACATATCTAAATATCTCGTGGTTAATTACAATTGCTACATTCGTTAATTAGCCTACGTGAGGTATCTACAAACACCTGCTTCACCGATGAGATGGACTGACGTTTGAGTGTACTAACACTCGTGACCGTATGCGAAAGGCACAAAATATGTACTTTCTTAACAGAATGGCATAAATCGTTATTGGCTGAGCGTCGGGTATGCGAGACATTAAGTACATGGAGGCCACTTGGGGGGGGGGGAGCTATCATATAATTTTATTATTTTCTCCTGATCTTGACAAAATGTTTTACCACCTGATAAATCTTTTATATACCTGTGTTTCCTGCAGTCGAAGCTGATTTGCGTTAAGGAAGGGAGCGGCCAATTCGGCTACAACACACGGCGGCGAAATCCCACGCTTCTCGATCTACTTCGATGTTAACGGTAATTAGAACACCTGCTGTTTATGTCATCCAAAAACAAGATCTCAAATATCACTTCCTTTTAGATATACGTACTAAAGAATGTCATAACGTTTCTAGATACACAACAGTTCAGTAATTAATATATACAGACATTTTGTGCATGGCTGATTGTGATAAATAACACAAGAAGGCATATGTTCTACCAGTCTCTAAGTCGCTGTGCAAAACGAAATTCTTCAAAAATTAATCAGTTATTTACTATATATAAGTTTTTAGCATCTCTGTTAATTACTGTAATTGGATTAGAAAGTTGTGTCGATATGCTCATTCAGTTAAACAGTTTCATGGTGTTCTTGTGTATTTCATGTGCCAGATGTTATTAAATACCATACACCTACAGTAGTAACATTTGTATTACTATAATTTCAGATGTATCACATTGGCAAATAGTTTTATAGATATAATACAGATAAATATAATGAGATAAATATATCCAGATCAGAGTACGAGTTATAGGAACCGACCATATTTATATCTAACTTTGAACTGTCAAAGAAATACTTTACAAAGTATTTGTTTCTATTATTAATGCAGTCAAAGATCAGTTGGTGCGTTGGACAGCTCTTATCGAACCACATTTATTAAAGCCCATAACTTAATTTGTATTAGAAACATAAGGTGACATTTGGAGTAGAGCTAACAATTTTGGCGCCATATTAATTAAAAGCTGCGCTCCGCACAGACTTTAAAACCTATTGCTGCACAGGATTGCTTAGGCTTTCGGCTCATTTAACTGAGGTTTTAGAATAATAATAAAACGAATTTTAATGAGTAAACATCATAGTCCCAATCATAATTCCAACCAATGTCATCTTCACCGTCGTTCAAGACTCTTTTGTCCGCTTTTCTCTGCGAGCATACAGACAATCACACACACACAGGTACTCGCTTGTATTTACCTGGATTACAGTTATAACATATGACATACCAACTGAGTCAAACGAGGCCAATATTACTGTTTGAGATGCGAAGCATTATTGTTAATTCCGAGTCAGTAGTACTTATGAATGATTTAATCATAGTGTGTGTGTGCGTATGCGTGCGTGCATGCGTGTGTGCGTGCGGGTGCCCGCGTGAGTATGCGTGCAATTACGTACAATGTTCATAGACAGCTTTACCACAGCAGGTTCATGAATGCTATATCATCGAGTATATTAACAAACATGCACTAGCCACGATGGTCATTCTGGTTGCGGCATTGAAAACAAACAAAAAATGATTCATCGTATTCTATTCAAGACCACGCCTTTGCCGTTTTGACGACAAAGATATGACTCACTGGGGCACAAAAAAAAAACGCAGACGTAATAAACGTCCGTGAAAATCAGTAGGATATTTGTGAATTACGACCCGCACTTGGGTTGTACGACGTCCTTTGACGTCATGGCAATCATTATGGTTATAACATCATATAACCTGTCAGAGGGTCTCCATGATCCCCTGTATATATCTTGACGTTTGCCATTCAGACTAATCATTATGATATAGCCGCCTCGGTCGTGTATCACACTGGGTTACATTTAGAGCTCACGGAGCCGGAAAATCGGTGATTTCGATGCATTACCGTTCCGAATAAGTGAATGCTTGCAGCCACGTGTGTAAATCGTTTTAGTACATTCGATGTGCAAATACCTATAGATCATAGCATCGTATGCAGTGCAAGCGGTCTACTTAACACTTAACACTAAATACATCAATTATCAGCTAATAAATCGGTGCAGTAGATTTGAAGACAAGATTATCTATTTAATCCGATTTCTAGTTTTTTTTTTAAATTATAAACGCACCACAATTTCTGTATAAGGAAGCCAAGCACGATCTTTCAAGCTTAAAAAAACCTTAGTTTTCACATAACTGTAGCTACGGTAAAAAAACAGTAGAATTAAACATGGGTGTATATATATATATATATATATATATATATATATATATATATATATATATATATATATATATGCGATTGATATTCAAACGTCTACCTTAGGAATAACATTTACACAAATGGTAAATTAATCAACTCAGTAACAAGTCATAACTATTTATATTGATGTGTCATGAGAACCAAGATTTCGGTAGATTTATTATTGCTGGCACAATGATATTAATGATATTAACTGATAATATTTATTTATTTGGTTTCTTTTATTTCGAGTAGGTCTTATTAATGCTTACTTAGATTGATTTAGTTAGAACTTTATACAGAGATATTATTATTTTATCTTTCAGCTTCTAAACAATTATAGTCATACACCTATAGCAGTAATAATTACGTATTAAACTATCAGCTCAAACTGAATAAAACAAACCTCTGTAGGGACTATGTTGTCTCTGATAAATCATCCAGTATTATATCCTTAATATGTATGTCATCCTTGACCGTAAGGAAGATGTAGCAGAATCAAATCTAATACGACCGTAATGATAAAGATAATCACCTTCCGTTCATCGATGTGTTATTATGCTCAATTCATATGTAAACAAGAACTGATGATTTCTGACCCACACTCATCAAAACAATTAAATACATAAAAGACACACACGCGTAACTGATGTAATAGTAAGCTAACATAACTGACAAGGTAGTCTTGATTAAAATCACATACGTAAGGATTAATCAGTACGTTGGTGATTATATCTTTATTTATATTTAAGATTACGTTCCGTTTCTCACGTCATATCAAACACCATTTCATCAAACGATTAATAATCCATTTATTTTCGCTCTAAAGAGAAGTATTACTTTTAGACACTAAAGGTAATACTTCGCTTTAGAGCGATAATAAATACTTAGTATATATGGATTATTAATTGTTTGACGACATAGTATCTATGATAAAATTGATCATTATAACAGTGTGTGTTTTAACATTCCCGAATTAATATAATTAGGTCACTGAATATTAGGATAATCCTTTGATAACTGGTAATATTTTGTTTATGTTAGCTTCAGTCAATGACTTGATTGGAAAACGGATAACGCGCACAGAGAGAGGATGGGGGATAATTAAGATAGCGTTTATCCGCACAAGTACAAATTATAGCGTTAAAGTAAGCGGAAATGAGGCAGAGTTCTGATTAATACATTAACAAATGCAAAATTTGTAATTAATCGATTCCATTTAATAATTATTCAACTCAGAGATAATATATACTTCGCCAAAAACCAGTAACTCGGAGAAATCTCTCTCTGACAGAAACTATAAATGTCAAATTATCGTATTGCGTTGATGCAGCATTAATTGATATATATAATGGGCCTGGGACAACTTTTTTACACCTGTTACGTCTACGACGAAAACCCAAACTTCCGAAACTGTGTTGACTATAGTCAACATTAAATGCCTACATTATCGATGCGTGTTTGTTGTGCTCTGTATATAAAACACTGTAGATTAAAACAAGTGTATGTTAGAGTTGAATGTCCTTAAAAGGACAACCGTATTGACAAATTCTGCTGATAGACGATTATTGTAACATAGCCTTTATTTCCTATGACGACAACATTTTAATTGTTACATGTTTCCGTTAAAACAATAACAGTATATACAAGCCATGTCAGTAATAACGTTTATATATTTATATCGTTAACAAGACAATTGATCACTTTGCTATTTTGTATGTCTAACTTTTCGAGACAAAATTTCCGTATTTCCCTATTTATGTTTTGATAAAGTTTACTTAATGAGCTGTTATATCTCTTTTGCCGCTTCTACAATTACCCATATTAACAACAATAACAACAAAAAACAACTAGTATTACTACTACTACGACTACTACTACTACTACTAATAATAATAATAATAATAATCACACTCACAGACACACATATTATCATCGTTATCATTTTCAATATCATCATAATGATTTTCTCATAGATATATTACCGTTTTATTTTATTTATAAACCCGTTCATTGAATGGTAATAATGTTAGAAATGATAACTAATCCTCTCCTTTTATCATTAAGATTTGATGGAAATGATGATTCATCTCTAAGATTATGTTCCAATTTTACATTCTTACGAGAAACTGTAAACATACTACAACTTATTTAGAGGTATAATAACATTTTTAGTACACGTCTGTTGTACGTCATATCTCATATATTTGAGTATGATAGGACGACATCACGACCCATCCCTAAGACAACAGAATGATGAGCGTATCTAGGCGTCTTCGACCTGAGGCAATATATCACAGTGCTAGCTACGTTATAGAGTAATTCGATATATTATCCATGGTTTCTTTTTTAGACCCAAGGTTTTAAGCTGAATTCGAATGTGATTTCATTAAATTTAGAGAGTATTGTGAAGTATTGGCGTGAATAAAAGAAACTTTGCGTTTTTTTGTTGTAAAAGACACAATTTTTGTAACTGAGATTTCTTATAAACAGGTAATCTACTTAATACCTGTTCCGTGAAGAAAACTCACCAACTGACAATTGCTAACTGGATAATAATAATAATAATAATATTAATGTATATTTAATAAAGCGCCCTTACTAGCAGGAGCCATTCAAAGGGGCTGTACAAATAATATGTAATATAATAATACTCCAAATAATGTCTGTAAAAACCCTGTAATTATTTAAAAGATAATAATTATTTATCTGTGAAAGCGACCTTAAATAGGTGTGTTTTTAGAAGAGACTTAAAATTTCCAAGAGACGACGCATTTCTAATATTTGCTGGCAACTTATTCCACAAAGTGGGGGCTGCAACACTAAACGCACAATCACCATATGACTTGAGCCGAGACACTGGCACCTGCAATAGTATCTTACTGGATGACCTGAGTTTTCGGGATGACTTTCTAATGGAAACCAGTTCACACAGGTATTCTGGCGCCATATCATTAATAGATTTATAAGTTATTAACAGAATCTTGAAATGGATACGTTGTCTAACAGGTAGCCAATGTAGTTTTTGAAGAATTGGGGTGATATGATCATATTTTCTAGTATTTGTTACAATGCGAGCTGCACTATTGCAGGTGCCAGTGTCTCGGCTCAAGTCATATGGTGATTGCGCATTTAGTGTTGCAGCCTCCACTTTGTGGAATAGGTTGCCGGCAAATATTAGAAATGCGTCGTCTCTTGGAAATTTAACACACCTATTTAAGGTTGCTTTCACAGATAAATAATTATTATCTTTTAAATCATTATTATTTGGGGTATTATTATATTACATATTATTTGACAACGCCTTTGAATGGTTCCTGCTAGTAAGGGCGCTTTATTAAATATACATTATTATTATTATTATTATTATTATTATTATTATTATTATTATTATTATTATTATTATACCTGTATAATACGAAAAGCCTGTGGTTATTGTTGACATTATGCTTATTATCTGTTGGGATAACAAAAATCAAACACCTGATGAAATAATGCTGATGCCTGTTAAGATAAAGCCTATTTTGTCTTTTGGCGACACTCAGAATGTCAGGTTGACACTTGGAGAAGAGAATATCATGTAGACATTGTGTCAACCAGCGTTGATGCTTTGTTTCAGACAGGACTGGCCTTTCAGTAATGATAGGAAAGGTTAGTTTTGTACATTGCAAGGCCAGATCTTGACTCATCTCACTAACAGAAGTATTGATGTATACGTACAGAGGGAATTAGTAGATAAAAACAGCTCATGTCCAGAATATGTGGTGGTATAACGATTTTCCGTGTTTCTTCGCCGATCAGTCCTTCTGGGATTTACCGATCGTGGATTTAGTTTTGATACATCTTTCTGCACCCTATTTAATGGACTGATTGCCACTGGCGAATGCTGCTATATCAATTTGGTGCCACAGCATCAGTGATATGGCTCTCTTGGTTTGATTTTGTTATTTGCCTTATTAGCGTGACTGATGAGCTGATAATTGTTAGCTGGGATTATCATTGAAGTGGTTTCAATAATCCGGAGTGAATGGTTGCTAAATATCACATTCCCTCAATTAGATAATACTTCATTTTCATAACGAGAAATGATGCCGTGCAAAATATTGATTTTCTAATTATGTCATAAAGTTGACTTTGTTATTGATGTAAATGCGATTGTCATCCATTCGGGACAAACGTATTTCCGTTCTTCTGACATTAAGCTGTATTAGGTTGCTTTATCTTTCTTTGAGCATGCATTATTGTCATTAATCTAAAACACTTCCCCCATAACCATGATGTATTCTTCTTTTTGCAGTCAATTAGAGCAATTTCTGTGCATAAAATGTCTACTATTAATGGTTGTGCGAGGAAACAAGAGATATAGATCTAGGATAAATATTAATGTCGTTTATGCTCACCTAATTACTGGACTATAAATTTGTTACAAAAACCAAATGCTATAGAATGGCAGTTCTTAGTATTAATGATATCGTATTAATGGGCAATGATGCTACAACTATAATATTATGCCTAATTTTAAAGGGGAGTCGTTAAAATGGATTTTAAAGAATTAAATAAATACACACACACACACACATACATACACAACACACACACACACACAACATTTGTAATATTTGTTATGAATTGATGTTGATTTTTTAATGTCTAGCTTTTGGAATCACTTCATGTTATTTCCGTTGATATAGATAGGTTATTGATAATTGTTCTTCAATATACTTCAAAGAGTAGTAATAGAAGCGATAGAAGCTTTAATTTAGTATTCCTACTCTTTAGTATAAATCAAGTGTTTTTACTCTTTCTCTGGGCTATTTATCAGCCTGTGGGGACCATGTAATCCGCTTTCGTACGTGACAAATATGTGAAGCTCACAGGGAATCGGGTACATGCAGGTTACGTACAGGAAACGGAAACAAGTAGACAACGTAACATTTGACACCACAGCTCGTAGTAAACACCTGCGTGTGATTCATTGGTAAACTAGTACACATACACACAAGATTACTTTGACACGACAGATTACATTAAAGCAGTAATTTCCTGAGGTTCAAAAGAAACCTATACATAGATGTTGACCTCAGCTTCATTCTGGGTTCTAATAGCCAAACAAATCCTACACCCTGCACACACACACACACACACACACACACACACACACACACACACACACACACACACACACACACACACACACACACACACACACACACACATATATATATATATATATATATATATATTGCTACTTTGTTTTTATTTTAGTTAAATCACTTCAGTGAGTCCATACTGATGTAGTGTACATTATCCTTGTTATGAACAAACTGTAATGTTTGTTAACACGCTGAGGGTATATAAAAGGCTTACATTTTCACTTAGGTTAGAGAAGAACTTCGACGCCAGACTAATCGGACGTGTATCGATATATATGGTTCATATAGATAGGATTTATTCAGTTATTCGAATCCAGAATAAAGCTGAGGTCATCATCTGAGGTGTCGAAATGTTTTATATACAGGTTTCTTTTGGACCACAGAAAATTACTGTTGAATGTAAATTGTGGTGTCAAAATAGTTTATGATATGTATGTAGCAAGTCACCATTGAACCACACGCACGTGTTGTTTGTTGCGAGCTGTGGTATCAAATGGTATGTTTTTACGTGCTTCCGCTTTTTGTACGTAGCCTGCATGTAGCCGCTTTCCTGTGGGCGTGACATATTTGTGGCGTACGAAAAGCGAATTAGCTGGTTCCCACATGCTGATGAGTAGACCAGACACATGCTTATGTATACGCACACATTTATCAATATGTGGAGGTATGGAACATTTTATTTTTAGATTAATGTATGTATAGTTGTATTTAGATTTATGGAGGTAGGTTTGGAAGGATGTTTAGATATGTTGATGCTCTGTGCCTGTTGCCTCTTACTATGTACCCTAAAACACACACTACTCCCCCTATATATATATATATATATATATATATATATATATATATATATATATATATATATATTTATTTATATATATTATATATATATATATATATATATATATATATATATATATATTGCTACTTTGTTTTTATTTTAGTTAAATCACTTCAGTGAGTCCATACTGAGTTAATGTACATTCTTTTTGTTATGAACAAACTGTAATGTTTTTTAACACGCTGAGGGTATATAAAAGGCTTAAAGTTTCACTTAGGTTAGAGAAGAACTTCCACGCCAGACTAGTCAGATGTGTATTGATACATGGTTCATATAGGTAGGATTTATTCAGTTATTCGAACCCAGAATAAAGCTGAGGTCAGCATCTGAGGTGTCGAAATGTTTTATATACAGGTTTCTTTTGGACCACAGAAAATTACTGTTGAATGTAAACTGTGGTGTCAAAATAGTTTATGATATGTATGTAGCAAGTCACCACTGAACCACACGCACGTATTGTTTGTGCGAGCTGTGGTATCAAATGGTATGTTTTTTACGTGCTTCCGCTTTTTGTACGTAGCCTGCATGTAGCCGCTTTCCTGTGGGCGTGACATATTTGTGGCGTACGAAAAGCGAATTAGCTGGTTCCCACATGCTGATGAGTAGACCAGACACATGCTTATGTATACGCACACATCTATCATTATGTGGAGGTATGGAAAATTTTATTTTTAGTTTAATGTATGTATAGTTGTATTTGTATTTCGATTTATGGAGGTAGGTCTCGAAGGATGTTTAGATATGTTGATGTTCTGTGCCTGTTGCCTCTTATTATGTACCCTAAAACACACACACACACACACACACACACACACACACACACACACACACACACACACACACATATATATATATATATATATATATATATACTTCACATTGGTGGAAAAGAGTATACTAGACCAAAACGAGAATATTAATTATTTCAGCAAATAAAGTTTTAGCACAACAAAGACGTTCATTTAATTACAACACAATGTATTAACCAGGAAATACTGTGTTCCTGTTAATTGACCATTTGGAACAAAGATGTCTTTGTTGCGCATGAAGCATGAACATACAGACCGTTTATATGCGACATTGAACATAGATTACTTCAGTGAGTCATTTGTTTGAGATATTTGTCAGTAGCAACGACAAATAAAGATACTCACGGCCGGATTAATGACTTTGAATAACGTGCATTATGTGTATCTCGTTCCCATAATGACCGCGCGGAAACGGAAGTATAAATAGCCGGATTATCTCAGCATTTTAATAATCTGCTGCTCGTTCGCTTCTAATATCGTTCGGACTAGGATGCGACCGGATTATTGGCGTGCGATTTAAATTGAAATTACTGAACACACACGCACGCACACACGCACGCACGCACGCACGCACGCGCGCACGCACGCACGCACCCACGCGTATGATCACGATCACACAAGTAACATCGTTAAGCAACCGAAAACAGTCCCACCCAAAACAACAAAGAACAGCCACTATATCACAGAACACATTTTTGTTTTTTGCGGCAAGCTTCGATGAACGTCAAAATAATGAAATCATGACCAAACCTTTAGAAGACTGATAACGATCATTGCCCAATCAATGCTTTCCCGCAGACCGATTATTACCTGAAACAAGTCGATAATCACCACAAAGTGTCCAAATCAATCCCTGCTCGTTGTTACTCTAGTATTGGTGACCAGTCGAGTAGAGATATCGATTGATAGAATAGACCACTAATGAATGACAGAGATTGATTATCAACTGACAGCTAATTAGTAATCAGGTATGCGGACATCACATCACCAGATGGCTGTAACTACGTTATTTCGATGCCGTACCTTTGTGGGATGTTGTCCGTGATAAACTGGCTGTTATTTGGTGTAATAACATCAATGTTGTTACCTGCTACCACATCATCAGTCGTATGGGAGTTTTACCAGAATAATGACATAGCCATTGATTATCTAATTTTTCTCGCAGGTCTCAGGTATTATTGCTTGATTATGATCAGAAAATGATGTTCTTTGATGAATCTGCTTATACACGAATGGGGTTTACCATAATTCACCCCCCGTTTGTTCTGATTCAATCTACGAGGCCTATGGCCACCATTTTTGTATAACGCGATATTGGAGACTATTTTCAACATGGAGTAAATGGGCAATATGTAGCACAGTACTGTAGATTTCTGTAGCATGGGTTCGAAACCCAGACTTTATATGTGTAGATGGAATGATTCACCATTCAAAACAAATCCATTTCATCTCAAAAGAGTAGCGTCTACGCTGTATGTTCTAGGCATGACCATCATCGAGGTTAAACGGAGTATATATATATATATATATATAAATATATATATATATATATATATATTGCCAAAAGTAAAATTAAGTGTAATAGCTTGATTGCTATTAATTTTCTCATACAAACAATTGATACTTCAATCCTTACAAAACGGATCAGTTTAGATCATTTATTTGAAGGTATATTGGGGTATATTAATATAAATGGTTTGGTTAACACTGTAGATAGCATGTAGAAAGAAAATCATCTTACCGTCTGTTAGTAGAAACCGGACAAACTCCAGACTCACAGTATAATGCTTACCTGACTCGATAGTCTGAGTTATTGTTCATCCTTTGATGACCATAGTGTAATTTATACGTGAAATAATACATCAAGTGTCTTTCTCTGGCCATACATATATGGTCGAAGTTTTTATGTAAGTAAATAATATAAAATGGTTGTACAATAGACCGTGGTCTAAAATCTTAAAGTGGTACATTTATTTAAATTCATCAAAAATACCCAAATCCAATATTCAAATACGTACTGATCTCTTGTCAAATACTTCAACATCCCAAATTACGTAAAATGGTTTGCGCCACTAATTTGAAGTAATCTCCAGCTAGTTATTTGAGCTCCAGCGTCATCGCGGCAGAATATTTATAGACATAATCCTTGGTGCCACAATATAACATCTAACATTGGTACCACAATATGACTTCTGACATTGGTACCACAATATGTCTTCTGACATTGGTACCACAATATGACTTCTGACATTGGTACCACAATATGACTTCTGACATTGGTACCATAATATGACATCTGACATTAGTATTTAAATATAACATCTGACATTGGTTATTTTATCATTGACTGAGCCTCGGCTATAGTCACACTTGGAATATTTGGCAGAGAGACGACTCCTTTTGAGTGACATCCCACAAACACAGATTATGAGACACATCCTGTTAACCCACAACCTGGAACCCACTACCACCGCGCTATCTCACTGTTCAGTCTTATCGCTGTCTTTAACATCTATGCTCATCCCTATCATCCCCGATGAAGCTGGTAAACACTTCATGGAGATAACAAGGTTTATACGACGTGATTTTTTGTCGTATGATCCAACAAGAAAAGTTTTAAAGACAATCCTATCATTCTATTTGTTTATCATTAAGAATGTACGTTACTAACACACTTAATGACACTAATAGTAGATAGGCCATTTAGTTCAATCTAGCTTTCGTCTTCAATGTTGTCAGAGACCTTTATATAATTATCTAGATTGCTGAATGTATGCATTAGTGTTGTATACTGAAAGGATGCAATACGTTGGTTAGTGCACACGTTACATTTAAATAGTTATTAGGTTATTGTTTAAAAAAATGTAAATAGTAAATGGGTTTAGTGAAAGCTTTAAAGAAACACACAAATGTCACATGTAAATAATTTATTATTTATTACTGCTCTATATCGGCTTCATCGCCTGTAACATAAAAATATTACTATATACCATATTGTTATATTTATAGAAACCAAAACATAGACGCTACGTCCTGATGATGTACATATCATATCAATATCCGTCTCTTTAGTGCATATTGACGTTTGACATGATCTACTGTTGTTACTGTGTTTAGCTTTACACTGATATATTATATCTGGTTCTATAGATTCTAGAGGTAGGCCGGCGTAAAGCTGGGGACTAGCACACTGGGCACCGTTATAGGCCGTTTTTATGCTGTAATCTACCAACAGAAACAACGAACAGTCGCAATGGAGCGGATTTCCGGCTATGTCCAATTCACTCAGTGTCCAGATGCGCCGCGTTACACATGGATCCAATGCGGTTAGGCCGTTATGATCCAGGCGAAGTGTTGTCAGACCTTCCCAGTCTATCACACCTGGCTCCGTGCTGACTACGTGAGGATCCAACCCACAAAAGGCATCGGGATCAATAACCAAAGGAACTCTGTTTGATCCCAGATCCAAATAATCCAATGTTAAGGCGTAGAATGCATATGGTGATATTATGTGTAGAATATTATCTCGTAAGATGAGCTTCTTAAGATTAGATATTTTACAGAGGGCCGCTGTCGGCACAGCACGGAATGAATTACCTGTTAAATCGAGCTCATATAATTGCGGTATTCCTGCCATAGACCATCCATCCAACACGCATAAATCATTATACTGTATCCGTAATGTATTTAGCTTTGTCAGACGATTAAATATCCAGGCAGGAAGCCTCTTTAAGGAATTGTGTGAGATATCTAAGCTCTCCAACATATCAAGGCCATTGAAAGAACCTTGTTCCAGGTCACTTATAGCATTTCGATCAAGACGCAAACTAATAACCTTAACTCGAAGAAACCCGTTACTGCCAAGTTTCGTGAGGAAGTTCTCTGATATGTCGAGTTCGTTCCAAACTTTATCAAACACCAGAAAATCAGGAAGTTTGCTGAGCCTTTTGTAAGCACAGGATACGGAGTGTTCTTCTTGGCACACACACGGTATCACGGCGGGACATATTCCATCGAGGTTATTTGAAAACTGCTTAGTCATGGTTACAAGACAAAGTAGCAAGGTTACTCTACATGTGATCCCATATGACAGTACCCTAAGACGATTGCTATGGCAACGAAATAACAATAGACACATTTTCCAATGAGGTTGCCGCTGGATTCAACCTGCACTGACATGATATCCAATTGAAACGGAGACATCCTACCGCACACTTGGAGATCCAGAACACTTTGCGAAAGTCTTTGGCATTAGATTACATCCAACATGACGCATCAGAATATATCCATTTACGAGGCTTGGATGGTGACAGTCACGGTTTGAATCACCTGCGGATATCGATTGGAGAGTTGATGAATAGTGACACATTTCAGCTGAGAGATTGATATCCCAGGTGCGACCAGACCGACGGTTGTTAATAGATACGGCCTGATAGCATCCAAAGGCCATTCAAATGCTGCCGCTCCCTAATTGGTCAAAAAGTCAACCACTCTCACTCCGGACGAGGGGATGCCTCCTTCATAGCCGGTGTCATCGTCAGCAATCAGCCTGCCAACATCCATCATGACGTCGGTCCTATTTAACGGAAAAGAAACGAAGCATTACATTCGTTGTTGATTTGCATTGACACAGATGGTAAATATTCAACGTTCTCGATGACGCAAAAAGGGTGTCCCTTTTATGGAGCATTTCATTAACTGTGTAGACAATCGCTTCACCGATAGTCGCACAGTGTCAACGTATGGAGAACACATCATATCGCATGGTGCTAGAAGAACTTGATTGCTGGTTTTCTATTCTGTCAACGTCCAGCGCCTTCTTGTTTGTCTCGACCACGGCTAAATCTAATCGGATAGCTGATACATTAGGCTTCGACATCAACAAACGGCCGAGAAAGCCGCAGTAGCTAAAGAAGGCCAGCCAATTGTTTACCACCAGAAGCCCCGCAATGTAGACATGAAAAGCTATTGTTACGGAAGAACTGCGACCAAAGCGAATTAGAGCCGTGAGAATAACGTTTCGGGGTTCAGGTTCGTGTATTTCCATCTTACTTTCAAACAAGTCAGCTGCCTCTCCGGATATCTACAGTACTCTGCTGCGTGGTTAGAGTCCCTTATAAGGCAATCTTAGATACTGTTTTACAAACTGTTTTTTGGGGGATATTGTGAAATGTAATTATTATTATATTGGTATACATGCAGTCAACGCGCAAATAAATTTTAAGCGGTGGCGAAGAAGATCTCACCATTGCATTAGATGTAATGATGTTCCGTGTCGACCTCAAACGGTCCATATGTAAATATATAAGTTCTTAAACATAAATCATGCAGGATTGAATAGTTATAAATAAATGATCGATCAATGGATCGATCGATCGATAGATCGATTGATTGATAGATTGTTCGATCGGTTGATTGATTGATTTATTGGTTGATTGATTGATTGGTAATACCTAGTTGGTTGGAAGACATTCAGAAGAGCAACGATTGAGTGACTCATTGAGCTAGTAGATCGCACTCCCCAGTCAGCAATTTGTCGGAAGTTGAAAACACACGAATCAATAGTGAGCACTGATTTATATTCTGTATTGCAGACATCAAACTTACTCTAACAAGGTTAACCTAATTAATTTAGCACATAGAATACCTTGCTCAGCTTTCACTTTTAAGAACCTAACACACTGGCCACGTAATACCGTGACACCAAGACCTTCCTGTCTACAGACATTATTCAAGAGTAACATGAAACTATATTTAGAGAGTATACGATATTCGTCAAACGTTTTATCCCTATAATACTCGAATAATAAATTTTGGAACAAATCGAATCAATTTCCTTCAATTTTCTTCATGCCCATACAATATAGATTCAATACGGCTGGCATTATGATCCGACTATTTCGCAGAAATATGGGCACGAGAAAGGTGGTTTGTTCTGTTCTCACTTCTTACCTATTTCGCTCTAGATAGATGAAAGCTGTGTATCTGTCCGTCGTTCATAATACATGTACATCAAACTTTAGTCTTAGTCAGAGAAGTACACGTAACACGCCGTTTTTTTATTTGGTTTATATATGAATAATTCATTACCCGGTCATAAATTAAACCGGAAACAAGAGGAGAACCACATCCTGCGATTGATTAGAATGTTACAGCTTTACATTTGGTATGTGGCAGAATTACACATCGCGTGACTGTATTACAATCTTGAGGCAGTGAACTAAACTAATAAACTCGACGAATTACGTCGAGCGTTGGAACAAAGGAAATGAACTAATGCCGCAAATAGATCGTCTGCACGGCTACGTGTGCTATTCATTGGCCATTTTATGTTCCACCATTCTATGTTTTTTCATGTGTGTATCTTATTATTATGAGTAAACTAGATCACGCTTAGCACGTGTGGTGGCGATGAACTGGCTATTTACTGGCAACGATCGATAGCAAATGAAGCGTCAAACGAGCACAAAAAGTGAAGAAAATTGCTACGTGAAAGAATTATGAGAACGATAAATAATATTAAATGAAAAAGAGACATGGCCTCATTTTAACCTTAAATAGTGTCATGTGTCTTTCCATATTAAACATCGCTTATAAATTGGAATATCAGGCCAACGGTTAATTCATCTAATGATATGGCAAAGTACTCACTTACTCACTGACTCACTCACTCACCCAATAAATAAATAAATAAATAAATAAATAAATCACTCTCATCTAGACACCATCTTTCACTAATTTAGTCACTCTCTCGTTCACTCAAACACTCCCTAGTATTTACTCATTCCCTTTCATATACAGTAAGTTACTCGACATTCACTCCATCACACACACACACACCACGCACACGCACCCACACACACACACACACACACACACACACACACACACACACACACACACACACACACACACACACACACACACACACACACACAAACATATATATATATATATATATATATATATATATATATATATATATATACTGTATATAATTGATTAATTAATTAATGGATTGTTGTAGCTTACCTTTTTACAGAACCTTTCATTATTAGAACAATCAAGTCGCATCCTGCTCATCAAGTATCTCTCCAGCATCCAATATATATCTCCTCGGCGGACTTATCTAGATATTGTCCAGACCGAGATCTGTCGCCTTCTCTGTATACACCACTTGATGGTAGATAACAAGTCTTTGTCCTGGCAACGCTCGGACACAAACTGCCAGCTTTAGGCCGAGTAGAGCTCGCGTTATTCAATAAGAGGCTCTGGGCAGACCGAGCTGAATGCGGGCCTATGGAGGGCCCGTGTCGTGATGCCGGGCCATAAAGTAGCCCATAACAGCCTACAAGGTGGAGTTCATTAAACAATCATGGAGCTGTCTCCATACTCCATTAGACACCGGGTCTTCCTTGGCTCACACACCGACGGTGTCATTTAGCAAAGAAGACGCACCAAGACCGTTAACAACTAACACCTTGCCAAAGGATAGACCGTTGTTGATTGTGAATGATAAACTTTGATGGTTTACAGTTATTGTAAACGATAAAAGTTCGATGCAACATTGTAGTATGTTGTAAGTTTACTAATTATTAAAAGTTGTCATCGCCTAATCAATACACCTTTGAGCATCTAATATTGTATTACATTTTTATCAAAAGAAACAATTTCGACTCGCGAGATATACGTTATTTTTAAATGGCTTCCGATTATGGCTTGATTGGTATTGTTACATACGGACTGACTGACTAATTGAATAACTAACTGACTGACTAACCGATTGAATGAATTAAAAATTAACTGTCTGATTGACTGACTGTCTGGCTCACTCATTCACTTAAGCATTTAGTCACTCAACCAGTCCACCAACTAATCGGCCAATATTTAATTAATCTACACCCTCACCTCTATATTTTCCCATTATTTCTTTAACAGTCAACAATTTATAAATCTTTATTATTATCTAAGGCAAGGACATTACCCTTATATGATCTATCTAATTTAGATGCCGCTTTGTTGATCTAGACTTACCGCTAAACCTATAGAATACAGCCTCATCAATCAATCTAAAGAATCTACTGATTGATGAAAATACAGCTTAATAACGGATTATTGAAATAGGTTTGTTCTCCAAAACAGAAAACAACAAATATATGTGTATGTTTGTGTGGTGTGTGTATATGTCAGTGTGTGTTATGTGTGTGTGGTGTGGTGTGATGTGGTGTGGTGGCCGTGTGGTATATATATATATATATATATATATATATATATATTCCGTAGAGATAAAAGCACGATATTAACTAATCAATTAGAACACCTGGTCTATAATGACAAAGCATAAATTAATCAGTAGACATACTGAGCAAAAGATTTCTGCTTCATTAATCCCAAACTTTCAATCAATCAAGTGATGTCGTTAATCTTACCGAGCTCATCCTTATTCCGAGGTGTGTTTCGAGAGATTCGACAAGAAAGTTAAACTAATATTTAATTAAAAGTGCTAGATATCTGATGGAAATTATTGAGCTGAAATTTGATGAGAAGGTAGATATGCCTCAATATGGCTCTTTATGGGGTAGTAATTGGAGGATTGAGGTCATATTTCTTCGCACATTGTAAAGCAGATTGATTCTTCACTCTCGTATCATTAGCATCATTAATGCAACAAAATGCCTCACTAATGTAACCTAAGCTTATATTGATCAAAATATAAAATAAAGTAGTAACCACGTCCTCTTGAACATCAGTGGCATTCTCGTGAACGTAATTTATACACTTCGGCAGGGCTCTCGACAAATAAATAACAGACCATTAGCTTCCTATAACTGAATCAGAGTACGGCCGATGTGTGTAGAGAAAAACCTGGTTAAAAATCTTGAAATAGGGAGTAATAATATTTGTGAAAATACAACAGTACTATTTCCCAAATAATGTCTAAATACCGGGAAATTGGTCAATATATGATCAATACCACGTCCTATTATACTAAATACATGGACTATAAACTTGGACTGACGTTATTCACCTCAGTAATGTTTATACTTTGTTAGCTTTACGCATAAACATGGACTATAGCACTACCTACTGGAACCTATATTAGAGCGCTTCGATGGAAACCTCCAAGTTGCGGGTTCGATTCCAGCTTATACTGAATTTTACGGAATTTGTTTCCCTAATCAGATCCCGCCCCTCGGTTATATGTCCCTGGTCTGACTAACACCGAGATTAGACAACTCAACTCAATCAAGTAACCCATCAAAATCTTCTTTAGTTGTGTATCAGATATCGATAACATGAAGCTCAACTCTACTTTAGTTGTGTGTGAAATCGATGACATGAAGCTTAATTCTCCTTTTGTTGTGTGTCAAATCGATTACATGAAGCTCAACTCTACATTAGTTGTGTGTCAAAACGATGACATGAAGATTATACTCTAATTTAATTGTGTGTCAAATTGATGACATGAAGCATATACTCTAATTTAGTTGTGTGTCAAATTGATGACATGAAGCTTAGCTCTACTTTAGATGTGTGTCAAATCGATCACATGAATCTGATACTCTAGATTATTTATATGTCAAATCAGTGACATGGACATTAACTCTACTTTAGGTGTGTGTCAAATCGATGTCATGAAGATTATACTCTAATTTAGTTGTGTGTCAAATTGGTGACATGAAGCTTAGCTCTACTTTAGCTGTGTGTCAAATCGATGACATGGACATCAACTCTACTTAAGGTGTGTGTCAAATCGATGTCATGAACATTATACTCTAATTTAGTTGTGTGTCAAATCGATTACATGAAGTTTAGCTCTACTTTAGTTGTGTGTCAAATCGATGACATGGACATCAACTCTACTTAAGGTGTGGGTCAAATCGATGTCATCAAGATTATACTCTAATTTAGTTGTGTGTCAAATTGATGACATGAAGCTTAGCTCTACTTTAGTTGTGTGTCAAACCCATGACATGAATCCTATACTCTACTTTAGTTGTGTGTCAAATCTATGACATGGAACTTAACTCTACTTTAGTTGTATGTCAAATCGATGACATGAGGATTATACTCTAATTTAGTTGTATGTCAAATTGATCACATAAAGCTTGGCTCTACTTTAGTTGTGTGTCAAATGGATAACATGAATCTTATACACTACATTAGTTGTGTGTCAAATCTATGACATGAAGCTTAACTCTACTTTAGGTACGTATCAAATCGATGACATGGAGCTCAGCTATACTCTAGTTGTGTGTCAAATTGACGACACCACGCTTAACTTTACTCTATTTGTGTGTCGAATTGATGGAGCGTGCCAAATATGAATATTTGTTTACTGAGATGTTAGGACTTGTATAAGGTTGCTCGCTATAGAGTTGTTCTAACCCAATCAGACCAATTGCAATCAGCAAGATGTCTTAAGATGATGATGATGATGATTGATGTTTTGCGGCCACTTTTGTGCACATGGTAGGCCAAATCGGCTGAGTGACCTCCAAAGGTAATGAAGGGAAGTCAAAGATGAAACACCCTTCAGATCTTCGATTTGTACAACACAAACGGTGTGTATGTATGTGTTTATGTCTACCTTTTGTCTTGCTCTATTCTTAAAGTTTACCGATATTTTGTTCTTCAAAAACTTAGAATAACAACAGTGTATTGTTTCATTTTGAACACAAGTTTATTTATTTTCTAAAGGCTTCTAGCATTGTTTTACAAATCCATAGACTATCCGAACGACAGTCTCTTTAAGCACTGGCTCAGAGATCATCAAATTGGAGAGCGTGAAAACAGCAGTAATGGCCTGTTGAATCCGATCGTATTATGACAACGCGTTAAAGTGTATTAATTGTATCATTTATTGCTTCTAGATAAATGACCACAACACATCCATCAAATGTTTTATGGAAGAAAGATATTACCGTCTCCCGCACGTAAATTTGCCATATATCCAGTGATATTAGGTCATATCGTTGCCACAGATGAGAAATAATGACAGCGATAGCATATATATATATTACTTGAGTTTCGTTGTCTGAAGAGCGGGAAATTTCTTGTCATTTGTCATACGTCATGAAATCATAATATATACTGGTAAATTCATCGATCTATTTCATGGGTCTAGATAAACCGACTTTCTGGGAAAAGAGGAAATAAGTAAAATAAAAGCACAGGACAACACACACACACACAAATACACACACACACACACACACAAACACACACACAAAAATAATATATATATATATATATATATATATATATATATATATATATATATATTATATATATATATATAAAACTTATTTGTATTCTGCTATGTATTTAAGTATTAACATTATTGTGTAATTCGTGCTCAGTGTACTCTTAACGTTTCCATTTTCAGCTTCTAATTCATCACAGACGAGCTGACTGTCAACAAACTGACAAACACACTCTGACACATAAAGTGGCTATATTTGTTACTTAGACTTAGCTCTTTCTATTACTTCCTGACAAATCATTGTCGTCTTATGTGACCAGCTACTTTTGGCAATATTTCAAGCTCCACAGACGATGTATGCTACATTTCAATAGCCTTTCAGTTAGAAAATGGAATTACAGAGACAGTCCAGTAGATAGATAGATAGATAGATAGATAGATAGATAGATAGATAGATAGATAGATAGATAGATTGAGAGAGAGTGTGGCTAAAAGACTAGACTATTATTAGTGTGCGCGCACACGCACACACACACATACACACACACACACACAGAGAGGGGAGAGAGAGAGAGAGAGAGAGAGAGAGAGAGAGAAAGAGAGAGAAGAGAGAAAGAGAGAAGAAGAAGAAGAAGAGATTACTGATTTACTAATGTTTATATTTTATTCTTTAAAATCACACAGAATTCGAACATAAATCTATTTTAATATGAAGTCTAATATGACGTTTCATCTTCATCCTTAACTCGGCTCAAAACAGGCAGAAAGAGCTAAAAAGCCAGAGATAAATTACACTAATTTATCAAAACATCCTTCTTCAATGCCCTCATATCACCAGCATCATAAATAAGATAATAAATATACAATGAAAATAAATAGATTTCGGGTTTTTAGGTGAATTGTACATCTCCTTTTAAAATGGAACCATTATCGGCTAAATATTCGCAAACTATTGCTTTAAACAAGAGATAAATCCGTTACAACGACGATTCTAGTTAAGCAACAAGTATAATTAATCTTGATGTTATTCCAATGTCGTTTTCAATGATACTATTCGAGAAGATCCATTTACATAAGATTAATTATTTGTCGCCAGACATTTCTCCAAAAGAAATAATTCTGTTAGAAACATGCGTCATAATTTAGCTGTTCTCGTTATTCGTTACAATTCTCAACTGAAAATGTTAGTTAAATGACTAATGATGTTAGTGTGTATGTATGTGTTGTATGTGTGTGTGTGTTTGTGTGTATTGGGGGGTTGTGTATGCGCGCTTGTATGTATGTGTGTGTGTGTGTGTGTGTGTGTGTGTGCATGTGTTATAATATGTCATCTCCTTTATACTAAAATTCAACTTATTAATCTTAGCTGGGCATCTTAAATGTACAAACCTAGGAACTAATTATAAGCACAGTTATCGACATTATATGTTGATCTGATCAAAATTATATTAAAGGTTTGTGGTAAAGGTTCTTCATACTACATTAGCACATTCATCATTTCAAATGACGCATCTTTAAGGCAGTAGTGTTTGCTATCGAATAGGTGTACAAGAAAAATATTCGGTTGGCCTTAATTTATTTGCACGTCAAGTTTTGAATGGTCGGCTTTGATTTAAATATGTGAACAAAAACCATTGTTCGATTGATAAAAAGCTAAATAACCATAACAATAGGAAGTGGAAAACCAAGAACAAAACAAAATCGAATGAAATGGAAGACAATTGTCATTTTAACATAAAGGTGCTATCCTGGCCCAGTTGGTAGCGCAATGCACTTAAAACGTACGAGTCATTGGGTTGAACCCCAGTGTCAACTGTATCTGGGATCTTTCATTCATCAGTAAAAGGTTTCAACTTAATTACGTTATTTCCTTAGGTTTATAAGGAGTGAAACATAAGAAATCGGAGCCGAGGTAAACAAAACATTCAATCACTCTCGCACTCCCTCACTATTTAACTCACTCACTTACTCACATACTCACTTATTCACTAATTAACTAATCCAATTATTCTCTAGGTGTTTTATATATATATATATATATATATATATATATATATATATATATATATATATATATATATATATATATATATATATATATATATATAGATAAGCGTGTCATGAATGAAGGTAAACATGTATATGCATATGCATCATTCAATATGCAAGAATTACGTCTTAATATAGAAATCAATGTTTGGATGATATGTAAGCTTAGCTGTTGCTCTCGTCATTATTAAGTTTTATATGATCTAGAATCATTCACACGATCCAGGCATAATCTCCGATAGGGGTCGCAGAGTGTTCAACGTTATATCTATTAAAACAGTTTTTGAGCTTGGTTCTATTCCTGGTCATTGATAAGTCGGATGGACAGGAAGATCATGACTAGCAACAATATAACCATGATAAATATAACGGGTAAACAAATAAATAGGATGGAATACAGGTAACAGGAGTGTTGCGATAGCTATCAGGTTATAAAGAAATCATACAATTAAATAGTTGTATATATTTTAAATTTAAATTATATATATATATGTATATATATATATATAATTTAAAATTTTAATTTAAAATATATACAAATATTTAATAGTAACTAGATCTATTTCTAAGCCAAATACTGTTATTTTTATAGCAGCAGAATAATTCACAAAGCTTAGAACATCTCACATTTATTTAATAATAAACACATATAATTGCATAACAATAATTTATGTGTAACAGTAACAGCCCATTTTGCACTTCGATGCAAGTTATATATTCCCGTCATTTGTTTATTTCAATAAAGGAAAGATCTTAACTTAATGAAGCTTTCGTTTTTATATACATCCCGCAATACGGATAAATTAAGAACTTAAAAAGCTATTGATTGATTGATTAAAACAAATCTAGCGTCTTTCGTTGTATTGATTGGGCACTGGCTTTGCGATAAATAAAAGTAATTTCTGCGTGAAAACACCATAACTTAAAATGGCTACAATGTGTTTAAAGAACAATAGAGAAGTTAAGAAGCGCCCTTTTATAATTATCGTTCAAGTAAGGGTGATAACAGAAAGTAACAGATTATTTTAAATACAAGATCGTGAATGATGATTGTACACCTTCGACTGGATGAAATTAGTGTAATGGACTAATATCACATTCTCCTAATATCACATTCTCCTACTTCTCACATTATCAGCATCCCTGCTACTGCTCTTCCTCCTCTTTCTTCTTCTTCGCTTCGTCCAGCGATCCCCCATGCTATAATAGTAATAATAATAATAATTATTATTATTATTATATTTATTATTATATTTATTATTATTACTATTATTATTATTATATTTATTATTATTAGTATTATTATTATTGTTATTATTATATTATTATTATTATTATTATTGTTATTATTATTATTATTATTATTATTATTATTATTATTATTATTATTATTATTATTATTATTATTATTATAATAACAACAACAACAACATCAACAAAACCAGCCACTACTACTACTGCTACTAAAACAACAGCAGTTTATACCAGTATTTATTCGCCTAAAAAACCAAGAGTTATCATTATACTTGTTACAAATAATGGAGTACCAATTTGATATTTGTCCTCAACATGTGTTTTCTCATACCTCGGGTGTATTGTATATTAATAATCCAATCCATATAAGACTTATCTTCAGCGCCAAAAAAGATAAATCCATCTAGATTATATTATACAATCTTATAAACTATTGTTGTTAATTTTAACCCCTTGAAAGGGTTTGTTATTTATTTATGTCCTATACGCAACTAACATAAATGTTAACTGTTAGTTTCCATTCTTATATTGATCATGGAAGCTAATAATTCCAGTCTTTGCCTTTGCCTGGATGGTATCATATATCAATCAGCTCACACAAATCTCTACATCATGATGGCATAAATATTGCCGGAGTTTCTTTGTCTCTCATCGGATGATCTAATGCTCGGTACATTCATATAATGCATTCCTTCCTCGTCCCAAACATATCTGAATGGAGCTCCGGAAGTACCAGGTCATAACGAAGAGCTCACATAAATGATGTCATGTTTCCCCCCCCCCCCATGTTCAGTCATAAAACCGCCTTTCTGTGTGAGAATATTGGGAAGATTGGCCAAACTGAGGAGAGACGTTTACAAGTTATCGTTACATTGACGTACTGTATTCATGGAGTATGAGGCAATAAACTCTGCACCTCATGTATTATAAGTAGTTATTATCTCTGTTGTTGATTCGTATTCACTCATATCGCAAAAAATATAATCTATAAATAAGTAAAGTATTAATATTACAATGCCTATCTCTGTTGTATCATATTCCAAAGGGCATTCTCTCTGCTGTAGAAACGACACGACGAACCTTACGAATCGCAACTCTCGATAACATTATAACCACCACCCCCAACCCCCCATCCTCCTCCCATATAGGGTACAATTGAGAACTCTTGTCTGGCAATCTAGCGGTTAGAAACGTTATGGTTGATACCAATGATCACACGTTCGATCTGCCAAAAAGGTTTACACCTTTTTGGAGCATTGTTGGACGACTACAGTAAATGGTTTTATTGTTTAATTGTATTGAGACCCCAGAGATCCTTTGAGGACATAAAACTATCTGACAGTGACCACCTCAAGCATATTGCGGCCCCTTCTTTCTACAATACGTCATTGTGATAAATGAAATGGTTAGTTTCAATCGTTCAGTAAAGGAACCAAAGGAAATAAGTGTCCACTGTTCCGGATGTTGTTGTGATTTCGGGATCACATAACATGAAACAAATACATCCGTCCAAATAGATACAACCTCCTCATCGCATAGCTTCAAGTTGAACTAAATATCACAGAAGTTCAGACAGTTTCTTACTAATATTAATATTGTTATATATGTAGAAACAATTACAATATTAATGACGAAATAGTTCCCATTTATGTATCTATATATTAATCATGTTTCTATCTAGTGGTATATTGTCAAAATAAGTTTTTACGAAACATTTGGGTTTGCAACGAAATATTAAAATACAGTTTTAACACACTTTAGAAAGGATTTGCTAACTAATTATTCATTATTTTCTGAAAAAAATATTATTCTTAATTTCTATACTTTCCAAAGTCATACCAAGTATTTAGTTATATATGTATCTATGTAAATTGTGTGAAGCATGATAATGTTAATATTATTTTTATTTCTAACTATAGCTTCTTTTGTTATATAATCACCAGGATGTAGAGATTGTAGATAAGGCATTTAATATACATCTACAAAATATCCGCTTTGGTTTAAGTTGAGAAAGCACATCCATCATATGACATTATTTTAATAACAAATCACGAATTCACAAAAGACTATATTGCATTTATTGAGTTTTGTTCACTACACGAATACTTCAACGTCTTTAGGAACTGAAATTCCACCTCTATGAACAATAAAGGCAGACTTATTGCAATAAATAAATAAAAACTTACTCTATATTACTTTATTGGGTATGATCCTCTAATAGCTATATTGTAACTTAGGGTATATAAAATGCTATACGACGAATGGCCTTACCTTCGAAAACAAACAAGAAAAAGTACAAAATATGACAGGTTTCTGTTTTATCATGAACCCACATCATTAACATACGACACATTATACACTATTTGGTGGCTTCTAAAAACTGTAATTTCCGAAACGATATATAATATCTTCCTAATCACCGACAGAATAAGTGTGTATGTTTCAGAAAATAATAATAGGAGATAATCAATACAAGAAACGAATTACAAGTTTGATTACAAATGTATATATATAAAAGAATTA